>JBBDGP010000438.1:1405000-1625000 GCA_037952835.1 Lithobates septentrionalis | reverse complement strand
TCCCGGTTTTGAGTCTTTTGGGTTCACACTGAACACGGGTTTGAAATCATGCAAGTTCAGCTGAACTCGCACGATTTCAAACTGGCATTTCAGTCCTACTTCGGAGGCAGTTTGAAAAACATCTGTGCGGGTTCATGTACAGATATCGCCTCAGAAGTCGCCAAAAGTAGTGCAGGATCTACTTTTGGGAATCAGCGTCGCACCGATTCGGATGGTGCCATTTCCGGCAACAGGCTCCGATTTTACATGTCAAATCAGCTCAATGTGAACAGGGGCTTATTGTCAAAAGATTAATTTAACAAGCTGACCTTTGAAGCGGATTGGCTACAATGCATAGCTGCACCAGATTTTGCCCTCTCTGGTTTTAGTAAAATCAACCTCAATGGGTACCTAAAGACATTGAAAATGTCATACTGGGTCTTGGGTTATACACCATTTGTGTAGACTGTGCAAGGTCCCTGTGGCATTTAGGAGCCCATGCTGATGACATGGGTTGGGCGAGTGCTAGTGTCCATCTCACTGCCACATAGTTTGATACTGTTTACTTTTAGTGCAGGTGAGAAGCAGAAGGGATTCTTCATGAATCTCTAATAATTTTCTCTAATTTAGTAAGGGGCCCAACCAATGTCTGTTGCCAACAACATCATCTACTGCTTGGATTCTCTCTGCCCCCACCTTGCCAAAGAGTGTACGCTGCATAAAGTTGGGCCCCACTCATGTTACCTTGCACATTGTAAGTGCTTATGTTAATGTGCATTCTTTTTAAAACCGCTTTCATTTGAAGGCAACTAAGGAAAAATGTAGCTTGTTACATTCAACAACATGTTATGCCTAGAGAAATGCAGTGCATTGCAAAGCAGGTCAAACGCAGCCTCTGAATGGTCACGTGCATTGTTCCAAAAAAAGTTTACAGCAATTTGCTGATCTGCATTTGATGAGCACTTGAAATGCACAGCAAAGTAACACCCTTGTACGTAAGCTCTAACTCTACTTATGGGGCTTAAAGGAGCATTTTTATAAAAAATAAAAAAATATATATTTTTTATAATGAGTGAAATAAGTATTTGACCCCTTGGCAAAACATGACTTAGTATTTGGTGGCAAAACCCTTGTTGGCAATCACAGAGGTCAGACGTTTCTTGTAGTTGGCCACCAGGTTTGCACACATCTCAGGAGGGATTTTGTCCCATCCCTGTTTGCAGATCCTCTCCAAGTCATTAAGATTTCGAGGCTGACGTTTGGTAACTCGAACCTTCATTGAAACTCCATGAGGTGAGATATTGCATGGAGCCCCAGACTGAGGGAGATTGGCAGTCGTTTTGTGTTTCTTCCATTTGCAAATAATCGCATCAACTGTTGTCACCCTCTCACCAAGCTGCTTGGAGATGGTCTTGTAGCCCATTCCAACCTTGTGTAGGTCTACAATCTTGTCCCTGACATCCTTGGACAGCTCTTTGGTCTTGGAAATGGTGAAGAGATTGAAATCTGATTTATTGCTTCTGTGGACAGGTTTTTTTTTGTACAGGTAACAAGCTGAGATTAGGAGCACTCCCTTTAAGAGAGTTCTCCTAATCTTAGCTTGTTACCTGTATAGAAGACAGAGAGAAAGGATAAAGAGCCACAAGGCCCTGGTTCGGACTTTACAGGCAAGATGGACAATGATATAGTACAAAAATTGATTTTATTAACATTGAATCATATCAAACAGGTCAAGTAAAAAAAGAATTAAAAACATACAGTAGGCATATAATAAAAAGTAACTAGCGTAAACAAGAGAGTTGACACCAAATGGACGGCAGTGAGCCCCTGTGCGTCAACGTGTTTCATTATTTTGCTTCATCAGGACACATTTGGGGGTAGTTGAAAAGAACAGGTCTCACTATCAAAGATAAAATAAATCAATCAGATATTATATTAGTTTTACAATAACATAATAAAAAACTTTCAGACATTGCTATATCCAGAGGACCTACGCACATCCAATACCAATAGCTACTTTGTCAGCATAGAAATATATATCTATTTTTATGCTTAACTTGGCTGCTTTTTGGATAATAATTTGTATTCACATGCTGAATATTGCAGCCTTATACACGATCGCTGGCATTAGTAAAAATTTTCCTTCTGCTTTATATGGTGATTCTTTGGTGATCCGGGAGCTCCCCATGTGGTGAAAATTCTATGCTGACAAGGTAGCTATTGGTATTGAATGTGCGTATGTCCTCTGGCTATAGAAATGTCTGAAAGTTTTTTATTATATGTTATTGTAATATAATGTCTGATTTATTTATTTTATCTTTGATAGTAATTTTATCTTTGTTCCTTTCAACTACCCCCAAGTATATCCTGATGAAGCAAAATAGCGAAACATGTTGACGCACAGGGGCTCACTGCCGGCCATTTGGTGTCAACTCTCTTGTTTACACTAGTTACTCTTTATTATCATATGCCTACTGTATGTTTTTAATTATTTTTTACTTTTTGATGTTTGATATGATTCAATGTTAATAAAATATATTTTTGTACTACATCATTGTCCATCTTGCCTGTAAAGTCTGAACCAGGGCCTTGTGGCTCTTTATCCTTTCTCTCTTCCAATCAAACCTATACGCTTATGATTTTAGGAGTGTTACTTCAATTTTTGCTGTATAGAAGACACCTGAGAGACAGTAAGTTTGCTGATTGATAGGGGATCAAATACTTATTTCACTCATTAAAATGCAAATCAATTTATAAAACTTTTTTGAAAAGCGTTTTTCTGGATATTTTTGTTATTCTCTCTCACTGTTAAAATAAACCTACCATTAAAATTACAGACTGATCATTTCTTTGTCAGTGGGCAAACATACAAAATCAGCAGGGGATCAAATACTTTTCCCCTCATTTTATATAAATAAATCAATATATCTGTCATATACAATTGCTACAATTATACAATTGCTATATTATAATTTGAAGGGTTACCACACTTTCGTGGAAAAGCAAATTAAAAAAATAACATAGTATATACAATTGATATACAAGTCATGTTGTAAAGTTATAAAAAAAAAAAAAATACCTTTCTGCATCTGCTGTATTTTTCAGTAAAATTCAGTACAATATGGCAACCTCGAGGCATTCATATACTGTTTGTGTACAGAATGCCCCTAGAAATCTAATTTCTTGATTGTGTGATTGGTTCACTGATTTTTTCCGAAGTCTGCACTAAGATACAAGTCAGATTTTAGACACCCCCTGCAATAGGAATTTCAGTCTGGGTGAGATACTCCCCAAGGGTTAAATTCTTCTAAAGGGATGCCGACCCTGCAACCTTCCTCAGAACGCAGAGTGCGCCAAGTAGTTATAATGAACCTAAACTCTCCCGTTAGAATCAGTTTGAACAGGACATGGTGAAACAAACAGCTGATTCTACAGAGCAACAAAAATTAGGAATCTGCAACAAAGTTTGTTATAAACCTCTGCAAAATATACATTGATCATCCAGTGGCGTTAGGCTGGCCATACATTGTACAATTTTCCTTTAGGATTTACCAAAACCATATAATATGGGAGGTCAAACCTAAACACTTTCAATTTGTATGCAGTCAGGCAGGCCCTTGCACCACATAGTTGAAGGTAAATCTAAAGAAAATTGAATAAGAAAACTGTATAATATATGGCCAGCCTTACTCTTTAACCGCCTGCCGACCGCTGCATGTACACTTATGTTGGCAGAATAGAACGGCTGTGCAAATGGGCGAACCTGTACGTCCCTTTGACGTACCCCCGCTGCATGCTCCATGAGCGGTCCCGTGGACTCAATGTCCGCAGGGTGCCCGCCATCGTCTCACGGAGAGGCAGAATGGGGGCATGCCTATGTAAACAAGGCACTTCCCCGTTCTGCCTTGTGACACGGCAGAGATCTACTGCTCCCTGTCATCAGGAGCAGTGATCACCGTCGTGTCACTTGTAGCCCAGCCCCCCCACAGTAATGCCCCGTACACACGGTCGGACATTGATCGGACATTCCAACAACAAAATCCTAGGATTTTTTCTGACGGATGTTGGCTTAAACTTGTCTTGCATACACACGGTCACACAAAGTTGTCGGAAAATCCGATCGTTCTGAACGCAGTGACGTAAAACACGTACGTCGGGACTATGAACGGGGCAGTAGCCAATAGCTTTCATCTCTTTATTTATTCTGAGCATGCGTGGCATTTTGTGCACACACGATCGGAAATTCCGACAACGGATTTTGTTTTCGGAAAATTTTATCTCCTGCTCTCCAACTTTGTGTGTCGGAAAATCCGATGAAAAATGTGTGATGGAGCCCACACACGGTCGGAATTTCCAACAACAAGGTCCTATCACACATTTTCCGTGTGAAAATCCGACCGTGTGTACAGGGCATTAGAATCACTCCCTAGGACACACTTAACCCCTTCATCGCCCCCTAGTGGTTAACCCCTTCCCTGTCAGTGTCATTTACACAGTAAGCAGTGCATTTGTATAGCACTGATCGCTGTATAAATGACAATGGTCCCAAAATAATGTCAAAAGTGTCCGATCAGTCCGCCATAATGTCGCAGTCAAGATACAAATCGCAGATCGCCGCCATTACTAATAAAAAAAAATAATAAAAATGCCATAAAAATATCCCCTATTTTGTAGACGCTATCACTTTTGCGCAAACCAATCAATATATGCTTATTGCGATTTTTTTTTTACCAAAAATATGTAGAAGAATACATATCAGCCTAAACTATATATTTTTGGGGGATATTTATTATAGCAAAAAGTAAAAAATATTGCTTTTTTTTTCAAAATTGTCGCCTTTTTTTGTTTATAGTGCAAAAAATAAAAAATAAAAAACGCAGAGGTGATCAAATACCACCAAAAGAAAGCTCTATTTGTGGGGGAAAAAAAAAAAAAAAGGACATCAATTTTGTTTGGGTACAACGTCGTACGACCGCGCATTTGTCAGGTAAAGCGACGCAGTGCCGAATAGCAAAAAATGGCCCGGTCATTGAGCAGCAAAATCTTCCGGGGCTGAAGTGGTTAAGAATAGGCATCAGGCGATCTCCGCACCAGAACGAAGTTGCTCTGGCCAAGGGTCTAGTTGGCCCATCTAAGAATTGCAGCATTGCAGACACTAAGGACTCAATCAATGACTCAGCACAGCACAGAAATACAAGCAGCCCATCCCTAATGTCATGCAAATTGAAGTAGTATTTAGAGACATATAGATAGCTGGCAAGGCCACAAAGAAACGGTTAGATTGGAGCAATTGTGTTTAGTTCTGAAGGATGGAACTATAAAAGGACTGAGCCTGCAAAAGAGTAAGTACATGGCAGCAGTTGCTATAAACAATCCACGAGCACAAAGCAGGCAGACAAGGAGAATTGCCGTACTGTAGCTTTTCCATTTATTTGTTTCAGCCAGAGACTGTTCAATGAATGGCAAAAATTCTACATTATGATACTTCTTTTCAGAGCAGGAATGCGGATGGTTACCTTTTAGATGTTGTATCAAGAGCCTAAAGTGGAGCAGTCAATAAATGCAAGAAAATAATTGTGTACCAGCATTTAAAGTGGAACTTCACTCTCTCATTCAACATTGACTGTGTGTAATCCCAATGCTGTTGGCATTAATAAATAGATAGGACAGTACAGTGGCAGCTGGTGCTCAAAGGGGGGAAAACTCAACACCTCCCTCTAGGCCAATAGGATCATATAAAAAATAAAAAATGCAGGCCAATAGGATCGCTTCTACTTTCGACCAATGGGGAAACAGGTCTTAGGACCCGCTTCCTGATTGGCAGGGAGGAGAATCAGTGTGACAATAGCGAATATTCCTTCGCTATTGTTACACAACTGGGTGGGCTCGGGGCGCAGTGCCTTTTTTGAAGCCTATTAGAGCCTCAGGCTCTAATCATGCGCGTCAAAAAAACCCAAAAACAACTCATTGGAATCCATACATCTGGCGCCCCGTATGTAGATTAGGGGGCCATTCGCATGGATGGGGGGTGGTGGCTCCCATGACTGGGCCCCTAATGGACAGGCTGCCACAGGAAAAGTAGAATATATTTACTTCTTTAAGGCTGGGTTCACACCTATGTGAATTAGATAGCAGGAGAATGTGACTGGCTCCCTATGGAGCCGGTTCATATATCTCCGTTGCGGCTGCGGAGCGCATTGCACAGAAAACGCTGTTTGTCTTTGGCTCTGTTTCAGGGCCGAATTGAGGGAAAGATTCTGCCCTGATTCGTCCCGGAAACGGAGAACAGGGACGGACAGTGTTGCTGTCTTCGAGGGGGAGGTTCCAAGATGAGCACACCCTCCTGCCTGCATGCCTGAGCTAAGGCCAGATGCATTGCAGGAAGTAAATGCCATCTGCCCTGATCAAGATGGCCAGAATTGCTAGAGGGGTGTTTTTCAAAGTGATTTCTAAGCAAAAAAAAAACCAACACAAATGAAGACCCGGATGGATGGGCGAGTTTGCTTTGACTATTATACATGAATTAAATAAAGTTTTTTAGTTTGCGGTTGCTCAAATGCGGAGTAGTTCAGGTTTAAAGCGGAGCTCCAGGCAAGCTTCTTTACACATAAATGAAATACAGTGGAACCTCGGATTAGGGCCATAATCCGTTCCAAGAGTATGCTCATAATCCAAAGTACTCGCACATCAAAGCGAGTTTTCCCATTGAAGTCAATGGAAACGAAAATAATTTGTTCGGTGTTGACATCAATGGGATGCAATACCGCATGCGGCCAGAGGCGGGGGGCGCCAGAGAGCCTCAGAAACGGCGGAAAAGGCCCGAGGACACTTCGGCGGACCTCAGCAAACCTCGGAACGACTTCCTACCCAAGATTTGCCGAGGTCAGCCGTGCTGTACTCGGGTCTTTCCATGCATTTCTGAACGTGATGTTCGGCTCTGCTCGGCTCCGACGCCCCCCCCCACCTCAGGCCAAAAGCGGTACTGCACACCACTTTAGCCTGAATCGTGCTAGTTTTGCGAGACAACACTCGCTAGCTGAGTTACAATTTTTAACAATACAGTGCTTGTATTGCGAAACGCTCGTTAACCGCGTTACTCACAATCCCAGGTTCCACTGTACTTCTATATGAGCCGTTTTACTTGTCAAAGAATTTGTAATTCTTTATAGCCAGTTCTGAGATTTACACCGCTCTGCCACATAGCCTATCTGGCAGGGCAGGAGACCGGATTTTTCTCTGCTGCAGTTAGAGAACACCGAAGGGTCTTTTCCCTCCCCTAGCCTGTGATTGGGCAGTGAAAGGAGAAGCAGCAGAGTGATCTGCCACTCTGCTCATCAACATATAGCACAACTGACTGACTCCTTGAGTCGATTTTGCCTCCCCCCGGTCTAAAGTATGATATACAGGGACTGTAAGAGTATCATGCCAAGTCAAATTCTGGTACTCACATAAAAACAAAAAAAAACAAAAAAAAAAACAGCTGTTCTGGTGACAACTAATAGAGAATTTGTCAATGTTTGTCAAGATTTCCTGACACTTCCTGTTACTTCCTTAGAACAGGAGATAAATGAAAATCTTTAATAGAACAAGCAATAAAATGACAGGGGTTTTAACCCTTTAACGGTTTAAACACCAATTTTTTGGAGGTTAGAATAGGGAAGGTTTAACCCTTCCCTACTCTAACCCAAAAAAACAAAAAATTGGTTGTACTTATATTTTAAATGAAACCTGTCCAGGAAAAAAGTCTTCTTCTCTGGGAATGCTAGATGCCTGGCTTTTATGCTGACCCTCTAGCCAGTTTGAGTCCTGGAGCCCCAATAATTAGGCAGATAAGGGCCCCCCCCCCCCCCCCCAAATTTTCTGATCTGTGGACCTATTATAGGTCGGTGACCGAGAATGTGCTGAATACAGCAAGTCAGAAAGAAAGCCAGCACTTTCAAGAATGGTTCAGCGAAAGCAGCCTTTGGTTCTCATTCCATGTTTACTTTACGGTCAATACTCCAATCTTGGCCATAGTCGGGTCTTAACTTGGCTGTCCAATGGGGAACCATGCAAGCCAACGATCTCTAGCAATGATATTTACAGTGGGTTAAATACAAGGATAAAAAGCATGCTAATTAAAACAGAAGTATGAACAAAGTTTTTTGACCATGCTTCTCTTGTGGGTCACAGGAGTGCACTATTGCCTGCTATCCACTGATGTAGCAGAGCAGCTCCAGGCTCTGGAAGGATCCCTACAATATTGTCAGGATCCACCCAGCTGCTTCTCAGTGCAAGGCTAGGGTAGGCACCCCAGCAGTGGTGAAACTACAAATCCCATCATGCCTCTGCCTCTAGGAGTCATGCCTGTGATTGTCAGGGTCTTGCAATGTCTCATGGGACGTGTAGTTTCACCACAGCTGGAGGGCCGAGGTTACCTACCCCTGGCTTAGAACCTGAACCCGCCCCTCTCCCCTGCCTGGCGCTCCAGTGAGCGATGGAGGAGAAGATCCGAGAGCGATGACTGATAGTCACTGCTCTCCACTCGGTCTCTCAGGTCTTGGTCTTAGGGCTGATGTGGGACAGCTGCAACATAGGATGACTATGGAGGGGTTTTTTTTTGTTTGTTTTTTCAAACCCATACTTAACATGCATAAAATCACACAAGGTCCTTTAGCAGCAGGCAAAAAAGGGAACCATGAGCCATTACCTATAACGTCATAGGTTCCAAGTCTTGCCCTTTTTCTCCCCCTCTGGTTAAGGTTCCCAAGGCAGCCTACCCCTCTGCCTCAGCCCTTTACTAAAGGAGAATCTTTACACAATCATTTCAATAAATATTCCCTTCAATTATCCAATCATGTAAAAGCAAATTTCAGTTTACTTTGAATACCCAATCATGTGCAGACGAAATAAGGAAAAAGGGGGATTTGTTGTTTTACAACCCCTTTAGTTAAATCAGCCCCTATGTTCTTGTGCCCATCCACTCCACGATATCTTCATAAGACAACTAAATCAGGGACAACAGTTGAAGTTTCTGTTGAATCACTAGATGAGCTTTTTATTCTAGTTTATTAGGAGAAATGGATGCACACAAGCAGGAACCCATGAAAATGGCATTAAGAGGCATTGAGACATGAACTGTGTCAAGGTCAAGGGAAGAAATTGCTGAATCACCAATGTACGGCTCCGCACTGTGAATAGATTCATTTACAAGCTCAAGCAATTTATATAGGATTAAAAAAGTAAAAAGAAACACTTTTTTTTAACTCTATAATTTTTTACCTTTTTTTTTTTTTTGCATTGCCTGGTGTATTTTTTTTTTTTGAGGCATTTTACAAAGAAAAAAAAAAATAGTTTGAATACTTTACTAGCAACTCCACAAATGTACAGATACTCTAACACAAGCCTGCATCAAATTATTTCGAAGTGCAAATGTTGTAGTTGCTGACTTAAATTTTTTTTTTTTTTTTATTAAGTAATGTGTAATATACTGTACCTCTTATAACAAAATACACCTATACATATGCTAAAAAAACAGGGCAAAAAAAAATAAATAAATAAATAAAAAAAAAAACTTTTAAAAACAAGTTTTAAAACTTTCAGGATTTCCTTATATGTTGTTTTTGTATCATGATCAAGCATGATACAAAAACAGCATATGCCTAAAAAAAGAAGAATAAAAAAAGAAAAAAAGCGGCAAAATAAAAAGAAAAAACTTTTAAACTTTTTGGGATTTTTTTTTTCTCTCGTATGTTTTCTCTCGTATGTTTTCTCTTGTATGTTTTCTCTTGTATGTTTTCTCTTGTATGTTTTCTCTTGTATGTTAGTTACTTTTATATCACGATCAAGCATGATGAAAACAACTGGGTATTATACTTATACTGAGGATTACAAACTATAAAGTTGTTTTAGATACACTATCTTACCAATAGTATTGGGACACCTGCCTTTACAAGAACATGAACTTTAATGGCATCCCAGTCTTAGTCCGTAGGGTTCAATATTGAGTTGACCCACACTTTGCCGCTATAACAGCTTCAACTCTTCTCGGAAGACTGCCCACAAGGTTTAGGAGTGTGTCTATGGGAATGTTTGACCAGTCTTCTAGAAGCGCATTTGTGAGGTCAGGCACTGATGTGGACGAGAAGGCCTGGCTCGCAGTCTCCACATCCCAAAGGTGTTCTATCGGGTTGAGGTCAGGACTCTGTGCCGGCCAGTCAAGTTCCTCCACCCCAAACTCACCCATCCATGTCTTTATGGACCTTTCTTTGTGCACTGGTCCAAATCATTTGGAGGAGGGGGGGATTATGGCATGGGTTTGTTTTTTTTGTTTTTTTAGGCGTTGGGCTTGGCCCCTTAGTTCCAGTGAAGGGAACTCTTCAGGCATCATCATACCAAGACATTTTGGACAATTTTATGCTCCCAACTTTGTGGGAACAGTTTGGGGATGACCTCTTCCTGTTCCAACATGACTGCGCACCAGTGCACAAAGCAAGGTCCATAAAGACATGGATGAGTGAGTTTGGGGTGAGGGAACTTGAATGGCCTGTACAGAGTCCTGACCTCAACCCGATAGAACATGCTTCTGGAAGAATGGTCAAATATTCCTATAGACACATTGCTAAACCTTGTGGACAGCCTTCTCAGAAGAGTTGAAGCTGTTATAGTTGCAAAGGGTGGGCCAACTCAACGAACCCTACAGACTAAGATGCCATTAAATTTCATGTGCATGTAAAAGGTAGGTGTCCCAATACTTTTGGTAATATAGTGCATCTTTGCCCTTTGTATGTTCTAGTACGGGGCAACACTTTTGCTAGGATTGTACATCGCCCCTGCACAAAACCAAAAGTAATCATTTTAGGTATAGGTATTCCAGGAAATACTAAATACATAAATAAATAAAAGAAAAGAAAAAAAAAAAAAAAAAAAGAAAAGAAGAGCAGTTATGCTAAAAAGGGCTGTTATTATGACCATTACGTTTTGAATCGTTGTGGCAGCTGTTGTTCATTAATTATAATGAAGACAGAAGGTAGTCATCGAACAATAAATGCCTCTGGCTTTTATGGAACGTTTACAGAAAAATAAGAGACAATTAGGTTGAAATAAATAGCCTCGTTGGAGAACGTTAATAAATATGTTTTCATATGGCTTAAAATAATTATGTTTTCCAAGCCTCTGGCATAGCAGTAGAAACCGTCAATAACTGCACATTTCGAGAAAAAGTCCTTCGACATAGTATACTAATTTTAGTTTTATAACAGAAAAAAAAAAAAAAAGTTAAGTAAAAAAAAAAAAAAAAAAAAAGTTTCAGGACACACAGAACTTTAGCTATACCTTTCAGAAAGAACCATGGACTGCGCTGTCTCTTAAAGCTGAACTCTACATGCTACATACATAGATTAAATACATAATGAATAAATATGGAAGCTGTGTTTACCTGCCTAAGTATTGCTATCTCTATTAATCCAGTCCTAGTATTCTACACAGCTCTGCTTCACAGCTCAATCTTGCATGGAAGGGGAGAGGATCGGATCCATCTCTGTTGCAGTTTTACTTTCCCTCATGGGTCTTTTCCTAATCCTGTGACTGGACGGTGATAAGTAAAGCAGCATGAGCTCATCCCTCAGTCACTCTGCTCTTCTCTCCTATCAGCATGCTCCTTATTTGCACCTAGGGGTGCTTCTCCCTCCCCTTCTGAGCTCTTCTGTACAGGAGCTGCACGAGGCAAACACCAAGTCTATTTTAAGTACATACATTGTTTTAAATTAAAAATAATAAATGTAATATGTATTAATGGATTACAGACCCTTCTGTGGTGTAGGTTTAAGGAATATTTCAAGCCAAAACTCTGTAAAATTTATTGGAGTAGGAAAGAGTTATTACAAGTATTTTTTTTTTCAGGGGGAACACAGGGTCTATTAATGCTGGCTGCTGGGAGATCCATTGTCGCTGGGGGATTCTATTGTTGAGGATGGGTCTCTTGTTGCTGGGTAGGTCTGTTGTTGCTGGTGGGGGGATCTATTGTCGCTGGGAGATTCTATTGTTGAGGATGGGTCTCTTGTTGCTGGGTAGGTCTGTTGTTGCTGGTGGGGGGATCTATTGTCGCTGGGAGATTCTATTGTTGAGGATGGGTCTCTTGTTGCTGGGTAGGTCTGTTGTTGCTGGTGGGGGGATCTATTGTCGCTGGGAGATTCTATTGTTGAGGATGGGTCTCTTGTCGCTGGGTAGGTCTGTTGTTGCTGGTGGGGGGATCTATTGTCACTGGGGGATTCTATTGTTGAGGATGGGTCTCTTGTTGCTGGGTAGGTCTGTTGTTGCTGGGGGGGGGGGGGGATCTATTGTTGCTGGGATTTATCTACTGTTGAGGGGAGGGGTCTATTGTTGCTGGCGGGTCTATTGATGCTGACTGTTGAGATCCATTGCTGCTGGGGGTGGGGATCTATGGTTACTGGAGGGGCCTGTTTTTGCTGGCTGCATGGGATCTATGTTACTGCTTTTCCGGTTATCATTGACAAATTACTTAGCACCACTAAATGATAGTTGGTTCTGTATTCTCTGAAAGGGGAGATACTAGGGAGGTGATTAGGGGGTAGAACCAAGGGAGGGTACTCGGAGGTGAGTAGGGAGACAAAGGGTGACTCAGAAGAGGGGAGTGGGAGTACCCCCATATCAGCATGCTTAAGTCTATAGGGATTCCAGGCAGTAAATGCTACATGATTGTGTTCTTACTCAAGATGGCCGGAGTTAGCAAGGCTGGGGGTGGGGGTGGGGGTGGGGAGAAAGTAATTTCTTAATTTATTAGTTAGTGGTTGACAAACCATCAGAATAGGTCTGAAGAACATAGTTTGTGTGTATTGTATGCGCCAGCAAAGCCCATAGCCATCATAGCTGTGACATAAATCACAGGAAAAATAAAAAAAACAAAAACATACATATTAAAATGGACAAAGCCAATAACATCCTATCTTAGGAAGGAATTAAAATGTGGATAGAAAATCATCTCAGTCTCAGAGTTAAACATTTTGTAGCTGTGATCATTAAAATCTAAAAAGCTGAACTTCAAGCAAAAGATTAAATACACGGATTAAATACTCATCAATCTCTCCTATCTGCCAATGGGTTTAAGTCTTTGCGCCCACATTCCTGATTCCTTTACATCTTTTGAACAGCATAGCAAGGAGGGTGACACCACTATCATTGGTAAGGTATACAATGGTGTCACCTCTCCTTCTGCAGCCATTAAAAATACTGTTTTTGCTGTTGCACAGGGGATGACAGGAAGCCGATTAAAACTGATTAAATAGATATTTTATAAGGAAAAAAAAACCGAAAACACACAATTGCAACAAATTGTGATTTTGTATTTGCTTGGAGTTCAGCTGTAATACTTCTCACAGCATAAATCCCACCTAAAAATAATTAAATTCACAGACAACTTCTGATAAACAGGGTATCTTTCTTAATATTTATTAAAAACTTTCTCAATATTTAGTAATTTTTTTTTTTTTACAGAAATACAAAAAAATAATAGCATAAAATCAAAGCAACCCCCCCCCCCCACCCCATCCTGCTATTAACCAAAGTTAAAATTTCCTTCATATTAACCCTTTATCAGTCCTTCGTTATATTAGTGCAAACCCCATCAATGAAATCTCCATTACATATTGTAAAAACTGCATTTTTTTTTGCCCCTGGCACAGAAAGTTCTATAAAAACATCGTGGCTCTTACTGCACCTTTCTCAGGCCCCTAAAATAATGAGGGGGTCACCAAGAAGCACAGTGATATAGGCAAGGTATATATAAGGAACAGTCCATTTTTTAAGAGTCCATAGTATTTCATGGGTGCAAGAGTAGGACACATCCACTTTTGGTGGGCAGGTAAAGGAAATGATGGAACACAGTCCCTGGGAACATTTGTAAGGGGACCTACATGTACAAGTACAGGAGATTCTTTACACAAAGTCCTGTTCTTATAAAGTTGGGTTGCACATACCTGATTGAAAAGTAGAGTTATACAAGGGGAACTTGTCTTACATGTACATTGCAGTCTGGATGGCTCATGATGTCACTGAGGCTAGAAAAAGTCCAAATGAGTGGCGAGACATGGATAGCTAGAGATGCACACTCTTCAGTCCATAATTGGAACAAATAAGGAACACTCTGAAGTCCGGGTGCTTGAGGATACAAATACATTGACACCTCTTAGAGGAGTGTCACACATACACTGCAGTCCTGGAGATGATAGAGCCGTCAGTCTGGGACTCCATGTCGTCGTCCAGATAAGAGTTAATTTGTGGGTGGGGTCTAAGTTGCAGCATGGGCCCCACCTCGTTAAATCGCTCGTCCTCTTCGTCATCTTCTAGAACTTTGTACTTCATCCTTTCCTCTTCATCCTCATCCTCCTCCAAAGAGGGACTCAGCCCACTGTCCCTCATTGGTCCAGGGCCTTTGAGAGGTTTATCCAACTCGCCGTCATCTTGGTAGGCAAATTCCTGAGAAGGCTTTCCAGTGCCAAATACACGGGTTTTTGGGTTGTAGGTGCCTCGGTCCTGCTTACCGTGCAGTCCTTTCCTCTTGATGACGATGAAGATGATGGCGGCCAGAAGGAGCAGGACCAGAATCACCCCGATTACCCCCCCAGCGATGGCTCCTGCGTTTGCCTGCGTCTGCACTGCGTGTTCTGGGTACGAGAGAAACATAGCAATACTGTAGCCTGCCTGAGTACAAAACAAACCATCTGCCCCCACCCTGCCCAACATCAGTGTATCAGAATAGATAGATCTAAACTCTAAAATACATGCACAAACCAACATGGAACAAGTCAAGGAGGGAAACATGCAGTGTGATAGGACTGGGCTTAATGTTAAAGGCCAATTTCTTCTACATGCAGATGAAGAAATGAAAATAAAGATGCGGACACGAAAAACACATGCAATTTTATGGGAACATCTTTGGCATATACATAATATATACTGAGGACATGCACTCATGAAGGCCACACACACACACACACACACTTAACCCAGACTTGAAAAATGTTGCAAACACACTGTATACATGAAAAAAAAAATCCCACAGGCAAACAAGATGAATAGCCAAAAATGTTTGGCTTATAGTTGGTACTAGATGTTACACTCCTGCAAGATAACACTCAGACAAGCCATTCAACCACACAGTACAACATGCATGATCAATGCTCGAGACTGGTCAAAAGCTTTGGCTTTTATCTGGCAGTTTAACAGAGAAAGTTTATCATTTTTAAAATTTAATGGAAACAAGGACTTACAGACACAGCAGGATGACTCTGAATCAACAAACATATAACCACAAGCTAAGTGTAGGAGAAGAAAAACTTTCCACCACACTTCAAGTTTAGAATGTTGTCAACCACAGACCATATAAAACATGTAACCCTTGAACCATGCTATGAGTAAAAACACAAAAAATGTTAGCTTGTGCTTTATCATAACCATGTGGTGACTCCTCATTTTGCTCACCAAGAACGATTTTGACATGCCTACACCTATGTGGCAACAACGCTTATAGCGGCTGAACAATTGGGCCTATTGCAGTACATCCCATCAAACATTTTTGGACATCTACCTGAAACTTGTGCCAGATTTATTGCAATGTGTTCCGTTGTGCAAAAATATGGTGAGGAAGAATTCACCAGTCTAAAATCGAGACAAATTCACTGGCCACTGGCACCTGTGATGTAGCTGCTATGTACAAAAGAAAAGGTCAACTTTCATTGAAGGCTTGTTTAATCCACCAGCGTTGGGCAATGTTGCCCAACACTGTCCCAGTTCAAGAACACAGCAATTTCCCTCACATCCTATGGCTTCATTATCAAAAAAAAAAAAAAAAAAAAGGATTTGTACATATTGAATTTTTGCAAAGAGCGGCTTGTACAAACATGCTGTATCACATCACGATGCAGCGCAGCAATAACTCGAAAGTTTAAGAAAGTAAAAAACATAAAAAAGGCACCACAATGCACGTTAAAAAACATTGTAGTGCAACATGCAGTAAACCACAACCCTGCATGGGTTATGTGTGCAATAACACTGCTGTGGTGTGAATGGGCCCTAGGGTGCTGAAGGCCTGTAGACGTGAAGTTTCACTCCTTTCTGCTCAACTCCACCTTCTTTCATTCACGGTACTATGGTTGGTACAGAAGAGTGCGGAATACATGTTTAGATTGTTCTTGCCATCAGGAGAAAGAACGAGGCCTACAGTAATAAACAATGTTTTTTTTTTTTCCTTTTTGCTGTTTTTCTTTATGTTAAAACTATACAATTTGCACACCAAGTGAACCATGGTTTAGATAGAAATGTGTGTGAATATTATGCAAGCAAGGCAAAATAAAAAGCTGCACAAGCACTATTGATATGACCATTTGTACGTTAAGTCAACCATGGCATAAAATGTGCATGGCAGCAATTAAGCCAAGAATAGCACATACACTGTTAATATAGGTGACCCCCTGGCTTTGCTCCCCACATATAAGTACTTGGAAAATATTCCGCTGCAGCATTATTTGTACAGGTCATCTCTAGTGTATTTTTTTTTCTTTCTGGCAACCTTCCTCTCCTTGCATTTGTTAGAGAATTCAGTAATTTGCTCAGCTTCTAGAGCAGGCAGTGGGTGGCGTTGGGAACTCCAGGCAGACAACTTGCCATGGGCATCCCAAATTGTAGCTAGAAAGGGCTAGAACTTGTATCCATCTATCCAAAACCTCCGATTTACCCAGCACCAGCCTTTCTAGGCTATAACTGTAGCATAATTGGGCTTTAGGTAGGTATACAGAATTGTTGCCCTTTTTTAGTAGTGGTTTACAGGATACAGATTTTTTTTTTTTTTTGTCGCTATTCACACCTGTGAAGTTAACATTTCAGAAGTTGTGGAGCTATATGCTCACTGCCTATTGACACCAATTGTGAGTACTCTGTTTATAAGCTGCCTTAAAAAAGGACTATAATTTATAGGATAGCTTTGCTGAGAGTAATAGAGTGGCTGTTGAGTCAATGACACTGAACAGACATTCAGCAAATCAGGTCAGAACACCTAATCTGCTGATCTGTTATGGTATCATGTAAATAGAATTCGGTCATAGAAGTATGGAAAAGTGAGGGTATGAGTAATTATTTAATTATCCTGAATTACCAAGGTTAGTCAAATCCAGGCCATGGCACTTACTGGCTCTGGTTGTAGTCCTTTCCAGGGCTGGGCTACTTCAAATCTGGCTCCATGGATAAAGTCCAATGTATTGAGAAAAATCACACCAATGGTAGTGGAAACTAAGATGACCTATTCATTTACTTCATATATCAGTGTAATGTGTGAAGAAACAGCGGATATGTTTTAGAGGCTCTAACACTCCCTGATGAATAAGGAGGGTAGATTGCAGGCAGCAAAATGTGTTGGATGTTTGATCACGTTATTCCAATAAGGATTACTCCTCTTGAAATTTACGGTCTTTGGTGCGGAGCTCCTGATACATTCTCACTTCATAGAAAATTATGAAGGCTACCATTGCTGAACCTTAAGATTGATTATTAAGAGTTCCCTGGTTGTGATGCTGATGCTTTGCTTTCAATACAGTCTAATCCTTTAACCTGGAACAGATGTAAAGAACGCCCAGCAATGGTTGTCCACATACTTTTCTAATAAGAGAGTCACCTTAAAGTATAACTAAAGGCAAAACTTTTTTTAGTTTTTGATGGCGTGGAGGGGGATTAGAAAGCTTGTCAGTTTTTATTGCTGTTTGTGCCCCCCGTTAAGAAGATTCACCCTCTCTATTTGTCCGATTTACCATTATCATTGAAAGTAGAAGTAAAAGAAAAATCCCAAATTTTGGATTGTCCCCAGAAAATTAAAAAAGAGGGGAAATCTTCCAATGGGGATGCTAGTTCTGGTGACCTGGGGGTCCCCATGGTATTGTCTTAATTTGCAGGGGTTTTATCGCACTTCCTTGTCTCCGCAATGGGACATAGATGTAAAAAATAAAATCTAATGGGTTATAACCCCATCCCCCCCCCCCCCCGCCCTATCCAACATGGGAAAAAAATAAAAATCTAAGTTCTGCCTATAGCTCTACTTTAAAGTGCAGCCAGAATTATAAACAGAAAATAAAAACAGCAAAAGGGACTGATAGTCAGTAGTATATGGCCCTTGTGCAGTTTCCTCTTTTGGAAATTAGAATCTTCCTCCATCCCTCCCCCCCCCCATCCCTATAATCTTCCAGTGTGGCAGGGGTCAATACAACTAACAGGCTCTTGCAGGCTCTCAGTCACTATGCTTAACCTTTCCACTCGGCTCTGCCTTTTAAAGAAGCCTTACTACAGCTTCAGTGAATGCAACATGATCTATAAATGGAGAGGGTGGTCCTTTCAATCAACCACCCATCCTCCATTCCTATATTGTACTCCATTCATAGAAGCAGTTGTATAGTTTCTATAAATGGAGGAGCTGGGTGGGGAAAAAAAAAAAAAAAAAAAAAATCAGGCATGGTCACAGGATCACTCGATGAGAGCCATGACAGCTTTGTTGTAGAGAAGATTGTTGGGGGGGGTGGGGGGTAGGAACAGGGAAGTTGGGGCTTTATATCCATTGCATCTTCACAAGGGTCACCAAACTAGCATTTTCATAGGGAGGGGTGTACAGTGGCAATCTATGCATTTTACAGAAGAAAACAACGAGGTGTAATAGACACTAAAAACATAGCATATATTTATTGTTTTGGAAGGATTTACATTATCTAAATAATTCTGTTCTAGAAACAAAAATTATATTAGTGCAACAAGAGTCTGCCTTGCAGTGGAGAGACTCAATTTCCTTTTAATTTTACCGTATAGTGCATTAAATCTGAATTCACAGATCACAGCAATTATAACACTATGAGCCCTTTGTAAAGAACAGCAATCATGGTTATTATTATTAAACGAGAAGAGGTTGAGAACAATGCGTCACGGCTGCAGAGTAACCTGCTCAACAGGAGCGGAGTTTAAACATAAACTAGAAAGGATCAAGGATCTACTAGACTGTATATGAAATATAGTATATATACACACACACATTTGTCCATTTGATTTGCCTTGCTAGCTGGCATAAAATCAAAAAGTGACTACATGAAGTATGAATTATATATGGCATTTCATATTTTGCAGAATTATTTACAAAATGTAAAATTTTATGATTTTGACTATGAACAATCCTTGCTCTCTACAGCTGCCAAAAAAATCTTCAGCACCCAACACTTTGTGTCGGATGTCTGGTCCCCCGCTGGGGGCTGGGGGTCGTTCTGCCATGCCCTAGGTCAGTACTGTATCCTGTAATAACTTTGGGGTTGGTAGGAGGAACCACAGGTATCAAACATTCTTGGTGAAAAATGGTAAAAAAATCCTTTGGTCCTTTGGACAGCAGAAGCTCTGCACCAAAAATGAAGACTACCGGTACAGGCAGCTTCAGTAAAAGCTTTCTGAAAATTTTGACAATAAAGCAAATTTTGGCCATAAACAGCAAATGATGTAGGATAATAAAAATGCTGCATGAGCTAAGCTTTAATGAATTAACACTATGATAACCAGTCCTATTCTATTGTTTATATTTACAGAACAAAGAAAAAAATTGTAGGCCTTGTCTAACTGGTTATACGAAGACTGAACCCAAAATAATGGAAAAGTGGGCATAACTTATTAATTCACGTAGGTTGTTCAACTTCCACATGTTGGCAAAGTAACTCTTCCTCTCTAGTAACTTTTTTTTTTTAAATTGCAGGTAAATAATAGATTACAAGCAGAAGCAACGTACTGTAAACGAGTTCTTGATGAAGGAGGGTTGCAGGCTTTTCCAACACCCACAGAAGGCTACCGAAAGTTTACAGTGATGAGACCACTGACAAGAGCAATGTTTTGTCATTGGTGGCTTTTGCCAATGGTGTCACCTCTGTAAACATTCTGTAGCCTTCAGTGGATGTCAGACACCCTGCACTCCTCCTTCGTCAATAACTCCATTATAGCACATTACTGCTGCTTGGAATTCATTATTTACCTGCAATGAAAAGAAGAAGAGTTACTATAGAGCAGTGGTTCTCAACCTCAGTCCTCAAGTACCCCCAACAGGCCATGTTTTGGAAATTTATTAGATAAAAAAGCTGTCCAAAATACCAAGCCATTGACTCGAATTTAAAGCACCTGTACAAGATAAAAGGAAAACCTGCAATATGGCCTGTTGTGGGGTACTTGAGGACTGAGGTTGAGAACCAATGCTATAGAGGAAGATTTCCTATACCAACATGTGGAATTTGAATGACTTGTGCATGTTAAAGTATTAGCATTAGCGAGATTCATCATATCCATTTGTCTTGTTTCCCCATTAGCATTGAAAGTAAAAGAAAATGCCAAATTTTGGGTTGTCCCCAGAACAGTAATATAGGGAAAATCTTGGGGACACTAGTTCTGATGGCCTGGGGGTCCCCAAGTGATTCCCTTATTTTCAGGTTTTTCCCCTTACTTTCTATTTTGGTTTTGGGACAGGAAGGGATTTACCCCATTGGGGTAAATCACCCCAATGGGGCACAGATGGGAAAAAATAAACAGGGGTTATAATCCTCATTTACTGTACAAATTGAAGAAAAAAAAAGTTACGGTATGTCCTCTTTTCCATTACTTTCGGTGCAGCCCTTTGTATAATAGCAATGCAGTTCTTACTAGAAATTGTAGTAAAGTGGATTTTCTCTTTGTCAAGAATACCCAATCATGTACTAGGAAAATAGAAAAAAAAAAAAAAAAAAAGAAGAGGTTTTTGCCTTTGCGTCATTACAGATTTTACAATTTCACATCATTCACTGAGATGAGTGAAATTAAACTTTAAAAAGTGAACATGCTCTTCTCTGTCGGTAAATTAGGGCTATTGTTTACTTGTACCAGGCTCGCACAGCTCGAAAATCTCATACTCCCAACAGAATTATAATGGGAAAAAGCTGCAGGTCATGTTTTAATAATCACATGAACACTGACTTACTTGGATATGTTGTTATTCACCTGCAGAGGAAGCAGGTTTTGGGTGTTCAAATAAAAACTGCTCTAGAGGCCAAGCTGGAAAGGGAGTGGATGAGCACAGGAGCACAGCTATATCAATAAAAAAGTACTCTGGGCTCTCAATAACAACGATAAAAGCATGAAAGGTTTGCCCTTTCCAAAACAGACACGTCAGTGTTTGGTGGGAACCAGTGGGTCAATTCACCGTATACCTCTCAAAGACTGAAACCACGATTCCCCAGCAGTTGTTTAAGTCTCTGCCCTTCCCATAACACCACACCAAACGGGTCTGTTTCTTGCAGCTGGATTTGCAAATGGTTATTCTCCATAGTAAAGACACCTTCATTGGAGCGTGACACAGTTCTTTCATTTTTTTTTAATGGCCACAGCTACAAATAAGAACTCTGGAGAGACTATAACACCACTAGAGACTTTGTTAGCCAACAAGCCATTCACTTGGTCAGCAACTATGCAAAGCCAAAGCATCTGATTTTTTTTTTTAGTTGCTCTTGAAATACAAGATCCCTTGTTCTTATATGCTCTTCGAATCCTGTATCAGAAACAAGGACTCATAGGTGTGTGTGCTAGCGTTGGACCAATGTGAATAGGGATTCATTCAAATCAGTAAGGCAGTGCATTTTCTTCCCAAGAGTGTAGTTTGGAGTGAAGGTAGGTTACCCAGTTCTGGGTTTAGGATGCTGCCTCTCTGGCCATAATAGTCAAATTGTTTAACAGATGGACAACTTTTTGGGTAAGTGGTTAGGAACTCCTAGTACAAAGTAACATCTTGCTTGAAATTTGTTAAAAATGTTTGTGTAGAACATCAGCTACAGCCTATGTGTTTCAAGGGGGAAAAAAAAAAAAAAAAAAACATGACTCCCCTTCTTTAGGGCTTGAAAAGGGCTTTGTAATATAAATTTGTATGAACTGAGGATGGATTGAGGCTAGCCTCATCATCCCATCCTGTGTGCTTCGCATCCTTGCTAGGATGATGGCAAGACAATCCCAGATGCTACTGTTCACCTTCGCCATCACTGGAGCGAGCGCTTTCTCGGATTCAAACCCCCTAAGATGCGCGCTTCCCCCTGATGAAGTGTCTCTAAGCTCAACTTTGAGAGCTTGCTCCTATGATGGTGGGGGTGAACAGTAACAGCTGGGTCTTAGCCATGACCCAGCAACAAGGCGGGATGGAACAATGCCATCTCTGGGGGTGTTTCAGTCAGGCTTCGGGAGGTATGTAAACTGCCTACACTTATAGCAAGGGCATTATTCAACTTTGGCCAGAGCTGCATAGTTTATTTTTCTCTACAGATGCACCTTACCTGCATAGGCAGTTTTTTGGTAAAGGAACTATATATTTATTGCTAAAATCTTCTTTGCATAATTAGCTTCCTTCATTAAGCGTTTCAAAAGTATTGTCTGCGTTGCAGTTAGAAATCAATTAGATTCTAGTTGCTGGTTTGCAGCATTCAGACAGGTCAGAAAGTCAGTTGCCGAAGGCCAGCCACAGATGGAGCAATTTTCTTTAATGCAACCACGCCGTGGAGCCATTGTGTCCTCCCATTGTGGGGGGGGGGGGGGCTGTCCCCACCAGGAGAACACAGTGATTATTTTTGCTAGCAGCTGTAATAGCCGCTAGCAATTATCACATGTATAATCCAACAGGCTGGTTGAACCCAAGTGGATCAATCCACTTGGGTACATTCAGCCTGCCCATACATGGTTTGAATCTTGCCAGATACCTGCTGAACCAGCCGCGATTCAAACCATCTATGGCCAGCTTAAGAAAAGCTGGCGCCAGGACCATCATACTTCCCCCTACCAGCCCTAAGCCTGTGCATCCAAAGCAACCCTATTTAAGGCAGACACCAAGCTTATAAAAATTGAGAGACTGACGGTTTGTGTGTATGGCGGCTCCCCAAAGTCATAAATCAGATGTCAAACTAAAATCTGATTGTATGCTACCTCTTCTTGCCCGCCTGTTCTCGTTATTGCCATTTGCACAGCCTAATAACTAAGCCCATCTAATAAAAGAGGAAAAACAATGCCTCCCTATAAAAAGCACATTTAAAAATAAATACATTTCAGAAAATTCTTAAATGCATGCAAAACCCATTGCAATGTTGGGACCAAATAATCTTTTCACCACGCAGCTATGAAGCGTCTACAATTCCCAAGACCCAAAATCGAAACAGCATGGGAAACAAGATAGCGAAAAACGATGTACTTGTAGCAGGGCTATTTCTGGTCTGACCTTAAACTGCAAACAGATTAGAAAGAAAAAAAAAAAAAACCAAACACACAAGCAGAAAGAAATGATTCAGGGTGATGCGGACGAGGAAATTATTGGTGCGCAGCTGTGTCGTGCGGTGATGTTAATAATTGACCTAGTTGCTTCAACAGGCATGAATGGATGAAGCATGTTGCTGTATGCTGGTAATCTGGAACCCTCCATCTTGTACAGTTCCCAGCCCTTCCCCCCACCTCGCCTCATATTCCCATAACAGCGCTGCACTGGCACTGACAGTCGGAGCTCCATCCCAGCACAATGAAAGCCTGTTGATTGCTAACTCGTCTTTCATACAGGATTCTTCACAGTGATCAAAGAGGCCTCTGGTAATAGCCAAACAAGAGAAGGAAGCTTAACAAGGCTGAACCATTAATTGTTCTTCCTCTGAGTAAATATCCTGTATGAGGCTATTGTCTTCCGACGTTCACTTTGCTTTTTATAGTCTTGAGGAGATGGCCTCTAAATGAAAACAAATAACAAAAACCGTGTTTTTTCATGTCACACAGCAAGGGATGACCATGCGTTTAGCATTAGCTGCAAGAAATGGAACCGGTTTTGTGATCAAAATGATAGTCTTATTTCTGGAAAGGAAAAAATAGGCTGAGACATAAGGCTATAGGAGGTGCCTGTAGATGCTAGAGTCTGGTTGGATCACCCTCAGGCACCTGGGTCTGCCAGCGGGTCCGAAACACTGGTAAAAAGATATGCGCACTGCAGACAGCTCTGATGGTGGCTTATCAGGTAGAAAAGAAACATAGGCCAAGGCTTAGGGCACCAGAATGGCCTACAGATGTTAAGAGGCTTGTCAGATCCGCGTTGAGCACCTTGGTTGCCAATGGGGTCCTAATCAGGGAAAAAAGGGAGGTTCACTGTACACAGTCCTGTCGATGGCTTATCGTATAGAAAGGAAACATGGGCGAATCCTTAGGGCACCAAAGGCGGCTAGAGATATTAAGGTCAGATCAGCCTCGGGCACCTGGTTCTATCAGTGGGGTCCTAAACAAGTGGACAGTCCTGGTGGCGGCTATCAGGTAAGAAAGGCAATATGGGTCAAGCCTTAGGGCACTAGAGGTGCCTACAGCCTAAGAGGCTGGTTGGATCAGCCTTGGGCACCTCATTCTACCAGTGGGGTCCTAAACAAGTGGACAGTCCTGGTGGTGACTATCAGGTAGAAAGGCATAGCGATTGTAGAAAGGTGCCCCAACCCATCTATTGCAAATCACCTTAAAAAGCATCAGCTAGGGGTGTTTATGGGTGCATCACAGACATGAGATTCGCTGCTACTGCCTGCGTACCATTCCTCCACTTCTTTTCTCTTTATGTGCTGTGGAGGCGCCCTCAGCCACTGGGATTGTACACGCATGTTCACCATGTTCCACCTTTGGAGGTCAATGAGCAGCTTAAAATGGAAGTAAACCCATCAGTTTCAAAAAGCAGTTACATTCACGGCATGCCGCGAATGCTAACTGTCACATTGATTGTGCTCTCAACCAAACTGTCAAACCATCCAATGGCTGGTGTCATAACTGATCACATGTGCAGCACATGGCAGTTGAAGATTAAACAGAGGCCAAGATGGCAGCTTCCTTGACTGAAAATGATAGGAGGATTTACTTCCACTTTAAAGTAGCCTTTTCATAAAAATGCTGTTTTTTTGCAACCTCCATCCCCTTGAACAAAAAATGCTAACAAAGCAACACACAAACACACACACACACACACACACACACACACACACACAAAACCTCAATATAAAACTATAAAAAAAAAACAAAAAAAAAAAAAAACCTAGAGGCTTCCTTATTGTTGCGCTAGTCACAGGGCCATGGTATCCCAAGGAACCCAAATCTCACAAGATGCTCCAGCCATGTGTATTCTTGTGGGATTTGAGATCCTCTGCTGTCCACGATCCCCCCCTTAGGGAGTTGTGTAAGGCTTTTTTTTTACATTTCTCTTTATTTTAGTATTTTTTGTTTCAGGGGTGTAGGGAACTGATAGGCCCACTTTAAGATGTTATCCTGCAAAAATGACATGTGCAAACACTGCACACGTACTGTATTGTATAGTTAGAAATTATACTCTGGTCGTTTAAATACCACATAAATGTTTCAGGTACTCGCTGACACTATTATTGTAGCATTATATTTTTTGACAGTATTCAATAAGAGAAAAAGCAAAAAATTCAGACTACAGTAGCTCTTAACAGACAATCTCACTTCAATAGCCTAAAAAAAACAAAAAAAAAAAAAAAACGAAAAAAAACCCCACAGGTCACAATGAGCAACTACAAGTGGCAAACCATCACTGCTTTTTGCCGTGAGCAAATAAATTAACAGTAATGCAATTTGCAGCCTACGAGAATGCACAAAAAAAAAAAAAAAAAAAAAAAAAAGGAAATTCTCTGTTCAGCTAAGCACTTTGGAAAAATTCAAAATATGCAAACTTCACAGTATTTAATTTAATCAAAAGGTGTGTTTAGATGTACATAAAAACTAGTCCTACAGTTGGCTATTTACAGAATTCTACTAATGTGAATCGCGTATAACAAGTCAGAAGAATTTTAATCATGGCATACAGGTCAAATTACGGTATATTAGCTCTATTAACTAAGTATATAATAACACACAGGAGCAAAACGAAAAGGAAAAGAATGGTATACACAGCCCTGACTATTCCTGGTTTCCTCGTCAGCTGTCCTCAGAAGAAAAGATTTACATAAATTCTCGTCACACATGGCTGGTGACTCAACACCTTTCAGACAGATGCAGAAAAACAGGACATTTAAATCACTCCTTTGTAATGTAGAACTCTACTGCCCGAGGTCACCCTGTGACACGCACCGGTAAAACAGGAAATGAAAACCTTTAAATCTTTCACCTGGTTGGCCCACCTAGAAAAGGGCAATTATACAGAAACAAAGGCTGCTGAAAACTGAGGCACACCCTCATGTTATCTTTCAAAATATACAGTCATTAAAAGGTATAGTACTTCATATAAACCATTTAAAGCAGATGCAAATATTTTACAAGAGCAGAATGTTTGTATATCCATTTTCTCACTCATGTATACAGGGGGTCCCCTAGTTACAAACATCCGACTTACAAACGACTCCTACTTACAAACGGAGGGAGACAACAGGAAGTGAGAGAAAATCTACCCCTAGGAAGGGAAATTCACTCCTGTAAGAGCTATTATGGGGAAAAGGTATCTCCACTGATGCTTTATCACCAATCCTTGTTTCCACAACAACCCAAAATTTTCAAAATCCAATTGTCATTGGGACAGAAAGTGAGGTGAAATCTTCTGAACAAGGGCACACACGGCAAAACAAATGTCGCAGGGGTGTTAACCCTTCCCTATGCTATCCAAAAAGCTTAAAAATATTTTTTTTGGCTGGAGCTACACTTAAAAAATGTACCTGTTCCGACTTACAAACAGATTCAACTTAAGAACAAACCTACAGTCCCTAACTTGTTTGTAACCCGGGGACCCCCTGTAATCCAATTTCTTTTCTCATTTTTTTCTGATTCTACACTATTCTGTGCCCATCTGTCTCTACCTACTAAATTCAGATTTTGCTGGTTGGTCGATCTGTCGATATTTGAACCTCCCATCTCCACAGTCAAAATGGCTACCAGACTAAAGCCAGCCATACAGGTTTTGTACTTTGGTCAATTCCTGTTAAAATCGGGCAAAATTTAAACCCCAGGCGGCCCTGTTGGCACCACTTAACCCAACAAAAGTCAGTTTCCAGATCAAAGGAGCTGGCTAGAGATTTGTTTTCCCGAACAGTGAGGGCATCCAGTCACAGTTTGTGTTTTGAAGAAGCCATAGGTATCACGGCTCCTGGGAAGCAGAGAGATTTTTCTATCCCTGCGGTTTAGCTGGGCAGATGAGTTTACATTCTCGGCATGCTACAGTGCGGGGAAGAATTAACTCCCACGCACATCTAAGGGTTGTGTCATCCTTTGCAAGCCAATGAAGATGTCCAAAGTCATGAATCCAGAAGACCAGGGAGAAGATGTCGGCATGGCTTAGGGTGTTTCTGGATATTGTACCGGTAGAGAGGAGGTGAGTATTTTGAAGGTTAGTTCTGTTTGAAGCATTTTACTACAGTTTAGCGTAAAGTTGGCCATGCCAATACAATCTGATTGTACAACTTCCTTTAGAATTTATCAACAACTACATTCTGTGCAGCCTATGCAATCCATTCAGTTTAGATCAGATTAGCCCAGGCACTACATCATTGGTGATAAATCTAAAAAAATAATTGCAGATTGCAATTTCAGTCTAAAAAAAAACCAAAAAAAAAAAAAAACCAGCAAGAAGGGTGCACCGGCCAAGTGTATTAACCACATTTATTGATTAAGAAAGTGGAAATAAACTCACAAAAATGTACAATCACAAACTTAAGCTTGCCATAGAGCAGGGATCTGCAAACTACGGCCCTCCAGCTGTTGCAGGAACTACACATCCCATGAGGCATTGGAAAACCTCTGACATTCACAGACATGACTAGGCATGATGGGAATTGTAGTTCCTGAACAACTGGAGGGCCATAGCTTAAAGACCCCTGTCATAGAGGAAGCGATTTTCTTTCCTGCAACCATGAGTTGCAGAAAAGAAAATTGCTCAAATCCTCGATCAACACAGTCAGTTTTGACGGGGGAATCCCTCCTGCAGAGCCATTGGGGGGAGGGTAGGGGCATCCCTGCCAGAAGAACAGAGATTATTGCTAGTCTCGACTGGTTCTCCAGAGATTCGAACTGTCTATGGCCGGCTTTAGAAGATTCATATGACAGGGTCTCCTGGTGCCTCCAAGACCTGGATAACCAATGTAGAATACTTTTGCAATATTATACTGTACAAAGTTCTGATGCATTTGAAGAGAGATATACCCTCTTCATCACAGCATAACTTGCTTTGGAATCGGTTATCCAGGTCATGGAGGAGCCAAGAGACCCTGTCTAATGATTCTTCTATGCTTGTGAAGATTTATAAATATATTTTTACTTTTTTTAATCAATAAATAGTGTTTTCAGGTAAGGCACTACGCTGGTACACCCTTTTTGCTGTTTCTCCCCCACCCCCATTTTGAATCCCCCTATCCTAGACTCTGAAGAGGGCTGCAAAGCTGTGAGCAGATTCTTCGCACCGTTTAGATTGACCAGTCAATAAGCTCCTTAGTTAACAAGCCTCTCTGATTCAAGTCAGGTTCCCTCACTATGGCCTTTAACACTTAACGTGGTGTCTGCTTTACATTGCATCAATCTAAAACTGGCTACACGTTGCAATCCAATTATACAATCTCTGTAAATCTCTTCAGGATTTGCCAAACCAATCCTTTCAATTGGCTATCAAACCAATCCATTCAATTTATATTTAGTCAGGGAGACCTTTACAATACATACACAATGGTAATGCTAAAGGCTTGTAAAATCAGACTTGTAATATATTGCAGCTTACCAATCATTAGATGTGGTGGTCACATCAGTTTTTCTTTTTTTTTGCCTCAGTTTTCACCTGGTGATCTGGCCAGTAACACCTTCTGTATTAGAGCACCCCCACTCTGCATGAAGGAGCACAGGGGGCACCTTTGGCCAGCAGATGACAAATCAAGGAAAGAAAGCCTAAAAGAAAAACAAATGCAGCCACCACATCTTAAAATTGTTAAACTGCAATATAATAATTGTATTGTGTATAATTGTTTGCTTTTGGGTTTAATATTGCCTTGACATATGTGCCAACCTACAGTCCAATAGATATCAATAGAGATGCTTGGCTTGTGTTTGCCATGTAAAACCCAACCACAGTTTTGTGTACCCATATCAGCTTTTTTTTAACCTTTTTAACTCAGAGGAACCCCTGAATTAATTTTCAGGTCCTGGGGAACATTTGTAAAATCAGTGGTCAATGGCAAAAATGCCCATTGTATTGGTGGTCAGTAGGAAGAATACAACCCTTATAGTGGTGGCCAGAATTCCACCCTTACAGACAGCTTATAACATAACTGGTGTCATGCTGCTCGCTTTGCCAAGTGGTGCAGGACTTTGAACCATGCAGGTGCCATCAAATAAGGGGGTCAATAAGCCATAGATTGGGGAACCCTTAGCCACCTCTGGAGGAACCCTACTTGAGAATGGCTGCCATAGATTGTTGTAGTTTGTGGCACCAATATTAATTCAGGCTTTACCATCCCACTGGTATATACACTATTACCAAAAGTATTGGGACACTTGCCTTTACATGAACTTTAATGGCATCCCAGTCTTAGTCCATAGGGTTCAATATTGAGTTGGCCCACCCTTGGCAGCTAGAACAGCTTCAACTCTTCTGGGAAGGCTGTCCACAAGGTTTAGGAGTGTGTCTATGGGAATGTTTGACCATTCTTCCAGAAGTGCATTTGTGAGGTCAGGCACTGATGTTGGATGAGAATGCCTGAGTCGCAGTCAACATTAAACTCTACAAACTAAGACTGGGATGCCATTTAAGTTAATGTGCATGTACAGGCAGGCGTCCCAATACTTTTGGTAATATAGTGTAGTTTTGGATGCAGCAGTGTTGAATAATTATCTCCAGCTCCATGCATCTTTTTTTCTATACTTGTAAGTTTAAATTAAAGTTGAAAAACATTTGATTTCTTCACTACTAATTATTGAAAAAGATAGCAAAGATGCAAAAATCAAAGACATTTTCTGTATTGTTTCACACAGGCTCAAACACCATGATCTTGATTCACAAATGACAGATTAACTTCAAAAGTGGGATAATTATGTCAAATGTGTCTTGGAGCTAGTTTATTTTATACACAGCACAGCTGTAGGGGAACTATAGACATCCAGCTGTATCCTCCAAAAATAGCACAGCACTAAAAAACCCAGCAAAGAGCTTAACGATCACGTCTTTTCATTCGTTTTTTAAATAGGAGGTGCCTTCTGCAATTAAATGGTGGTGAGTGCAATGCTGCAAAGGTTTCTGGGAAGAGCCAGGTCAAGTGGTCGTGCCGCAGCATACGCTAGACAGCAGATTAGGTCAGAGGGGGTAGCGAAATCCACAGATGTAGGAAACTGACAGGCAATTCACCATGAAATAAAACAAAATTGCTATTTCGTAGTAATCAACAGTTACCATATCCACCCCTCTGACTTCATCTGCTGTAATTCCACCCTCGCCTTTAAAACAAGTACAGATAAGTTTCTCAATTTATTTTCTCATATTCAAGAAAAAAAGAAGTCAAAAGTCCTTTTGTTCCCAATCAGTCAAGAGTAGGCTAGTTAGCAGTAAAGACGGCTAATCAAAGGATTAGGTTTGCCAAACGACAGATAGCGATGACAAGGGTGAAGTTTTCATTGAATTCATCAAATAAGGTCTCTAGACCATCAGCAGACAGGCCATTAAGCAGTAAATCAATACCACTGAAGGTCAGTGTCATTGCTTATATTGATTAAAATAAAACGACAATCTACACAAATCACTGTGAAGCCAAAAATCTACTATAAAAAAAAAAAAAAAAAAAAAAAAAAGGGAATCTGGCATTTGTGGTAACAAAAAGGGTAGTAATATTCATGCCTATGTCTACAGTCGGGCCCTTGTGGCCTAGGGAAGCAAGGAAGGTAGCACAACAATCTAATATGCATGCGCTCTGGTCTGCTCAACACAACATTTGAGAGCTCCAACAAGTGAGGTGGATACAGAATGATTTAAAAGTGGGTCTTCCATATCAAACAGAAGATCCATTTTTTTTTTTTTGCAAGCCCCTGCTTTGCCAACCCAAATGGCAGGCCCTTGTGGCTATTCCATTTCAATACTCCCTTGTCTGCTCATTACAGCATTTGAGAGCTCTAACCAGTGAAGTAGATGCAGAAATGGAAGGTCCATATTTTTGCAAGCCCCTGCTTTGCAAAACACAAATGGGGTAAAAAAAACAAAAACAAACCAATGACCTCAGCCTCGAACACGAGATGCAAGGTCAATGATTTTCATCAGAGTTGGGAGGCCTAAATCCCGCAAGAATGCACTCCAGCTCATTGGAAGAGAGCATAATCCTGGGATTGCAGGCACCCAGCTATCCCAGAAGACGGAAAGAGGCAGGGGCACATTACCTGGGCCTCCCAGGACATTGCCGGCCAGAGTAAGATTTTTTTTTCCCACCCAACAATAAAATTTATTGAGTTTACCATCAAAAAACATAGATCTGACATACATTCTCACCCCATACAATAGTACAGGTCAGCTAAAAGATAAAAATGGTCATACAAGGCACTGTGATGCTGTGGAGTCACTCCAACAGACTTTACATGTACAGTGCAAATAACCCACCCACTCCGAGAGCTATCTATTTCTCACAGATATGATGTACAGCCAAGGAAGTAGGAAGTGGGCAGGGGGAATCCTGAGTTAGTCCTGGTTAGGCCTATTCTGATGACTTTAAGTGGGAGCCACCTAAGTCGAGAGGAAGTCAGTGAAGAGCAGAGAAGGGAAAAAAGAAAAGGGGAGCAGAGAAGGGTGGGGGGCCCATGACCAAGATCCCATCAAACGCCTTTTGCAATTACTTTGGGTTCTGAGAGATCTTCAGAGAAATGGTTGAAGTTTGGGAGCTGTAGAAAAGTTGATCCAGGTAAACCATATTTGCATAAAGTTTGGATACCGATCACTTAAAGTGGCCCTTAGATTTTCCATCTGCATAGCTGCATTGAGTTCCTCCAACCATTCCCTGATAAAAAAGGTATAGTGGGGGTTATTTACGAAAGGCAAATCCACTTTGCACTGCAAGTGCAGTCGCTCTAAATCTGAGGGGTAGATCTGAAATGAGTTGAAGCTCTGCTGATTCTATCATCCAATCATGTGCAAGCTAAAATGCTGTTTTTTATTTTCCTTGCATGTCCCCCTCGGATCTACAGCGACTTTACTTCCAAGTGCACTTTCAAGTGCATTTGCAGTGCAAAGTGGATTTTCCTTTAGTAAATAACCTGCAGTGTATTTTTCCCACAGCCTAGTGATGAGATCATATGGCTTTTTGTGTTGGGCAGGAGGACATAGCGCTTGCAAAAAGTAGCACCTAATACAGATAATACAAAGGCCAATTTTCTTGTTGCTGAATAGAGAATCTACTGAATTGCTACATTTATACTGCTGGCTACATGCTGAAAGGATAGTGTGCAAAAGCATTTGTCCATTGTGGATAGCGATAACTTCAAATAGAAGCCAGTTCTAAGTTGTGCATTGTTGAACAGAGTTTGATTGTTACCGGTGCATTTCCTAGCTACATTCTACAAGGACACAGAGCTATGGCAGTTGTTTATTGTGGAGAGAATTGAACTCCCCTCATTTTTTAAAAAGCTGGAAAGCACCAGGGTCCACAGAGCCCTGCATTCCATAGAGCATATTCCTGTTATAGCTGTGTTATGAGACCTTGATGTTATCTTCTCCTGATGCCAGATCGCCCATACTAAATGGACTATACAGGGCTGGTTTGGAAAAACAGCTAATTCCAGTCTGAAATACCTGCAGTGGGAGGTTTGAGGGGATTACGCGGCTATAGACAATGCTATCTAAATTGAATGCTAATGGTTAATGTTTTTGTAGTATAGTAAATAACATAGTTAAGTTGAAAAAGGACACAAGCCCATCGAGTTCAACCAAAAAAAGAAAACATCCATTTACAGATCCCTATACCCAGAGGAAGGAATAAAAACGCTTTTAAGAGCATGTAAAAAGACAAATCTCAGCCGTCACAAATTTTTTGCTCTACTCGTTCTGTGGATTACATGAAGTCAGGGCGGACTACTAGCCTGACCTGCACCCTCAGTGGTATACATCGAATGGGGGACATACATGCTGGAGCAGAGACCCCATACACACTATTAGATTTTCTGCAGAATTTTGTCTTCAGATTTACCAAAACCATATAATATGAGGTCAAACCTTAAAGCCTCGTACACACTGTACTATTATTGGATGACCGAGCGTCTGATTTTTGTCAAATGGGGCGTGTGCCAGGATCTTGTCTTGCATACTAACGTATTCATTCGACAACACGAACATAGTGACGTACTATGAGAGCATAAAGAGGAAGTTCATTTCTCAAGCGCCACCCTTTGGGCCCCTTCTAATTTCATGTTAGTAGAAGTTTGGTGAGTGTTGATTCGCGATTTTCAGATCGTACAAAACAAATGCCTTTTAAAATACATCAGTATCACCAGCAAAGCAGCTTCATTATTATCCCATTAAAGATGATGAGAATTTTGACATTTCATCAATTGCCGCGCCACGAATGTCATTTCTAGTTTACGAACAGTAGTTTACAAGACCGAACTCTTCCCAGTTGTTCCTGGATTCCGAGCATGCGTGGTTGCACTTTCGACTTATGTACGACGGATTTTTGTACTGACCATCCGAAAATCCGACATGGAGCCTTCGCTCGCCAAAAATTTACTATCCTGTCATCCAACATTTGTTGTCCGAAAATTGGAAAAAAATTGTCGAAAGGAGCGTACTAACAGTAAGAATTTCAGACAACAGCCTGTCAGACGACAATCCCCTTCTGAATTCCGCATCGTGTGTACGAGGCTTAAGAGTTTCAATTTGTATGCAATCAGGCAGGCCCTTGCACTACATGGATTTGGTAAATCTGAAGACAAAAATCTGCAGAAAATCTAAAAGTGTGTATGGGGCCTTTGTTGCCTTAGAAAAGCATGGTCCAAATTTGATCCAACAGGGGGAAAAAAAATTCTTCCTGATCTCTTTATGCCATCAGATATTCCCCGGATCAACTATCTCTGGAGTTAGTGCTTATAAATAGAAATATCCAGTTATATTCAGTTTAGAAATGTAGTTTTTTTTTTCTTTTTCTTTTTCTCTTGAGCTGACATTTTCACAGCTCTTACTGGGAAGAAGCCTTTCTTTATGTGGAGGTTAAACCTCTTTTCCTCCAGATGCAGAGAGTGCCCCCTTGTATTTTGCAATGACTTTAAAATTGAATAACTTTGGGCTGAGTTCACTATATGGACCTCTTATGGACATGGTGGGCCCATTACTTTTTAGTGGAATTAAAGAAGATTTTGTAATGTATATGATATATCATTCGTCTTTTTGGGAGGGTTTTTTGCATACATTTTTTTTTTTTTTTACACTCATGACTGACTAGACCACAAAAATTGAATCAAAACTACTTAATATCTCCAGAAACATGTAGATGAAAAGGTGAGGTATTATGGAGGTGCTCATTTTTCCTTCTTATTTTATTTATAGATTTATATTTTATATATAGTCTTACATATTGTATAGTATCTATCCATCGATCTAGATTGTAAGCTCTAACGAGCAGGGCCTCTGATCCCTCCTGTATTCATTTGTATTGTAAGTGTACTGTCTGCCCTCATGTTGTAAAGCGCTGCGCAAACAGTTGGCGCTATATAAATCCTGTATAACAATAATCTATCTATTTCTATACATTTTTATTTATAGGCTTGGGAAACTATATTTCTGCACTAGCTATAATTTTACATCTGGAAAAGTGAATATTAAAAGGAAGAATACAAAAACACATTAGCTTAGGATAATGTAGTAGCGTCAGAAAAAAAAAATTTAAAAATAAGCAGTAGAATTCATTTAAAAAATACTTTATCCATAGAATATATCCCTCACACTTCAGGTTCTTCACAAAATAGATATTTTGGTTTCACTGCTCGAAGAACTGGCAAATGTGGAACATTTTTAATGCATACACAAGCCGCTCTTGTAAATAAACGTAATGAAATCATAATCTACTTATTCTAGAACTGTTCTCCAAACTGCGGACCGGATGTGGCCCTTTCCTTGCCTTTATCCAGCTCTTGAGGCACTGTGCCATCCACTGTCCCCAATCATGGGTCACCATTCCTCCCACAGACACCAATGATGGAGCACCATTCCTCCCACAGACACCAATGATGGAGCACCATTCCTCCTACTGATAGCACAATTCCCTCCACAAAAACCAATGATGGGGCACTTTCTAATCCCACTGGACACAGAGGTGTGGAGAGGATAAGAGCTCCACATAAATTGTGTAAGTCCAGTCAGTGAACCTTTATTTTGCATTAAGAGAGTTTACAAGAAAAAAAAAATCTGTGGGTTTCAGTGGTTCTTCCTCAGGGCTTAAATGGTGATAATAAATAGGGCGCAGACTGGACAACAGATTCTAAAATAAGATTTTACTCATTCATATGTCACCAGTCTGGCTTTTACAGCTGTCTGTTTCTCCCATGAAGAAATTTCCACTTAATTCCTGTCTTGGTGACCAATGTCATCAGGGAAAGAACCAAGTGGAAGTCTTTCCAGCAGGGACACGTCAAATAAGGATTTCTGTAGTTCCATTTTTTAGCAATTTTCCTGCAGAGACCTTGTTGCTGCCCACTCTTCACACAGGCCTAAAAAATATTATCACTAAACACAATCAGATTTTCTACCCCAGTATGATAACAGAAACAAACTGCTGGTCTTGTAGAAAAATAAACCAGAAAGGCTAGTACAGTCACCTATACTATATCTGCAGGCAACAATTTCATGAAGGCCAAATTTCACCTTATGAGGACAGCCAAGCTGAACAGGTATACATTAAAGAAAATCCACTCAATTATGTTTAAATTGTTCTACATTCAGTCTATTTTACAGTTCCATTTAATGGAGTTCCATAGGAAGCTATAAAGTGGCAAATGATATTTTGGGTTCCATGACAATCTGTCATGGATTTACAGGAGCTACATGCAAGGAATCATGCAGGGCACAGCTTTCCAGTCCATTTATTATGACCTAAAAGGTCAGTGAGAAAGTGCTGTGCTAAGTCATGCAGGAGGGTTTAAAAATGGCTATCATTCTTCAACTGATGGTCTTTGACAAAATGGCACCTCAGTTCTTTGGGGCATGACAATTTATAGAGCCATGTGTCATCTGACACACAATCATATTAATGGGAAACATGAAACCAGTAGACGAAGAATGAATGATAGCATCAAGTCTGATCAATGGAGCTTGATGTCTATTAGAAGCTAAGCAAATGTATGTATGAATTGTCAGCACTGTGACTTGCTGAAGAGAAGCCATTTTGTCTCCAGAAGGATATGATTGGTGCAAGATTTTGTCAATGCTTAGCAATGCTACACAGCCACACCATACCATCCGCACATGCAGTTCCACACAATGCACTCACTTACCTCTCACAAGGACATCCTGGCGGTAGGCTCTGCTCCCAAGGGCATTGGTGACCTCGCACAAAAATGAACGGTTTACTCTCTCGTCCACTTCATCCACATACAAAATATTTTCCTTTACTCGGACGGTGGATGGAAGCGGAGAACCATCAATTCTGAGAAAACAAAAAGCATGCAGAATTTTTTTTTAGAACCTCTTTAGCTCAGGCATGTTTAGATCCTAGATCAGCCTCTCTCAACCTTTTTACTCCAGAGGAACACTTGAAATAAATTTCAGGCCTCCGAGAAAGCCTGCTAAAACCAATTCTTTGCTGGTCAGTGGGTAAAAATTACAGTAGTGGTCAGAATACAACCTGTACAGACAGCTAAAAAGATAATCCATTTCATACAGCTGGTTCTGCCAAGTGGCATTGACCCCAGAACTATGTAGGCACCAGATAGGAGGTCAATCAGCCACAGCTCAAGGATATCCTAGCAACCTCTGGAGGAACCCTAGGGTTCCACAAAACCCTGGTTGAGAATGGCTGTCCTAGATGGAATTCCCCTGAGCAAGCCATCCGGGAAGTGGTCACCTGTTCTGGACCAATCTGCAGCCGGGGCATTTGCAGTCTTGCAGCTGCATGCATACAATGGGCTCGTAAACATGCCTGTGGGGTAGGGAATGCCTTTGACACTTATGATTGGCCCAGTACAGCGACAGCTTCCTGGTGGGCTTGCGTCAGTGAGTTCAGAAAAGGATACGAATACACCTGAGCACATCCCTTTCTCTTTAGGTACCATTACCACAAGGATCAGGAAACGGCCAAAACATTTACCAATGTTGATCCATTGGGTTCAGTTAAAGTGTATAGGCCAAGCAACAGGTTCCCTTAACTACCATCTTCCTTGGCTACCAGGAGAAAACAGCTCCAAATCTTGGCTATTGGAGTCCAAATGGAGCAGCAGGGGACTAAAACCTAAATGAGTATGTGGAGTTGCAGAGGATGGATGTTAACTGAACGTGTTACTATTTCCTGTACGGACAAAGCACCGATTCTTTTTACACCAGAACTTTCATCTGCTCTTCATCCTAATTGTTTTCCTGTAAAAGCTTATAATGCTGATGAATGAGCAGAACTCAGTAAACCAGTTATTACCCACCCAAGCCATCCTTTGACTATTCACCTGCACACCAACCACAGGGAGGTGGTAGGGGGACTGACTGGTCTGCTGAATCTCATTTCATTTTGCCTTATGAGATTGAGTCATTTTCCCTTTGAAGTTTTAGCTGACTCTTATGTGAGTCAGTGGCAATGTTCTGATATGAGCAAGCTGGTCCATCCCATGCTTGGAAAAGAACACTTAGTGCCTTTTAAAGATAAATCTGCTTAATACTGGCTATTGCTTCAGTGTTTGAAAACTGATCCCAGTCCATATGGGTTTTTATTGCCTTTAGGCCTTCGTGTAGATCAACCTGGCCTATACACAGAACACACAGGCAGCACTTGAGCATTTAGTAGTCTTTACCCATCCATACTCACGTTTTCCATATATACGATGTAGGAGGGGGATTGCCTTTAGCACTGCATGTTAGATAGACGCCATTGCGTTTTAAATGCCAGTTATCATCAAATCCTTCAACAGTAACCTCAGGGGGATCTGCAAGAAAATTAAATCAGTTCAGGAAGCTGAAGAGAGAAGACTTATATAAGTGAAGTTAAAGTACATGTAAACCCCAAGGGCCCATTCACACTTATGCATTGAGTTAATGCACAGTAAACCGTGTTATATGCAACACGTGTTAATGCATGATCATCAGTGAGCTGCGTTACTGTGCCATAAATTTTGCATTGTTGCGCTGATGCATTCTTTAAGTGCGTTAAGGTTCATCGGCAACTCATTTAAAATGAATAAGGCCTCTTAATGTATGATAACGCATTGCATTAACTCAACACATAATATCTAAATGGGCTTTAACTGAATGACATTCACTGTGAAACACCATTTTTCCATATTATTTTTTGTTTGTTGGGTGGTCTCCTATAGCTTCATTGTAGACACTTTACAGTTATAGTAAATCAACCCAGAGTGCAAAATCTGGTGCAGCTGTGCATGGTAGCCAATCCGCTTCTAACTTCAGCTTGTTCAATTAAGCTTTGACAAAAATCTGGATAGGTTTCTATGCACAGCTGCACCAGATTTTGCACTCTCCAGCTTTAATAAATCTACCCCTTCCTGTTTACATGCATGCACTCCAGCATTGGCTCCACACCATTTGTCTTGGTATATTTCCTGATAGCAGGAACAGTAGACAGAGGCATGACTCTTAAAACGCGTCAGTCTTCTAAACGCAGCATATACGGCATTGCCCAAAGCTGAAGTGGTGTTTTGATGTGTTTTTTCCCCATCTTATGCTTGTACAAGCATGTTTTCGGCTTTTGTATTTAATAAAAGTTGCTGGTGGTAATGCATTAGGTGTTTGTGCCCTCCTGTGGCTTTTTACACTTGTGTTCAGAGGTACCCCACTTGGAGAGCAGTATCGGATTCAGCATTACGGGTTCCGACGACATTGGATGTACGACTATGTGAGAGATAAAAGTTTTCTGTGGACTTGGGAGACCATGACAGAGAAATCTACAACAGTGCCTTATTAGGGATCTTTATGGCAGGATCAACAATTATTTGTTTAAAAAAAGTTACAAATTAAAAGGGGTTGTAAAGGTTCGTGTTTTTTCACCTTAATGCATATTATGCATTAAGGTGAAAAAACAGTCATCGCCCCCCGTTTTACTTACCTGAACCCTCGTATTTGTCCCAGGGGGATGCGCGCTCTCTCTGCCCGGGGTTCTCAGCTCTTGATTGATTGGATAGATTGATAGCAGTGCAGCCATTGGCTCCCGCTGCTGACAATCAAATTCAATGACGCAGCTGCCGGGGGGGGGGTTCGGGGCCGAGTCTTGCAATCGTCGACGCCGAATGCTGGACTCGGGAGCGCCCCGCATGGTAACCCCCCAGGAGAGCGCTTCTCACAGGGGGTTATCTGATGCGGGAAGAAGCCGCGAGAGCCGCCGAGAGACCCCAGAAGAGCAGGTTTGGGGCCACACTGCAAAACGAGCTGCACAGTGGAGGCAAGTATGATATGTTTGGTTTTTTTTTGTTTTTTTTTTAAACCTGAACCTTTAGTGTCCCTTTAATATTTAAAAAAGTACTTTTTATTTTTTATAACATCCTAAAGTCTATGATATGTTGGTAATCGGTTGCATATACAGTTGTGCTCAAAAGTCTGCATACCTTGGCAGAAATTATGACATTTTGGCATTAATATTGAAAATATGACAGATTGTGTCAAGGATAGTGATTATATGAAGCCATTTATTATTGCATAGTTGTTTGGCTCCTTTTTCATTTATAATAAACAGAAATCATCCAAATGGTGCTGATCACATGTTTACATACCCTGGAATGTTTGGCCTTGGTACAGACACGCATACAGGTTAAATGGCAGTTAAAAAGGTCAATTTCCCACATCTGTGGCTTTTTAAATCACAATTAGTGTCTGTGTATAAATTGTTAAGGCGTTTGTTAGCTCTCATGTGAATGCACTGAACAGACTAGATACTGAGCCATGGGGAGCAGAAAAGAACTGTTTAAAGGCCTGTGTAACAAGGTAATGGAATTTTGTAAAGCAATGTTAGCATGGTCATATTTTCAATATTAATGTCAATATTTCCCAATTTCTGCCAGGGTGTGCAAACTTTTGAACACAACTGTATTAAAACATACAAGGCCACCAATGCCAACAACATAAAAATGAGCTGCAGAAGCCAGAAGAGTAACCAGCTATGAAAAGGGCAGAAAATTGCCCCACAAGGTTAGGGACCAGTATAGATCATTGGTCAGATATTCTGCATCAAAGCCAAGAGTGCACTTATTTTGACAATTTTTTTTTTAAGTTTCTTTCGCCTTATGTAATAGCCAAACTGATCTGAACTAGGGAAAAAGAAAAAAAAAAAACTTCTAGGATGTAGCATGACTTTTCACAGCTGTGCTATGAATAATGGTTTCTGTTCTTATTCTAACAAATCTCTATTTTTGAAGCAATAATCTGCTTTTTAATTATACTAGAGGTTCTGCAGGAAGCTACGCATTCAGAAGTAATTAAGCAGAGAACAGCAACATAAGACTGATAAGGTCTTAAGTATCTTTGGAGTTAAGTTGGTCCCACTACAGAGATTTTTCCTTCATTTGCATTCATGAATGGACAGCACTTACCAGGTGTAGCATCCGCTGCAACTGCATACCACTAATAAGACTGCAGATGCTGGATACAAACTATTTTGTATGACTTGTCCAGTGTAGGCTGGATGTCTTGCATACAAATGAATCCTATAGTAAAAAAAAATGACTACAAGTACGACTGTATTATAGTGTATCTAAACCCAAGAACAAAAATGAATAGTATTGCTGTTCATCAGTCATCAGATGTGGCTGCATTTGCTTTATTTTATTCACACGTTTTTCTTTTATTTTAACCTTTCTATTCCTGCAATTAGGTCACTTCCTGCCCTAGGGTGACCACCATACTGAACAGCATTGTCACCCTTGGACAAGGAATGTGTAAGGACTAAATAACACGGCTAGGACAACATAACACCTCACGCTCTCCTCCCTAACAAGGAAAGGTGTTCTGTAGCCCATGGAGATAGCAGGGAACAATGCTAACCGATAACAGTCCAGAGGCAGAGAGTATAGGAAGTTATCAGCTCACAAGATATCTGGCTAGATGACCACATTTCTTTTGCACTTGTCAAACAGATATAATCAGGTTTTTTTTTTTTGTTGTGCGAAAGTGGGGGAAAGCAGTAACAGCACTGAATGTATGCAATTGCAAGGGTTGCTGGAGGATCCATTAATGTTGCTTTTCTTGTTACGAACAAATTCAATAGAAATTACTTAGCACCACAAAATGATAGCTGGTTCTGTATTCTCTGAAAGTGGCGGTACTGGGAGGTGGGTAGGGGTGGAACGGTACTATGAGGTGGGTAGGGGGGCAGAGACAAGTGGTGACTCAGAAGGGGGAGTACCTGCACCTATTCTCTGAGAAAAAAAAAGCCTTGGATATAAATCAAACGTGTGAGATAGAGAATTAATAATATAATATAATATAATATAATATAATATAATATAATATAATATAATATAATATAATATAATATAATATAATATAATATAATATAATATAATATAATATATATATATATATATATATATATATATATATATATATATATATATATATATATATATATATATATATATATATATATACACACACACACACACTGTAAAACCTTGAATTGTGAGCATAATTAGTTCCAGAAACATGCTTGTAATCCAAAGCACTTGTATATCAAAGCAAATTTTCCCATAAGAAATAATGGAAACTCAAATTATTCGTTCCACAACCATTTATTCATTAGGTCCTTCAGTTTATAGTCCATAAAAAGATTATAGCAATGTGATAGGTTATGCAACCATAAAATATCCATCCACAAATAGAAGCTTCCACAAGGGGATTAGAAGCAAAATCCAGCAGGAGCTCCAGAATATAAAAAAAGAGAAGAGAGGCACCTCTAAGTGTAGTAATATGTTGCTAAATATTGTACCTTCATTAAATTTAACCATATTGCTACACTTAGAGGTGCTTCTCTTCTCTTTTATACGCAGTTGTGACATGACGCTACTTGTAGATCAAGACACTGCTTGTATATCAAGTCAAAACGTATTAAAAAAAAAAAATGTTGCCTGTCTTACAAAACGCTCTTAAACCAAGGTTTTAATATAAATTCATTCATGATATATCTCTAAAAACAGAGCAAAAGGGAACAAATACGACAAATGTATCGGTAGATTATACATATACTTTAAACTGGGTACACACACACACACACACACACACACACACACACACACACGGCAAATGCTGGGAAACATTTGCCAGTTCAAAAAATAAAAATGAAAAAAAAAGGGCCAACATTTGGCATGTGTGTTTCGGTCGGTACGACAGAAGCCGGCTTCTGTCGGATGAACATTCTGGAAAAGCAGCAGCCGATCAACTCCTAATCAGCACTCTCAGCCAATGGCAGAGAGCGCTGATCAAAGTGTTCTGGTGGGGGGGGCTTCTCCCTGTCAGAACACAAATAGCTCAGCTTGCAACCTCTGGAGAAAGCCTAGGACTTCACAGAACCCTGGTGTAAGAAAGGTTGTATTAATCAATAGAAGACTTGAGTTATACTTACACTTTACAGACAGCTTCAAAGGTATAGGAATCATTGTTGACTCATGGTTGATGTTACAAGTAATGGGCATCCCGTCAGCTTGCGATGTTGGCGTCAGTACATATCGACTAACAACTGTGTATGTTCCATCTGTGTTATTGGTCATGGTGGTGGTGATGTTGCCAGGGAGACTTGTTTGCCATGTGATGAGGGATGGGGGTCTCCCACTGGATGATCTGCATGTGGCTACAGTTTGTTCTTCGCCATTTGCTGTAGCCTCAGAGTTGGCCTCAGCAGAATTTTGCGGTACAGCTGCAAGGTGGAAAATAAGTGCAATTTAGAAGAAATGTGAAGATGGTTTAGTAAATCTAGGAGCAAAGTAGGAATATGTATGCCTTGCTCAGCACATCCAGATTTGGGTTAGAAAATGAAAATGGCCACCAGGGGCAAAACATTACATTTTAATGTATAAAGTATACAATACTTTATTAATGCCATCCATAACTAAAGTCTCTAGTGGCAAAAGGGGAAAAAATTACCATCTGAATTATTTACCATTTGGAAAAAAAAAAAAAAAAAAAAAAAAGAAACACAACACCTAAACACTAGTTAAGTGGACTTGTTGAACTTGCTATTGAGCCTTCCTCAAACCAAAACTGTTTTTTTTAACCATTAGGTGGTTGCTGCCAAGTTGAAGCACTTACTATCTGCTCATATATTGCTGTGACCCCAGCAGGAAGATTACGTGATGTTCACATGCCAGCCAAACCCAGCCAGATATGTCTATCAAAGAAGTGAACTATGAAATGCCCTGCCACCTACATTGTCTGATGGGTGTAGAAAAGTGGTAGAGGTGGGCAATGTATACAAAAAGAGGACAGGGCAGCTCTGTGTTGGGTTAGTCCACAGTGAAAAATGGCCAACCAAGCACAGCCACCACCTATCCCATCTTCATTTGTAGTGTCTTAAACGCCATTACGGTTTGTATTTGCTGCAACCATAGATGAAAACATTGCACCAGCAATGGACAGGTTGAGCAGTAAGAGGACTATGAAGGACTTGCTCTTAAGTACGCTTTGCCTTTATGGACTTTTTTAGTGTATATAATTTGGCTTCAGTGTCAAAGTGGGGAGATATGCTTAATCCTTCAATTTCTCCAGAGTAGTAAAATTAAATGAAACGGGCATAGCATATCAACCTTACTAAGCCTAAAGCTGAACAAAACAGTAATGGCCATGGTGGAAAGGCAGCAGAGAGCAGACAACTTTACAACTGTAGCCCTGAGGCGATTTCACTAGCTTGACTGACCAGATAATCTCATTAATTTTTGGCTACCCTTTAGGCTGGATTTGCATGATGAGAAAATTGTGGTGCCATTCATTTCTAATGGCACTACAACGCACTAATGCAGTGCACAACAACACACTACCATACACTGTGGTGTGCTGCATTGGGGAAAAGTGCAGGTGTAGTCCATTCTGGTGTTGGCAGCCTATTCAAAACTACCCCAATGCACCCAAATAGAAAAAAGTGTAAAAAGGGGCTTAAAGGCCAAGTTAACCTTTTACATAATAAATGTGGGGACAAAAATGTGTATTTAGTATTATTTTTTTTCTAAATCAGCCTTGGGAAGCATTGCAACTATAAATCAGTTAGTCAGAGAGCTGGAGGAAGTATCAGCAGACTACGAGTGTGGCGATTACTCCACTGTACTCCAAGTCCGCCTGCCGTGGTTTAATTATTAATTGATCTCTGTGAATAGACGATTTTTAGAATTTTTTGCAAATTTTAAAAAGTAACAGCAGCAGCAGGGGAAGAACCTCAACATGCTGTATGGGGGTGGAGGGGAGTTTGCACCATATTACACCTTAAATATGGGTGAAACCTTTATGGTGCAAAAGGTGGAGTTAGCCTTTAACCACTTCCCCCTTGGTGGACGTCATATGACGTCCTGGACTTTGAGTGAAGATATCTGGTTTTTGTAAAAGGCATTCTAGCGGCAGATTAGCCGCTGGATTGCTTTTTGCAGGCAGCGGAAGGGGACCTTCCCCTCCTCCAGTACCGGAACAGGTTCATCCAGCGCAAGGATCCAGAATTGTGCCCCCCCTCCCTCACTGTTAATATATGTTCTAGAATGGGTGTACCACCCTGCATCTATTTGTTGCCCCTTTCCTTTACTGTGCCCCTCCTGCCTACTCCTTGTCCCAGCCCTGCCTCCCCCTTCAGACGCCCTCCAGTATTTATCCCAGCTCTCCCGTGCGATTGCTGCCAGTTTACCATAGAGCTGGCCGTGGACCAGATGGTCCCCTACCATCTTTATGACCTTGAGAGGCCAGAAGCAACGTCAAGACACTTCTGGCTCTGGCAGATGAAAACACTGCCTTTTTTTGCTGGAAAGAATGAGATAATTTTTTTCTTTTTAATCTCATGCTGTCCAGCATAAAGGAGAGATGTGGGGTCTTATAGACCCCACATATCTCCATAAAGAGGACCTGTCATGCCTTATTCCCAAGAGAAAGTGTAAAAATAAAATTAAAAAAAAAAAAAAAAATTTAAAGCGCCCTCATCCCCTTGTGCGCATACGCAGAAGTGAACGCATACGTAGATCATGCCTGCACATGTTAAAGGCATTCAAACTACACGTGAAGTATCGCTGCAATGGTTATAGTGAGACCAATAATTCTAGCACTAACCCTAAACTGGTAACTCGTAAGAATGTTTAAAGCGTTTCCTATGGAGATTTTTAAGTACCCTAGTTTTGCGTCATTCCACGAGCATGCGCGAATTTAAAGGGTGACGTGTTTGGTATCCATTTACTTGCCATAACATCATCTTTTATATTTTACCAAAAAACAGTTATAATAATGAATTTTAATGCAAAAAAGAACAATATATAAGTGTATTCCCCAAAAATTGCATTTGAAAAATTGCCATGTGACAAAAAACTGCAACTGCCATTTTATTCTCTACGTTCTCTGCTATAATGTTTGGAGGTTCTGAGTAATTTTCTAGCAAAAAAAAATAATTTGATGTTTGCATGTAGGAGGGAAACGCTAGAATTGGCCTGGGCTGGAAGTCGTTAAAACCAAACCAATATCTCCCACTTATTTCTCTGTAGTAGTGTACAACGGCATATTATGAATTGTTTCTGATTTTTGCTTGAAAATGTTTTCCTGCCCCATCACTGCAATGCCCAGTGCTGGAAGTGCTGAGTAACAGCCACACCCCTCAAGTGTCCTTACCCAGATCTGTGGGCAGGGGAGTGTCTACACTACTGAGATTCATAGGTAGATTCAATACGTTTCTATGAGGTCTGTCATTTACTAGCACTTAATTAGAGCCCGAGGCTTTATTTGGCTTGTAAAAAGTTGTCCTCGGGGAGCAGAGCACTGAGCCCCGAACCCTCCCACTTGTGTTATTAGCGAGTCAATATTCGCCATCGGTTTCCGGCTTCTCATCCCAGCCAATCAGGACAAGAGGCTGAAGATTTGGAACCCAGAAAGAAGACAGGGTTAACATAGAAGCTGTGGCGCCGGGAATCAGGGGAGCCGTGAACGCTGGAGGGCACCATTTGTGGTGAGAGTGTGGACCTGGAGGGGTTCCCCCCCAAAAAAAATTTTAGCCACTGCTGAGATTAGTGGGTCTAACTCTGGTTCCTATAGAACTGACCACTTATATCTAGCCACCCTGCACAACTGCTGCAACATGGAAAACTGAGATTTTTACTACAAAGTCTCTCTGGCTACATATCAATTCTGCGACCTCACCTGGGCCTCAAACAAACTAAATGTGCATAAATAATACCCAGTGCTCACAATGATTTACCTATGACAGCCAGTTTTGTCGTGGCCTTGCGGTTACCAGAAGGAAAGAGGGTTACTTCACAAAAATATTCTCCTTCATTAATGGCACGGACTGATGAAATGCGGAGCGTTGCGCTGTTTTGTGAAGGATTAATCAGCTGATAAGTCTCTGGGTTAGTTATGTAAGTTCCATGTTGAGGACTGTAAACTGCTATGCTTTTGCCGCCCTTTTCCCACATTATCTGGCTGACGTGGATGTTGGGATCGTTGCTGCTGATGGTGCATGGTAAATCGATTTCCTGGCCAATGATACCAGTTTTCTGGTCGTTGACGGAGATCTCCTGGGCCTGTATGACTGAAAGCAGAGAATCTAGTCAATATGGCAGAGGGTAATGGATTAAGTACAATATTAGTAAAACAAAGTTAAGCATACATTGGGTTGATTAGCAGTGTTTTTAAAGAACAGTTGTAAATTTTCTATGGTAACCGTGCAGCATTGGAAAATAAAAAGGGGAGCGCCTGACTGGCTACTGTTAGAGTCAAGACCAGCTTTTCATGTTGGGTAAAGCCCACTGTATCAAAATGCAGTTTATACCATAAACAGGGCCAAATGTAAACATGATGCAACTGAGAATGGTTGACTTTTCCATACTGTACTGTAGTGCCATCTCACGAGTTCCGAGATACTCTGTATTCCCCGGGACCTCATTGGAAGATGGTAAAACCACCCACTGTATTATGAGGGGCATTTTGATTTTTCAGCTTTTCCCAAGGTGATGGTGGTAGGAAGAAAAAAGTAAATGAAACCAGGCTTGATTACAAAATACAGTATAGAAGTCCCCAAAGAGATTAAATAGTGCCTTGGTTACGATATATATCAGACCCCCAAAGGACAGAATAATGTCATAACTAGGTGACATTACAGGCAGAATGTGCGCAATAGAATATTTGTCTCTTACTCAAAAACAGAATAAATAGTGCAGATCAATCACACAATTTTCCACCATACTGGAAATTCTCTCCATCCAAAACATCAGCACCACTGCAGCCGATATCCAACTGTCTCAAGAGATGTAGAACAAACTCCCAGCTCAACTCACTAGCCAGCAACCAACTGAATTATCCCGTCTAACAAAGGAGGGTTTTTTTTTTTTTTTTTTTTCTTTTTTTCCACTTCAGCGAAATTTTTCTGAGAGACATTATTTCAACTTTATGTGTCAAACTTTATCTCTTCTCATTTTTCACATCATTGTGGATTGTTTCCATCACTTCTTTATTATTTATTCCCTTCAAGGGTATTATTTATTATTTTTAAAAGCCAACAACGAAGCGCCTCCCATATCTGTAAGCCCACTATTATATAATTTCCTTTTTGTCCCCCCCCCCCCCCCCCCCTCCCCCTGTACCCCTCCTGTGTCTGATCCATTCTTTTATGTTATTCATTTATCCACTAGGCTCTGCACCTATTCTTTCTTTCATCTTATCTAAATAAATGTCTGAGGCTTTGTATTTTTTCCAATTTTCCCATCTACTATTATCCCTTTTCTTTCCTCCTTCCATTTTATAGTAATATTCTATTTCCTCTAGCCAATTTCTTATCTCTGGTTTTCCGCATTTTAACCAATTCTTAGGAATCAATGCCTTGGCCGCATTCAAAAGGTTAGGCACTATTGATTTCATGTATTGTTTCTTAGGTTTGTTATGTATATGGAAAAGACAAGTCCAGATATTTTGTTCTATTTCTTCTCCAGTTATTTCCTTTATGATCTTTAACACTTCCTTCCAGTATTCCGTTATTATTGGGCATTCCCACCATATGTGTATGATCGTTGCTGATTGGCCACATTTTCTCCAACACAAGGGTGTTTTGTCCTGTTGAAATTTATGTATTCTTACTGGGGTCATATACCATCTTGATACTAATTTGTAGTTCATTTCGATAGTCTTCATATCCCAGGCCTTATTATATCCCATTTCAATCATTTTTTCCACTTTTTGGTTATCTATTTTTAAGTTCAGCTCTTTTTCCCATTGTTTTATGTATTCTGGTCTTTCTTGTGCTTCCAAGTCTGTCAGTATATTGTAAATTTTTGATGTTCCGTTTTTTAATGGTATTTCCTTGCTACATAGCTTTTCCAGTGCGGTTAGTTTCGTTACATCTCTCAGTGGGTGTGGAATTGTGCTTACTAAGTGCCTTAATTGATTGTAGTTCCATTCATTCATCTTCCATCCGTTCATTTCCTCTAAGTCTGCTCGTGTTCTTATTTTGCCATTTCTGGTGATATCTTTTTAATTGTGGATTACCTATACCTTGAGTTCCAAATATTTCCTTCCCGGGGGTGAAAAAGTTCGATCCTGTGAGTGCTAACAGTGGTGAATTGTATTTCCATTCATTCTTTAGGTGAGTGGTGTCCCAAATTTTTAAAACGTTTTTTGTTATTTCATGTGTATCTGTGTCCAGTGTTCTGTATTTCGGTGGTATCCAAATAATCTTATGCAGTGTGACTCCGCTTATTATGTTTTCCATTTCAACCCATTTTTTTTCACTTTTCTCGTTTGTCCACTCTAACATTCGTGTTAATACTATGGCTTTATAGTACCTGCTTATATCTGGAGCGGCCAGGCCTCCATGCTCCCTTTTCCTTGTAATCAGCGTGTATTTAATTCTTGGTTTTTTGTTAAACCATATGTATTTTATCAACATTGTTTTAATTATTTTAAAAAAGCTCTGGGGGATTTTAACTGGTAGCATCTGTAATCTGTAATTTATTTTATGTAATATCATCATCTTAAACATATTTATTCTTCCTATCCATGAAAGTGGCTGTATTCTTAACTTTTTCATTTCTTCTTTGACCTCATTGATCAGTGGAATAAAGTTTGCCTGGTAGATCTTTTCAACTCTGGAAGTTATTTTTATTCCAAGGTAGTTCAGTTCTTTTACCCAGGTAAATGGGAATTCCTTTTGTAAAAACTGGGCTTCCTTTTTCTCTAATCCTATATTTAATATTTCCGTTTTTATTGGGTTAATTTTAAAGTTTGACAATTCTCCATATTTTTTTATTTCTTTCAGTATATTTGGGAGTGACACTCTTGGGTTGGAGACGTACATCAAGATGTCGTCCGCATAGGCTGCGATCTTATGCTCTTTTCCTCCTACTCTCGCTCCTTCCACCTCTTTGTTATTTCGGAGTGTTGCTAATAGTGGTTCTAAGGCCAGTACGTATAGTAGTGGAGACAATGGGCAGCCTTGCCGTGTTCCGTTCTGCATCTCAATTCTTGGAGAAAGTCTACCATTTACTTTTACGACTGCTGTCGGGCCGTTATACAAGTTTGTTATCCATTTCATCATTTTTGTCCTAATACCCAAGTGCCGTAATGTATCCATCATGAAACCCCAGTCTACCCTGTCAAATGCTTTTTCAGCATCCAATGACAGGAATAGAACTGGGGTCTCCTTCTGCACCTTCTTATGCAACATCAGTATTGATTTTAGGCTGTTGTCCCTCCCTTCTCTCCCCGGGACAAAACCTGTCTGGTCCGGGTTGATCCACTGTGGGATTAATTTTTTCATCCTGGTGGCAAGGATCTTGGAGTACAACTTCGTATCGGCGTTCAGTAGGGCTATTGGCCTGTAACTTGAGCAGTTTACTTTGTCTTTTCCATCTTTTGGTATTATTGTGATATGTGCTAGTAATGATTCACTTCTTATTTCTTCTTCTTCACCTATGGAATTCAGGTATTCTGCTAATTTTGGTATCAAGTATTCTTCAAATTTTTTATAATATTTGACCGTAAACCCGTCTGGTCCTGGACTTTTTCCTACGGGGGTTTCCTTTAATGCCAGTTTTATCTCTTCTTGCGTGATATTTTTTTCCAGTTCTTCCAATTGGTCTATTTTTATTTTTGGTAGGTTTGCTTTTATTAGATATTCTTGTATCTTCTTTGTTCTTGTATTCGCTTCTTTCCAACTTTCCTGTCCTTTTATTGCATATAGAGAACTGAAGTACTTTTGAAATGTTATCGCTATATCCGTAGTTTTATTTACCACTTCTCCCTTTTCATTTTTAATCTTCTCAATATAATTCAAAGATTTCTTTTTTTTTACCAAATTTGCTAGATATTTTCCTGATTTGTTACCCCATTTGAATTTTTCTTGTACTACTCTGTTATACTCCTTCCTTTCTTCTTGTTCCATCCAGTCTTTTAATTGCTCTCGCTTTTGTGATAATAGGCCAAAAATTTTATTATTTATTTGGTTTTTGTGTTTTCGTTCCAATTCATAGATTTCCTTAATCAATTGCTGCATATTTTTTTTCCTTTCTTGTTTTTTTTTTGCCCCTATGGCTATTAATTTGCCCCTAATAACGGATTTGTGCGCCTCCCATATTGTTGCTTTCGGTACCTCTGGTGTGTCGTTTTCCTCGAAGTATCTTTTAATTTCTTCTGTGATACTTTTTTCGGTCTCGGGGTCTTCTAACAGATTTTCATTAATTCTCCATGGCCCCCTTTCGTGTACTTCTCCTTCTATTTTCATTCTCAGCGTTACTGGGCTATGATCTGAAGCAGTTATTATCCCTATTTTTGTTTCTTCTATTTCTTCTAGATTTCTATGTTCGACCATGATATAGTCCAATCTGGAGTAACTTTTGTGTACTGATGAATAGTATGTATAATCCTTTGAACTGGGGTGCTGGATTCTCCACGGGTCTATTAGTTGCTGTTCATATAGTATTCTTCTTAATTTCTTTAGTTGTTTTACTTCTCTGTCCCTTACTATTGAGGTACTGTCCATTTTATTGTCCATGCTGAAGTTGAAGTCTCCAGCTAGTATTAATTTTCCTTGTTTGAAATCCATTAGTATTTTTATTATAATCGATCAAGTATTTTTTAGGGTTCTTGTTAGGGCAGTAGACGTTGGCCAATGTATATTTTACTCCCTGTATAGTTCCTGTGATAAAAAGATATCGGCCCTCCGGGTCTGTTTTTCTTTGATCTATTAGAAAACGTACGTTTTTCCCTATACCGATGGCTACTCCTTTAGCCCTTCTTATTGGCGAGTCTCCTTGATACCATGTTGGTATATTTCTTGAATATATTTTGGTATTTGAGTTTTGGGATATGTGTGTCTCCTGTAGGAAAATTATTTCTGCATTACTTTTTTCTAGTTCTCGTAAAATTATGTTTCTCTTCCCCGGGGAATTTAGACCTCGGACATTATAGGAAGATATTTTTATACTGTTTACCCTTTCCATTCTTGTTCCTTTTTCCTTTTTCCTTCCCTTATCTCAGAATAGGTGCGCCTCTGTAACCACTCATATAGATCAGACCTTCCCACCCTCCCTCCCCCTCCCACCCCCCCCTCCCTTTTTTTTGATATGGGTTTTTTACCCCCATATTCTCTAGAGCTGAGAGCGTTTTACTTTGTTTTGTGGGGCACGCTCTGCCCCCTCTGCTCTATTTATTGTGAGGCGGAGCTCTGTAAGACACCCTATTCCCCCCCTGCCTAAGCACTAATAGGGCGACCCCCTGTCCACTCCGTGCGTCCCTGTCTCCCTCTCCCTGCATTTTTGTTGTGTTTTACCAATCCTTTCACTTTCCTTTTTTCCCATCCCGTCAACCCCAGCCCCCCCCCCCCCCTTTCCACTCTAAGGCCCCTTGCACCGTTGTGTGGTATTTTCTCAGATATTAATTTCCTCGAGAGTCCACATCTTGATGTCTGATCCTTGAATTTACTTGCCACTGTAGGTCATCTCTTGCCGTTATTCGCTCCTGACTATTTGCGTATTTTTCCAGTTCTGGGGAGGGGATTTCTAGTTTGTTGCAAAAGTCCGGAATCTCCTCCACATGTCTTAGCCTCGCACTTATTCCGTTTTTCCTTGCTATTAGACATGCTACAAAGGAGGGTTTTTTGCACACATTTGCAAATACATGCGTAAGCTGCAGAGCCACTTTACGGCACCCCAGTATTATCTGCAGTACTAACTATACGTTTTTGAGAGCCTCCATAGTTTAAGCACATGCCAGAGGGCAGGTGAGCCTGGAGGGAGCCCACCCCTCAAAAAAGGTACAAGGGCGCACTGGACACCCAGCATATAGCACAATGGCAGCAAAGGTGTCCACTGCATCCCCTCACCAGTATCCCAACAGTACAAACTAATGGCTACTGCCCCGACCTATAACTGGCCTTCACAGCAAGGAGAACATGGAAGGGCAATGCATGTAAAAACAAAACCAAAGAAAATTGCTGCCATTGTGCTATATGCTGGGTGTCCAGTGCACCCGTGCCTTTGATACATATACTAGCGCCAATTTAAACAGAAGCCAATTAACCTGTCGTCATGTCTTTGGAGTGTGGGAGAAAACCCATGCAGGCACAGGGAGAACATGCAAACTATGTACAGGTGTCTTGGTTGGGATTCAAACTTACGACCCTAGGGCTGCTAGGCACTGTGCTACCCAATTAGTTGGCTTTTTTCCTTTATTTTTACCTGGTTGACATGCAAATAACACACTTCCTGTTCTAGAGTGTCCAAGGCTCACTCACCGCTCTGCATCAATGAAATTGTTGTGTTGTCATCTTGGATAGTATGTTTTAGGAACACAGAACTTCTCACCCTCTCCTATTCTCCAAAACAGAGCCGGTGATGTTCTGTAGTCCACAGGGAGAAGGAACATTGCAGCACATGCAAGGAGTACAAGAAGCCAAAAGCTCACTAGATTTCATGCAGGATCAACAGGAATTTCTTTGCACTTTTTAAACTGATATAACAAAAAACTATTTCTATGGCATACTTAACAAGCCTAGGTGTAGTAAAATAAGAGAAGCTGGTTGTTAGGGTGTACATACAAGTTAAAACTCCAAGCTTTGCATATTGATCATTGGCCAACGAGTACTAGTACTTGCAAAGTTTGGACCAACACAAGATCAGCACTGGACAGCTCCTAGAATACTTACAATAATTGATTAATTGTTCATTTAAGCCCGCTGCTCATTTAAAAAGAAGAGCGCACATAGATGCAGTATTATACCACGTGTAATTATGCCGCACTGCATTCAAATTTCCCTTTAAACTACTCATTAGGAATCAACGATACGCACCATGCATTGCTGAGCAATTACAAGTGTGAATACTGCTCACTTGAACAATCTTTCGTGAATTGAGGCCTTTGTAATATTTATGAAGGCTATCTATCACTGGGCTTCCTGATGCCCCAGATTTCCAAGAAATATCCAATTTCTCACAAAGAGAACTTTTTTTTTTTTCATGGAAAGAAGACAGAAAGTGAATTGTTGGTGTACGGCTCATATAACTCTTTTACAGCATGAAGCGCTTTCCCAGAAGGCATTGTGTCACGTTTATGGCCCGAGCAAACCTCAGAGCAAAAGAATTGGTCTCTAATGTACCTAGAAGCCCCATTAAAACTCAGGAATGTAAATAAAATGTAATTGAAGGGCAGACTCTGTAATTTTGACTTGTAACAGTAATGCCCTGGAATTTAAACTCCAATCTTGCTGCTTGCTTCCATTCCCTTTTAGTGCTGAATATTTATTTAAGGTGGTTTACATAGTGCAGAGGCAGAACAGATGGGAATAAATCGGCTGCAAACCAATCAATGGTAGGATAACTCTAGCTTTTTAGGTCAGAGCATATACAAATAGACTTTAAAGCTTTGGAACCAAATCCCTGGAATTATGGAATGTATAGACTTCGTAAAAGATCTGTTTCACTTATAGAATATTATCAATGTGTGCTTAAGCTCCATAATGATATGTTGGGGCATAAATATGGTATAGTACATCTTCTTGATGACGGTGTCCAGTTGTTCCCCATATTTTGTCTCTTTGCTGTAAGGGTCCACCATTTGGTGGTCAGCAAATTGACCAATCTACTTAAGTATCGACTCCAGGCATGCTATGGTAGGTGCAGTGTGAGGACATCCAGCTGTTTTTGGACAGCAAATTCCTGTAGAAAGTATCCCTTCCCTCAATGCCCATCGCTACCTTATCTGTAGGTTTATCCAAGCGGATTATGAGCCAACTGCAGCTGACGACATGGCCACTACACAGTAGTGCATTTAGGTTTTGTGCTGCCCTAGGCCTGACTAAACTCGTGCACTCCCCAATTTAAATAAGACCCACCCCTTCCTGACAAGGCCACACCCCTTGCTGTTTAAGACCCGACCCTGAAATTTTCGAGTGGGGACACTAGTTCTGAGGGCCAGGGGGGCAATGGATTCCCTTGATTTGCATAGATTTCCTCTCACTTCCTGTTTGGCTATGGGGCAGGAAGTGAAGGGAAATCTCTGCAATGGAACAGGGATGGTAAAACAAACTGACAGGAGCTATAACCCTCCCTTATTCTATCCAAAATGAAAAAAAAAAAAAAAAAAAAAAAAAATTATGTTGCTTATAGTTCTACTTTAAGCACAAATTTCTGATAATTTTATGGAGAGGACTAAGAAGATATAACCATGCCAATGGTGCTGCAGAAAACATAGCACAGTGAGGAAGGTTTGTGGTCCAGGCTGATAAAGCAGTCAAAATTAGAAGCAGCGCGCCCCCCCCCCCCAGTTGTGGAATGCCGGTTGCCCGCAAACCGGAAGCAGTGCGGTCGCTTTATGGGGGCGCTAGACTAATTTGCCACCCCATAAGACTGGCGCTAACAGTGTAGCGCAAGCCGGCGGGGAATCTTTCCGTGCTGCCTCCCTGCAAAGTGCTGCCCTAGGCCTGGGCCAGGATACAGCGTTGCCACTACCCAATGCCATGTTGCTGCTTGGAGGGAACCTTGAGGTGGGGGGGGGGGCTAGATTTCATCTTTAATATTTACAAAAGCTTTCACGTAGAGCTTGTAATTGTATACCAATAGGGGCAGCCATGTAAAGTTTGTAATAGTCTATGAACAAGGGGCAGCAGTATTTGTTAACCACATAAGCAAGTTTGCTTCACAGTGGATGTGCTTTGCTGCTCCTTCTCACAGTCTATGGTTCAGATTGACTGAATAAATTATCTCCCTTTGTAGCAGATATCTGAGTGATTACAATGCTCCATCTTGTAGTCAATCTTTAAATCTCTCTATTACTATTATGCATTAATTTTGTAATAGCCAGATATGGATATTGTGAAACTTGTTTTTAATTTTTGATAATATGTATTAAATTTAATAAATAAATTCTTTGCATGGATAGATTTTGCATACATATTTCTTTACTCCAATTATTATAATACTTATGCACCTTTAAAGTCCCTGGGGTAATTTTACCCCATTCCCTTCTTTTTTGTACTATTATGCAGGATTTATATCCAACATGAGGATATACAGTACAGTTACAATAAAATGTAATACAGGAGGAATCAGAAGGCCCTGCTCATTAGAGCTTACAATCTAATATTTAATAATGTATGTAAAATAGACAAAGACCTCTGCCACTTTTCAGGAGATGGCCGCATTTTATAACAAAGCTGAAGGCCACTGCAACATTCCAAGGGACTGCTAAAGTCCATTGCCACACTTCCTAACATAAAAAGATTTCCCTTTTGGTATACCTGTCAAAAAAGCAACCACAGATCCTAAATGGGCTACAAAAGTAACTCATGCCTTTATTTATATAACTTGTCAAAATTAATAATTGTTTCAGATCGCTGTAGTCCGTGAGTGCCTGACTTTCTATTGGACTCTACTGCAAAACTTGATAATAGCACAAGACTGATCAAAACTTGGGAAACTCCAGCATTTTCTACTGTTCTGTTTTATTAGCCTTTTTTTGATCTTCCATAAAAGTATTCCATAGTTTAGAACCTTCTGATGATTTTACATGGACACACAAAATGTGGCACGTAGCCACAAGCTTACATGCAGCAATTATCAGGCCTGCACAAGCTGGCTGCAGATATGTAAATGTAACGCCGCAGGGGGGGGGAAAGATCTACATGCTTTATATACCTCTGAAGTATTTAACTCAGCTTGGCACTCCAACTCCACTTCTTGCAGTGAAAGTGGGGGGGAGGGTGGACGTCTCCTAGAAACCTACAAATTACAATGAAATGTAAAGCTGTAGCCAAGCAAAGACGAGGTCCTAGATAAAGAAAAGCTTGCCTGGGTGAGGCTGATACAACAACAACAAACCACTTCAGCCAACTGGGGGTAGCCTGCTATCAGCAACAAGTTCAAAATAGGGGTTAAAAAAAAAAAAAAAAAAAAAAAAAAAAAAGTAAAAAATGGATGATCCATTAACGGTTCCATTAAATGCCAAAAACCAAGACCAAATTGATGCATGCCACATGTCAAATCCAACTCCATCCACCCAGAAAACAGTATTCATTATTTTTTAGTAGATGGTGGACTACATACCTCATGCCAGAATCAATAGATCTCTTAAGCCTCGTACACACAATGAGAATATCGGACTAATGATTGTCCGTTTGTTTCTTTTGCATGCTAATCTGATATCGAAAATGAAGAGGTTTCTCAACTTAAGAACTTGAGATGATTGTAGCCGTATTAGTGCAAGTGTGACAGAGAAAATGTCCGTGATACTTTTTTTTTTTTTTATTTGCACTAACACTAAATTTTTCATGGACGAGCTTTCGGGGTGTGTCACCCCGAAAAGAGAAAGAAAGAAAAAAAAAAAATCTCTCGTACGACAGAATACAAATTTGGAAGTGATGTAATGTATGTTTTCATTTCCGCGCACGTGTAATCTTGCTCTTCCGATTTTTTTCAGACGAAAAAATACTGATTAAATGAAAATCGTCTGATCTGGTATTGTAGAGGAAAAATGTCCACGTTTGTCCCTTCGGATAATTTCTAATTAACTGTCTTTAATGAAAGCTGTGTACCAACGATCAGATTATCGTACGATCGCTTCGAAAGTGGTATTTTTTTTGTCCGATTTTCTGATTGCGTGTACTAGGCTTTAGACCAGTATGGCAAGATTTTCCTACAGTGGTTTTATCCATCCCCCCTACTCTTCCCTCAAAACTGCCAGTACACCAGGGAGAGACAGACGGTAATTCATCACTAGGTTTCGTGTTGGTTGCAGATGCAAGGAAGGAAAAAAAGATTCTTACTGGGGATATCTGACCACTAAAGTGCCTGATAAATTTAGAAATCTGATTCACAACTCCAGCAATCAAGCCAAAATATCAGACTTTGGTGGAGTTTATATTTATGGACAAGGCAGAGCAAAAACACCTCTCAGCAAAGTCAATACAATATCTCCCAGTGTGTGGTAGACCTATCAGTTTCTCTAAGCTTTTAGTGTGACAACAGAGCCTCTATGTATTATCTAAAGCAGGAAAGGACACCAGCTTTTCTTTTTCGACACACTCACGTGAACTGGCTGCAGTGAATCATCAGATAGACGTGTTTTGCTAGGATGAGTAATAAAGCCCCCCCCCCCCCACACACACACCTTATATAGTTTGTGCATTCCAGACAAGTGATGGGGCCCGATGGACTGACCACAAAGGACTTTTCACCCTCCACATTAAACATTACTAAACCCTGTATCAGCACATGAGCTATCCTTGTGCAGGTTATAGACAAGGACATTCTCAGATGATAGAAATTTCCTGCCATCAAAAATTTAATGAACCAAAGATTTTCCCATGAAGTGCAATGCAACAGCCTCACTTAATCACTTGCTATGCACATCAGACCGCATACCCTCACCTTCCCCTTTACTTCCATGCCACTCCATTCAACTGCTTGAAGAATAGAGAAGTACCTGGTATTTTCAGTAATAAGGGCAAGGAACTCCACCCCCTTCCTACTCAATGCAGCTCTTGTTGTATTAGTGGCCAATCACCAGAGCCCAACACCATCACTTGGCAGTTAGGGGCGTGACCAATCACAAGAGCCCAACACCATCACTTGGCAGTTAGGGGCGTGACCAATCACTAAAGCCCAACACCATCACTTGGCAGTTGGGGGAAAGTCTTTTAGCCTTGAATAAGCTTCAAGCATAGCATGTAGAGCTGCGGAAAGCAGCCGGCAACCAAGTGAACTGGTTTTGCCTTAGGCTAGCAAAGAACAGACTAATTTTGTAGACTTCATATACATTAAACAATATTTTCCCAACATGGCTTATTTTCCCCTGGTTGAGCGATGATGTTAGAGTCCAATTAAACTCTCGGGGCACAGAGTGAGTTGGTAGCTTGCAGTCTGTGCGCAGCTTCCTTGGCCTTCTTCATGCACTAAAAAGGAGGTCTCATACTAGTTAGCCCTGTTTGGCTACTGTAATTTACTTACGAGTTGTACCCGTTTATGTGCACTTGTAAAATATTTTTTTTTAAGAAAATCAATTAAACAGTTAAAAAAAAAAAAAAAAGTGGTCTCATGGAATATAAAACATGCATCCCACTGTTCTGTAATGTCTTTGGGTGGCATGAGTTTCTGTACATATATGGAGCTCCAGCAGGTCAAACAGTTTGAGCTTAAATAAAATAAGATGATACGCCAATGGCACATACTAATGCAGTCTCTCTCATCCAGGGTTCCACCACTGACGCCAATTCTCAGTTTAGCAACCTATAAAGGGGACATTCCTCCCTCTTACCACCAATGAACTATGCATTCTTTCCACTCACAACCAGGTTAATGTACTGTGATATACATATATAAATGAGCTAAAGATATAGTAATTATTAGCAGGGGCTCCCAGAGACCTGAAATTAATCTCAAGAGTTCCTCCGTGTTGCCCAAACTTATCATGGGGATAATACATAGAATAGCCAAGAGAAGGTCCCTTGAAGGATTTATAAAATCTTACCACACTATATACCTAGAGGGTGACCCCTTTTTATTCTTGTAGTTCCTTTTGTCATCTCCCCACTTTTAGCCTGCACTTTGGACTGGGGATGAGCATCACCCTACTGGTGAGTTCCTCCATGTTTGCTCTACATTTAAAAAAAAAAAAAAAAAAAAAAAAAAAAAAAAAAAGGTAAATACACAGCCCTCCTGGCCCCAGCCCCTAAAATTAGGCAAACAACACTCTGCAAGAACTAGAGGAATAGTATGTAACTGCTGTCATTTTAAGCCATATTTTGTGGAGTTTTGATAAAATATAAAGAGGTCCTGCAGGATGAACTAGTTAATATTGCAATATTTTATTCATTCATTTATCACACTGTATTTCCGCTGCAGTCTTTCAAATGCAATTTTTTGGGGAAAAAAATTACTTTAATTAAAAAAAAAAAAAAAACCACTAACCAGTAAAGTTAGCCCAATTTTTTTGTATAATGTGAAAGATTTTACATTGCAAGAATAGTGATCTTTTTATTCTAATAAAATTGTGATTCTCATTTTGGCCAGAATCGTGCAGCTCTAATATAACTAAATTGTAATATATATATATATATATATATATATATATATATATATATATATATATATATATATATATATATATATATATATATATATATATATATATATATAATTTTTATTATTTAATTTATTTATATTAAAAAAAAAAAAAAAAAAAAAAAAAAAAAATCGGTAGGCGGGTCAGGAAGTGATAGACAAGAAGAGGACATAAATCCACAGTAGAGCAGGCGACGCCCATAGACAAACAGAGAAGCCAGGAGCACATGTGAATGGAACCACAGTTCTATCAGAACCACTGCAGCAAAGAGGTAAGAATTTCAAACAGAAAACTGCAAGCTAGACCATGACAATTATATTGCAGCTTACCAATTCTTAGATGTGATGGCTGTACTAGTTTCCTTTCTTAAAGACTCACTTTCTACTATTTTCATCTGGTGATCCAGACAGTAAGTCTGTTTTTGCATTTTAGCTTGAAATTGCCACAGCCGATCCTAGTTTAGATGTATACTTGTGAAAGCCTGAGGCATTCACATGTATACATCGATACTAGTTTCTGCTATGGCGAACGAGGGTTTCAAGCTACACTGTTCAATGCCCACTGGGATGAGTTTTCCTTAAGCTGGCATCGCTACTATCCTGAGTGCCAATGGGGCTATACACTTCAGCCTGGAACGGCATCACTAAGTACTTAAAGTGTTACTAAACCCACAACAGTAAAATCAGTCTGTATATGCAGTAAAGCATGCTTGTTCTACTGTGGAACCTAAGGGGTTAATCCTCCGCATTGTGTAAAAAAAGCTGTTTGATCCCGTCTTCTCTGATCCTCCCCTTCTTTTACATTTCCTGATAGAACAGAACCTTGGGGGCACTCTGCACATGCTCAGTTTGGTGTGCATTGCTAAAAAGTTTTTTATTTTCTTCCCCTTCTTGGAAGGGCGCATGTGATCAGCACAGGACCAATCAGCACTGTGCAGACAGAGGGTCAGGGTCCTGCAGCCTCATAGGACAGTCAGAGTAGAATGAAAACTCCTCCTACAAGCTTTAAGCAGACACTGATAGAAGTCATAAGACGGATACATACTGCTGATGAGAAAATGTATTTGGCAGTTTATATTTACGAAAAAAAATTACATTTCCATGTAATGTGTTCTGTGGGAGACCAGATATAGTGAATGCAGGGTCCTGGGTTTGGTAACACTTTTTAAAGTCTGTTTTTGCAGTTACAGGGATGAGACCATTTAACACTGGCAGTGGTACTTGATGGGTCAACATGGACTACGTGCAACAAGAACTTTTTTTTTTTTTTTTTTTACCCCTTGAAGATTTTTTTTTTAAAAATTTCAAAGCAGAAGGCAAGGCAATATTTATGAACACTTTCTCAAAAAAAAGGTGTTGTCAAAGCAACCAGTGCACATGGATAGAATATAGATGATAGAATCTGATTGGTTGCCATGGACGTGGCAAGTTTTTCTGTTCTGACTTTAAATAGGCATCTAAATCTGTAAAAGAGGACTTTCTTAAAGCGGTATTAAACCCAAAACCAACATAATATAATATATTGCAGCTTACCAATCATTAAAATGTAGAGGCTGTATTCATTTTTTTTCCTTAGACTAATAAAGAAAAATAAATTTTTTTTGCTTTTTTTTTTTTTTTTTTTTAATGTAAAACCTTTCTAAAAAAGGAAAAGGCTGTTTGCTGTAACTGATTATAAAGTATTAGCTGGAGTTCAGCTTTAATCTGTTAGTGTATTTAAATCTGCTAGTACACATATACTTCTCACACTCCTCCCCTGAGACTGAGAATGCTGTGCTGTAAAAATCTGCCCACCATGTGCATTGAGAGTGCCATCTGTATAATCACCAGGGGGAGAAAATGTCTTTAAAAAAAAAAAAGAAAACCTGAATACAGCTTCTACATTTAATGATTGGTAAGCTGCAATATGTTACATTTTTGGTTTTGGGTTTAATACCGCTTTAAAAAAAGTCCTCCTCTTTTACAGATTTAGATGCCTAGTTAAAATCAGAACAGAAAAATGTGCCAAGTCCATGGCAACCAATCAGATTCTATCATCTATATTCTATCCATGTGCACGGGTTGCTTTGACAACACTTTTTTTTTTGAGAAAGTGTTCATAAATATTGCCTTGCCTCCTGCTTTGTAGTTTAAAAAGAAAATCTTCAAGGGAAAAAAAAAAAAAAAGTTCTTGTTGCACATAGTCCATGTTGACTCATCAACTCTTTTTTTGTAGAAATGTTTGGCAACCAAAAAGTAACTCCTAAAGATATCTTTTCAAGGGAACGGAGAGTTACAAAATAATGTAGCATGTCACTGGAGTGAAAGATTTTATAGCTACTGCATGAAATGATGGAATTTGGTCAAACTTGTTGAAACCGTTAACCTCAGTTAAGTTGGTTTGGCCTGGTTCTAGACATCTGCTTTATGTCAATCCTTATGTGGCAGGAGATAAGGTTGCAACATAAACATGCCGCACATTACTGCAAAGGTGAACTTTGGAACAGTTCTGAAAAAAAAAAAAAAAAAATCTACAATATAGAGATAGAAATTCCTGTAGGACCACAGTTCCTCATCATGGTGCAGACTATATAATCCAGTGCCTCACTCACAGAACACCACAAAATGGAATTCCAGATAAGACTTTTTTTTTTTTTTCTTTTTACAGGTTTTCTGTATGTGAAGGGCAGCAAGGAGCCTGGGGCGGGTGTATAAAAGAAGGCATCTCCTGTACCATTATCAGGATTCCCAGATTACCATAAGAAGGGATTGGGGTGCACTAAATTGGGGTGGGTAGGTAGGTAACCTGTGCTCCATGTGTACGTTTAAGGCTTGTTTTTCTAATTTGATTGGAGTGTGTCTTTAGAAAAGTCCAAAAAAAAACAACAAAAAACCCTTCCTGTCCATGTCACCTGCTTTAGAGTTTGTGTTAACAGGCTTTTTGCTTGCTTCAAATGGATTTTGTATTTCCATACGAGTCTTTAGGAATGCAAAAAACTCACCCACCCAAGTACCGTATATACTCGAGTATAAGTCGAGTTTTTCAGCACATTTTTTTGTGCTGAAAGTGCACCCTCGACTTATACTCGAGTCAAGCACTTTTCTGCAGCAAAAATTTTCATTTTCCGAAATGATTTTGGGGCCCCGTATCTCGGGTCCACTTAGTGCTAGGAACCCCAAATTTGGTGTGCAAACCCAGTAGAACTGGTACCACAACATATCCAAAGCTGGAGTTCCTAGCACTAAGTGGCCCCGAGATACAGGGCCCCAAAATCGGTTCAGAAAATGTCACTCTTCTGCAGAAAAGTGCTTGACATTTTCTGAACCGACTTTGGGGCCCCGTATCGCAGGGCTACTTGGTGCTAGGAACCCCAAATTAGGTGTGCAAACCAAGTAGGTTCGGAAAATGTCATTCTCTGTTGCAGAAAAGTGCTTGACATTTTCTGAACCAATTTTTGGAGCCCTGTATGTCGGGGCTACTTAGTGCTAGAAACTCCAGCTTTGGAAAGTTTATGGTGCTAGTTCCACTGGGTTTGCACACCAAATTTGGGGTTCCTAGCATTAAGTGGCCCCGAGATACGGGGCCCCAAATTCGGTTAACTGTGTGCATCTGCAGCAATGTCATTTCGAAACCCTTTGGGTTCAGAGACCCAGAATTTTGGCTGCAGCTAGGGGGCATCTAGGAACCCTTAACTACCAAGTTTGAAATTCGGGGGACCTATGGCTGCAAATGGGCACAGTAAAGCATGCAAATGGGCACAGTGAGGCTGCAAATGGGCATTGTTGACCCTCTTTTCCACTTACAGTAGCTGTGCATTTCTCACCCTCGTCTTATACTCGGGTCAGTAAGTTTTTCCCATTTTTTTGTGGTAAATTAGGGCCTCGACTTATTCTCGGAACGACTAATACTCGAGTATATACGGTAGGTCAAATGCAGACGAGAAGGAGGTCAGCTGCAAGTCAAATGCACCAGTCACTGAGTTCTGAGTGACATCAAAAGTGTCTTGAGCTAATGCTATTGGCATAAACCCAAAAGACCATTAAGAACGGCCCTGTGTCTGTCCCTGTGCTGATTTTTACGCAACATCAGATCTGCAATCAACTTGTAGCCGCAAAAGTTTCATACCGAATGCATGGCTTGGGTGATGGTGGTGGTTGTAAAGTTGACAAGTACGTTGCAAAACATTGTGCCCTGTGGTAACCTTCACTGATCTCCATAGTTCCCAACTGTTCCCTGCTTGGAGGGACTGTCTTTCCCTTGGAACCAAATTGCGGTTCTTTTTTCCTTCTCATTTGACTCTTTTTGGGACCTGCATTTACCCTCCCAATGCTTCCTTGATCTAGATTCTGCAGAAGAATCCCATCATCCTGGGAATGGGACATTCCTATAACTATGCACAATTCAGCACCAGGGCTCAGTACTGTCATGTGGGAGTGAACATGCTTAGCCCTGTCCAAGTAGTAAATCAGAAAGCCAGTGATTTCACAAGAATGTTATGAGATTTTTGCGTGTCTAGGGCAGTAGCCTGCATTGGGAAAAAAAAAAAATGTTCTGGCCAATAGAAGATTTTCTTAAACATGATCTCCAGGCAAACAGCTAAATACACAGATGAAATGCAAATATGGATAGCTGTTGTACCTACCAGGAGATATGTATTTTTGTCCATTTAGTCCTGAGATTTACACAGCTCTGTTGCAAAGCCCTGTCTGGCATGAAAGGAGTCCTGATCTTTCTTTGCTGCAGTCAGTGGTGGCTGGTGCTCCATTTTGAGGGGAGGCAAACAGCTCCCTGACTGGCTGGGAGGAGAATCAGGAAGACAATAGGGAATATTAATTGGCTTTTGTCACACAAGTGCTTGGGCTCTGGGGCACAGAGCCCACCCGTTCTGAAGCCAATTAGAGCCTTTGGCTCCAATCACATGCTTTAGAAAAAAAAACCCCATTGGAATCCATGCATCCAGCATGTAGATTAGGGGCCGGTATGGATGGGCTGCCACTGGCTGCAGTTTTGCTTTACAGATCACCCCCATCCTATGACTGGACAGTGAAAGGAGAAGCAGTGTACTGACCAGCTTATCTCGGTCACTCTGCTTTCTCCTCTTACCAGCATGTTCCTTACACTACACCACAACTGATTGGCTCCTGCTTCTTTACCCCCTCCCCCAAACTCTGCAGGCTAGGACTACAAGAGGCTGATAGGAAGTCAAGTCAAGTACTTACACTACTAGCAAGATGAAATGTATAGTTACATTTTTTTTTGGAGGAAGAAAAACCCCAGTTCTACAAGTTTTTTTAAAAATGTTCTCTCTCCCTCTTACCTAAACTTTATTTTTATTTTTTTTTACTTTTAAATAAGGTGTGTACTTACCTAATTTTAATCTGCTCTGGTCCAGTCACATGATTCCGCAGCTCCCTTGCGTCAGTGAGCAGCTGCTGTAGGAAAAAGGAGGGAGCACCAACAACGACTGGGCTATGACATCACAGCCTCTTGAATTCCCAGCCGTTGAATGCTCCCTGGGCCGATGCTGCAGGATTACGTGACCTGGACAGTAGCAGATTTTTATACAGGTTAGGTGGGGGGTAATTAACATTTTGAAGAATAGTTAGACTTAGGCTTTTCTTCCACTTTAACAAGGTGTTAATAATTACATATCTGCAAAACATATTTGCTTTTTATATGAGAGTGGAATTCAGTTTAATAAATAACTGCAAAAACACCATCAACTCCCTGAAAACAAATGAAAAACCTAATCAAACAAGACCGGGTTTACTCTAGAGAAAAGAATAAAAAACAAAGCGCTCTTGCCAAGGTGGGAAGTGGCTTCATAACCATTTCAAGGCTGCTTTCGTCGTCTCATAACATTACACCCACAATTGCCCAAAACCAGCCACACTCCTGGCACGCAAACTGCCGACCTGTTGGCTAAACAAAGTATCTCACACACGGCTAATAATGTGTAGAGGAAGAGGCCCGTGCACAGAACACAGCCGCAATTACACGCACATTACTTCACCTCTGCAATCCAGGCTCCCCTAAGCCTTTGTGAGGCAGACACCTGTAGAATATTAATGCACAAAAGCTTTTTTTCCTCCCTGCTCTTGCCGCGCGATCGACCTCTAGATGACAGAACAGCCATGGAAACACACAGCACTACAGTACAGAAAGCTATTTATAGCAGAGCTCATCATGGCCTACATGTCTATGTGCCAGCCACACAAAAATCCAAGGCTGAATGTTCCATTTAAAACAAAACAATGGAGGCTTTATATCTCATACCTGCGGCTTTTTATAATCAAACATAGTGAGACGATGAATAGGAAGGGATTCATGGAGCAGAGAGAGAATGTGCATCCAAATACAGGCAGCGAACAATCATTCTAAAGCCCCTGGAGACAATCAAGCGAACAATCCACTTTGACGACAATCATACAAATTCCACATGTGTGGCTCATCCTTGTAGCAGCATTTTGAAGTGGGTGTGGGGTATCTGCGCCAAACCCCTATATCAAATTTGGTTATCCATCACCATAAATCCCAAGATGCTTTGCCAAGTCTGCTAACTAATGCAGTGCAGTGGGCAAATCAATGCAGTCATAGTCCATTAACGTATGCAAGAAGTCAAACCAAATATGAGAGCAAGGTGCAGCGTGGTGTGGCAGTCAGTAAATGCACAGAGTCCAAGTCAGGCAACAAAGTTATATTGTAGAAAACGATTTAAAACACAACTTATTCAGGCCTGGCAGGTGGGCACACCCATCCAGAGCCACTCATGAACAGTGACAGCGGTCTGCAGACTTGAAAATGCCAGTGTGGCCTGGTCAGTCCACATACAAGGGAAGGCTTCCTGAAGAGGTAGAAGTGTCCCTGCACTGTCCCTACTCCTCTGGAACCTTTACCTAGTCCAAGCATTGTCTGTCAGGCAGGGGTCCCGTCCCTACGCTAGCCACTCTCATAAAGTGAGCCAAACCAGCAGCCGGAGTCTTAAATAGACTCTAACTAACCCAAGATAGCCTCTGAAGCCACATGGGGCACCAGCGTCCAAGTGGACAGCTATCTCCCCATGACCGCAAGAAGTCATAAAGGAACCAAGTTCCCCACAACTTCCTCTTCTGCATTGTGGCTTCAGTCAAGCACCACCCGCAGAGGGGAGTAAAGACTGCACCTGCCTACACAAATGCTTCACATTATGATAAACAGTCTTTTGACACACTGGCCAGGCAAAGACCTAATGCCGCGTACACATGAGCGGACTTTACGGCAGACTTTGCCCGGCGGACTTTGACGTACTTTACGACGGACTTTCTGAATGAACGGACTTGCCTACACACAATCCACCAAAGTCTGTTGAATTCGTACGTGATGACGTACGACCGGACTAAAAGAAGGAAGTTCATAGCCAGTAGCCAATAGCTGCCCTAGCGTGGCTTTTTGTCCATCGAACTAGCATACAGACGAGCGGACTTTTCGACCGGACTCGATTTTCGACGAATTGATTTAAAACTAAGTCCGTCCAACTTTTGAGAAAACAAAGTCCGCTGGAGCCCACACACATCGAATTGTCTGACGAAATTCCGTCCGCCGGGCAAAGTCTGCCGTAAAGTCCGCTCGTGTGAAAGCGGCATAAGAAAAAAAGGTTTCATGAACTTTTGAGACCACCGATCTCTACTGTAGAACATCTGGAGGTCAAACTATTCTGGACAGCATATAAAAAGGTGCCAAAAGTGCATGCTATAACAATGAAAAAAACCTTCCATCAGCCTTTTATAGGGCAAAGTGAACAGATCCAAGAGCATCTAGAACAGCTTATCCAAAACTTTACCACTGAGAAAATGTTCAGGTTTCAGGGAACTCAAACTAAATATTATATCTATAGCTTGCAGTAGAACTGTGTGATTAGTAGGTTGTAGAGAGTTTTAGTTAAAGAATTGGGTTTACTTTTTTCTATTTTTTACTTCATGTTGTAAATAATGCAACAGGGACAGTGGAAAAACCCTCAAAGCAACAGGAGGAAGACTCCAAGGTGAGCCTGAACAAAGCAAGGAACTAGGTTGGAGAGAGTTCACCATTAGACCACTGACGAAGACCAGATCTCAAACAATGACTTAACCCCTCAAACTGAAACCATACATGAAATCTCACTGCAGGGTGGGTTGATCTTTAAAAGGGTCAGTTGAAACCAATTTCTTTGCTTAAATTGAGTATCTACACTGAAACTGACTGACTACCTCAGCTGATAGGAAATGGAGACAGCCAAAACCACAGCAGAAAAGTGGTCAAGCTGCACCATGGATGGTCACGTAAGAGTATCTTCCATCTCTTTCAATAATCATCATAACTATGGAAAGTAAATCTGTTGCTGGGAGGAGGAAGAAGCAGATTCTGTCATGTACATGGTATATGCATCCAACTCCATATAAAACGTTGGACGGTACTGGGATGACAGATATACTGCTAAATATAGAGATTAATCAGATGGTGTCAGTCACGACATTCATTACACCACACCCTCGCTAATGCTTCATTATATTTGCTTCATAAAATTACGACATTGCCCAAATTATATAAAGATACTTAATGTGCTGCACTCCGTCATAAATCCTGCTAGTCACTTACTATAACAGTTACCTACAACACACGCACACACTCTAAAATGATTATTTTCCTATGACTTCTCTCTTGTTATATAAACTATGAGGAATGGTATGTGAATTTCAGCATTTACAATCTAACTGTTAGGCGCTGTTAACAAATCTTCAGTTCAGTATAAGACAAGCAAAGACTCCAAAAGAGACTTTGTTTAAAGTGTACTTGCCAAACAGAAGGAAGTCCTTTCCCGAGCCAAGCGCATTGAAATAAGAGAAATGGGAATTGCCAAGATTTTGGGGGATCTGATTAGATTTAAAAAAAAAAAAAACACACAACAACAACACGCAAAAAAAGAAAGCATACCACCACCCTAACAGAGGTTCTTCCCTCATAATCTCACTAAAACAAAAAGGCTGTGCCTGGATATCTCCTCTTAAAAAAAGGACACCTCCAAATTGTGGACACCCCCAGATAATAAAAATACAAAAAAAAAAAAAAAAAATTGTATTTATTACTATTGCCTATTCACGTTAGCATCGAACCATTTGTATATAAAAGAAATCAATAATGTAAATCTTACTGATGTTTATTCATGTAGCCTGGTGCTTGGCTAGACGAACGAGTTAGAACACTGCTACAGCTCCTGTCTATGCCCTCATTGAACTGGCATGCTGGATCTAGCAACATTTTCTGCCTCCTGCCAGAAAGGGGAACAGACAAGCCAAAGAAGCTCCATAGGACTTGTATACTGCTGCACTGGACTTTGGGAGCTGGACAGGAGCCAAGCTGTGGAATCCTTTGGACCATTGAACTACAGTACCCACAAGGGGACACAGGAAGAAAGGCTATATTTCCCGCTTGCAGACCCAGGGGATTTCTCTTTTGCCGAAGGAAGACCAGAGTGAGCACACCTGCCTTTCTCGGCGTGCACCCACCTGACACAAGTCAGTTACCCGAGCCAGAGATCTGGGTCCTGTATGCTGGGGACCAGAGAGATAGGAGTGCGCAGAGGCTGAGGATTGAGCTATTGGCGAGACACAGACCTTTGCTGCAGAGAGACCGAAGTGCTGTATACCTATGAGCTATAGACTGGAGCCATTGCAGGCAGATCCAGAGAACATCTGAACAGCAGGACCATTGCTGCCATACCGCTGGGAAAAATTAAAGGACACTACTGCCATAAACTTTGTTGCTGCTGGTAGGGACTAAGCAAATAAAGGTTGCTTGTCAAATGTCCAGTCTCTACCACTGCATGCAGTCTTTACGGGGTCTGTATTTATGTGCACCACTCTAAAGACTGAGCCCAAGCATTACCCGGATGAAGAACTAGGGCAAAGGACTGTCTCTTAAGATAGCTGCTCTTTTTCCCTGACCTTTCCCCACAGCCTCCTCACTACTTGCTCAAATTCCTGCCTAGGCTTACCCCTAAACATGCCCGTATCATCCACCCCATCCTATGGTCTCCCAGATCTCTTGGGCTCTGTCACTTTCCTCTATAAAGGGTGCCATACTACTGCCCACATTGTTAATGGCAGGGTATGACATGGAGGATCTACGCTGCACCCACCTCATCCCCCCCCCCCCCCCCCCAAGTTCCCCACCCTTACAGTCAATGTGATATATGCACATATCATCTTACCCCTATGCAACTTTTGATAGGATTACGCTTCCTCGTTATCTACTGCCTGGCCACTAGGCCTCATTTGACCCTCTCTGTACTCCAGTTAATGTCGTATAGCACGTATTTTATACCAAAGGTTCTAACACTATCACTTGCACTCCTACCCCAGAACCGAACGTTCCATTCATTAAATATTTTCCAAATACTTAAAAGGTTGGACATGTTTTCTTCCCCTCACGGCACAGTTAGTCCCCAGATGGGGTGTCCGGGGGTGCTAGACAATACTCCACACCTTACTTTTAGCACCCGGAATGGCTTACAATGTTCACTTATATTTGTTTTTATTGAATCATCATGTACATGCGACACTATTAGCTTCTGTTGTATAGCTGATAAGGTTCATCATCATTTATGTTCTTTTTGACAAACCTTATTAAAAAATTATTAAACAAGATGGCTTCTCTTTTAAGACTTAATTTGCTGCCACAAATAAGCAGAGAAATCTACAGCAAGACCTGGGTCTCAGCACAGATATTTCTACACATGCACTTTAACAGAATAGTATACTGGTAGCAAGAAAGCATCATTTGCCATCGTAGTTATGGCCATTCATACCATTGCTTCTTTGGATTTGTAGGTTACCAGGTATCGATTACTCCTGCTACCTAGAAACCCACACAAACCTGCAACAAGTTAGTGATCATATTGTCTAGATAAATTGTGTTTAACTGAATTCTCCATTTACTTGTCATTTATGACACTGCTGCCAATTGCCTCAGTCCGTAACAATATATTAAGTTTCATTTTCACTAATGGGTCTGGTGTTTACTTCCTGGTACGGAGTTATATTTTAGTGTATGATAGTCATCTCTGGGCTCTCCATAGTATAGTAGGATCTAACTGCTTAACCTGGTGTGTCAGAGGGGCCAAGGTGGCTCACAGAGTCAAGGCAAAAAACAGGGAGCCCAAATCAGCCAGCGGCTCCTCTGGGGGGTAGCGCTACATTCACGACCTTAGAAAAAACTTGTCTATGTACAGTTTGGAATTGTCGTTCTAAAAAGGTTTAAGTACATAGGAGCAGATTTTTTTGAACTCCTGATTAACTTGCTTATTAAAAAAATATAGACGATCTGAAGAAATGATTGGTAGGAAGAGATCATATGACCTGAACTGTCTAGGCTGGAAGCTCTGTAATAGCATTTCATTTATGGCAACAGGAGGTACTTTTTTTTTACTCACAATAGTAATGTGATTTGGTATTGCTGAGATTTTAAATTCACACTTCATGTGAAGTGTGAATTTAATGACAAAACACTTAAAATTTCTGATTATTTTGGAGATTAAACAAATTAAACTTGTACAACATAACATTTTAATTATGATGTGATGGCTAAAGCATAGTTTTCCCCTCCTCTCTTTAAAAACCTAGGGTAGCTATTGTGCCACATTGAAACGGAGTGCAGAAAGAACGCCAGAAAGCAAGACCCTACTAAAGTAAACTACAAAAGGTTGTCACTTGCATCTCTGACCAAGGCATTTACTGTCCCCATACCTTTAGTATCTGAAACGTTTATTCTAAATCTAGATAGGAAAGTGTTATAAACCCCCAAGACATAGGCAACAAAGAAAACCTGAAAGATATTCTAACTTGCCTATCCAACTCATTCCTTTCCTTCTCATAAAATAAAATAAAAACAAAACCCAACAACTTACAGGGGTTCAATCCTTCCTTATGCTATCCAAAAACCAAGAAATATCTTGGCTTTTTAAGCATTTTAAATAAAGGGTGCCACCAGGGGCGGACTGATAACTCATGGGGCCCCCAAGCAATCAGATTATGGGGCCACACAGTATACACACACACACACACACACACACGTATACACAGTATACAGACAGATGTAAAAAAAAAAAATAAAAAAAAAAGAAGATTAAGGGCTCTTTCACACAGGGGATCCATATGTCAGTTTTTTATGCTTCCGTTTTCGGATGAAAAACTGACATGTATCCCTATGGAGCGTCGGATGTCAGCGCTGACATCCGACCTGCTCCAATCCGAAAAGTCTAACGGAGGAAAACCCTACTTTTCCATCCGTTTTCGAATCAGATCGGGTGACAACGGACACTACGGTCCCTCATCATCCGATCCCCCATAGGGGAGAGCGGCACTCTGACAGGTCCGTAGCTGCACAGTGTGCAGCGATGGACCTGTCATCTTCCTGCTCAGCGGGGATCGGCGGAGCGATCCCCGCTGAGCAAGCGGATGTTCACAGGGCGGATCATCACTGATCCGCCCCGTGTGAAAGAGCCCTTATACATACTGTCCCTAGTTTTACTGAGGCTGGCAACCCTGATGGGGCCCCCTAGTGGCCCAGGTCCCTCGGGCAGTGCCCGAGTGGCTTAATGGTCAGTCCGCCCCTGGGTGCCACCAATTCACCAATGATTGCAGAGATTTGGAAGCAATTTCTACACGGTCTTAGTCTTCTACAACACAATATTCCTTCATTCAAGACATACAATATTCAAGAAGCACCTGTTTTATTCAAAGGAAGGACCACCATCTAAGACTCTATATACAAAACAGACTACAGCTTGCAATTTATAAGCAGTAAATGTCAAGCATTTATAGTAGCAGTCTCAGCATCTCAGCTCTGTCCCTACAGTCAGTAAGCCGCTCGTATATCAGCACTATAATACACCCAGCTCTCTTTCTCTCTCTCTCCCCCCAGTGAGCTGGCCCGTGATTTAGAAGAGTGGTGCGTAATGCTATATTTTTCAAAGGCCTCACATGCAGTCTTTGATCTTTCAAGGGCTTCACAAATTACATCTCCTGAGATGAAGTTTCTTACAAAGAGCAACTCCAGAGTGACCAGGCATTGCAGAATTGCAAGTTTTAACACAGCTGTGCGTACAGGGACCTACAGTTCTAAAATAGGGTCGTCTTCAAATTTTTAGCAATGATCTCTAGTCTATCTGCAGATACTGCTGGTCAAGAGATCTGGGGGAAAAGAGGGCAGCAAGCTGGTTAGAAAGCCTTGACTGATAGCTACCCTTTCCCTCCTAAGCCAATCTACCACCGAGCATGTATGGATGTGCCTCTCCCTGTCCTTTTAAAAAACAAACATAACTGCTCACTTAACCTGGGCATTAAAAGCTGGACCAAAAGATATCTTCAGATGGTTGGCTTGCAATCCCAAATATAACCATCTTTTGAAGTGTAGGATATCCCTTTGGATATAGATATAGATATATATATATATATATATATATATATATATATATATATATATATATATATAAAATCTCAATATCAGAAGTCAGAGAATGAACAGGCACGCACGTCCATGTGGGCCAAAGTCTATGCCTGCATTAAATACTTGTGTTTGAATGGCAGCTCAGTTCATCCAAAGAGATGAATGGAGAATGTCACATCTGCTTTATGTCCTATTTATCTGCTGTAAAGGATCTAGGAGCAGCCTTTCCCAACATTTTGTAACCCATCAATGGACCCCTGCTAAAACCAATTCATAAGGGGTGAGTGGGAAATGTCCCTTACTTTAGTGGGTTGGTGTTAAGAAAGCCCTCCTTAAACTTGTGGTCAGTTTCACCCTTACAAATATCTAAAAAAGATCACTTGTCACGCTATGACTCTGCAAAGTTGCATTGGTCCCAGCCACCATCAAATGGGGGGGGGGGGGGGGGTTAGAGTCAGCCACAGCTCACAAGGAATCCCTAGCAACCACTGGATGAGCTCTAAGGTTCCACAGAACCCTGGTTCAGAACATGTCATCTAGTAGCCCAATCTTGTGTAAATGGAGCCCTACCCCCAAAAATATACACCAAGAATGCTCAATGTATAAAATTTCAAGCTATGGTAACACTGGGTAGCACGATAATTCTATAGGCTCACAGCAATGTGCAAGATACAGTAACCCAAGACAACCAATCAGTAATTGTTCTTCCCTGATCTTAGCTTTTAACATTAAAAGAAGGCCAAACTAAAACTAGATCCAAAAGTGAATCCACCCAATGCTTACGAGTCCTTTCACACCTATGCTTTAATAGACCATGAAAATTACTTCTACAAAGCCTAAAGTGTGTCCTTTAAATTATGATTTTAATAAGCGCTGTACTGTTGATACATTTTTCTATTATTATATGTGCACATGCACAATTATACTGAAATGCTAGTTCCAAAATTATTAAAATTACAGAAGTGTTAAGGATTCCTTCCTGAGCCATTAGCATTCCTCGCTTGATCTTCAAAGGCCCAGAGATTAAACGAGGGAAAAAAAAAAAAAAAAAAAATCAATGGCATTGATCAAGCATGTTCAATGCCATAAAATACTACAAACATCCATGCAATCAATGTCAGTCGCTGTCAACCAAAAACATTGTGAAGTCCAACAGCAAACTGTATGCACTCATTTGTAGTTTGCTGTCTTATGCCATGTACACACGGGCGGACCTTTCGACCGGACTAGTTCAACGGGACGAATACGACCGTGTCTGGGCTTCATTGGACCTGCAGCGGACTCTTTCGGTCGAAAATCAGGAAAAAAAAAAAAAAAAAAAAAAAAGCCTTTAGATTTGGAACAAGTTTCAAATCTTTACGACGGACTCAAGTCCGGTCGAAAAATCCACTAGTCTGTATGCTAGTCCGACGGACGAAAACCGATGCTAGGGCAGCTATTGGCTACTGGCTATCAACTTCCTTATTTCAGTCCGGTCGTACGTCAGCACGTACGAATCCGTCGGACTTTGGTGTGATGGTGTGTAGGCAAGGCAGTTCGTTCGAAAGTCCATCGGAAAGACTGTTGGACCTTTCATGCCGAAAAGTCTGCCTGTGTGTACACGGCATAAGTTTCCATTCACACCTGGAATTTCCAGAACCTGCAACAAGGTGCAAAGAAAATAGGCCACAAACGCAGGCAATAAAGCGCACCACGGGCCATTCCAAAAGAAATTTTGGAGATTCTTTTAGGCGTTTGTCACCGGTAGGACAGCCTATTCAAGTAAATGCTTAAAAATTGCTCGAAAGGTAAAAAAACCATGGAGTGGAAACACAATTTGACACTGGTGTGAACCCAGCCTTAGTGCCTGTAAGACCAGTTTGGTATGAACTAAAAACGGTTTAGCCATGCTGTTGACATAAGGCTGTTCAACAGGCAACCTTTCAAACTTCTATATAGTGATTGGCACACCCCCAAACAGTCCCCGTTCCCTATTATTTCTTTTTGTAAAAGTGCACACAGCAAAAGGGATTGTAGCATTTTTTTGCAGAAACATCCAAGTGCTTGGTTTATATTTATCTAGGTCATGGTATAGCTTTTTAGTAGCTGTAATATTTAACTGGACACATTCTATAATGCGCAAGATCTTTTCCTTCCTATACAAGCAGCTTCTTCAGTTCTGAGGAAACCTGTTGGATGTGCAGTGAAATGCATTCAATGTTGCAGGACAGGTCCAGTTAAATGTGACCAACTACTGCTAGCCAATGCTAACCACCAAAATATTTATTTATTTTTTTGGAAAAAACAAACAAAAAAACCCCCAAAAAACACCAAACCACCTTGCCGTAATCCTATTAGGAGAACATTGTTTTGTGCCACTCTTTTGGCACCGTTCAAGATACTTATTGGCAAATAACCAAACCTGAATAACAGACCCAAGGCTGGCTTTCTCTGTCTTCAGTACTTTTGAGTCACTGAGCCAAAAAGGTAACAGGGAGCAAGCACCAAGTCAGAACTATTGATCTGTATACTTGTTCTGGGTCAGTGAAAGGCAAATCACCATGACAGCCTTGCAACTTCCATTCTATAAAAGGAGTGGTCAGCATTGGCATCCCAAGTATCTTTTTCAGTTTACGTTCCTTTAAAAATGGCTCTTTCATCTCCTAGAGTGGGATAACTAGTTCCAGAATGCTATGCTAATTTGCCTATCATTAGCCTATGGGCACTCTTGGGTCAGTCACAAACGGTTCTGCTTATGCTTCTGTTCAAGAAAAGACGAGGAGTGTCTAGGACAGTGTTACTTAACCCGGGTTCTGTGGATCCCTAAGGTTCCTTCTCAACTTGCTAGGGGTTCCTTGAGCAATAAGCAATTTCTGACTGTCAGATAAAGTAACCACATACACCAATGATCTTTAGCCATCTGTATGTGGGCAATTTTCTTAATAGCCACAAACGTAAGAAACATTTTCCAAGTGACCATCACACTGATGTAATGTTATCAGCCTTGGTTCACAGAGACCGGAAAGTTATTTTAAAGACTCCTCTATGTTAAAAATGTTCAGAAACGCTGGTCTAGAATGAAGGAGTCAATGACTCTATTCTTGGGGCCAATGGGCAACATTTATAAGGAAGGGAAGATGTGCTTATAATAACATTTAGGCCCCTTTCACACGGGGCAGATTCTGTTCTGATCAGCTCACAGATACCTTACTGATTGAAGCAGAACAGGTATATGCCACATCCGGGTTCACTTCATGTCTGCAGAGACATGAAGTGAACCCGTGGCCAGGAATAAACGGACTCCGCTGTCCATTTATACCAAGCTACCTCCGTTCCACCTAAATGGAAAAAGGATGGAGTCTATTATTTTTATAGCGGGCCTGATCGGACCCAGAGGTAGCCTGTCCATAGGAACGAATGGACCTTCTGATCAGGTCTGCCTGAAAAACTGACCTTTTCGGAACGACCAGCTGAAAGGGGCCATAAAAAAATAAAGACCAAAAATGACAGAGCTAATGTAGATGTAATATTTTGGGCCCGTAGACTGACTCCTAGGATTTAGCCAGACTTGGTTCTTTTTGAGTCAAAGGCTAAATAGAGACCTATGGGCCTATGAGATAAAAGGTGCCCTTATCTGGGCATCTTTGTCTGCACCCCTGCAAAGACTTCAACTGATATGCAGTGTCTGTAGAGATTACTAGAGAGGTACTGATAATAGTCAAAGTGGGCGAGTGCATCTCAGATCTTCAATCCTCCATAAGGATACACTTGGTGTTCCATAGGATGGGAAGCTTTTATCATATGTGTTCAATGGAAGGTAGAAAAGTGCTTTTTTACATATATATTTAGAAAATATGCAACAATGGGAGTTGTGGTTCCGTTATAGCAAAAATTTCCCACAACTTTTTTTCCAACCAAGGAAGTTTAAGGGACAGAAATTTGCACGAGGAAGGAAGTCCTTGTCATTTGTTGATTTCATCACCACAGGTTTTGAACTCTTTTGAACTCTGATGACAGGTCAGTTAATGTGTCTGTAACTTCACAAAAGCTTGTGAACCCATTTCCCATTCGGTCTCAATGCCACACAGAGCTCTGTATACCTCCTACCAGCCAACTCATACATTATCCACAGATGACAGAATCTCATATGGATGACAATAGATAAACACACCGCATACATTGCGATATGTAAATTCAACAGGATATTAAGACAAATTCTCTTTTTTTTTCCCCCCTTAAAAAAAACAAAACATTGTGGGCTTATTGCGGAAGGTGGGGTGTACAATGGGCTACAAGTATGAAAAGCGGAGAATGAAAAAGTTCATTTCACACATTGCACTCCAATTAGATTCCAGCTCACATTATTCTAAAAGGCAGATAAAATAGTGGGACTTTTGCAGGCAAAACGGGCACCAACATCCTCTAGGTTTTACAAAAGACACCTACATTTTTTTTTTTTTTTTTTTTTTTTTAAGATTGATGCAACTGCCATGTTATCACCAGATCAAACTTTGACTTACAAATTTATATGTAAAAAGTTCCATTATATGGCAGAACTTTACCAGTTTGTATCTACTCACAAAGCTATAAGGAAGGTGTCACTCCATCACAACTAGACACCAATTATTTATAGATACGACATTCTGGAAGATCTTTCAAGGGAGTGTGATAATGTAATTTAACTTTATGGTAGCCATGGCAAAGAAAAAAAAAAAATGGATCTGAAAATTTCTCATTATTGGTGACCTGTGGGATTACAGTATGGAACAACCGTTGACAGATGCAGCCCAAAATGGAAAGATCTCAGAGGAAGCAGGCTGTGACTTAATTTGATGGAAGCCAATGTCAGACTGACACAAACGCACACACACAGCGTAGGCGCTTACTTGGAAGGGAACAAGTGACAATTTTTTTCTCAAGCGGTTTATTAAAGTGGAACTTTAGTCAGAAGATTAAAAGTGGTTCTAAAGGCTCAAGGTTTTTTAACTTCATTCATGTAGGGCCCCCCCCCCCCCCCATGTGGCCTGGTATGGTTCAGGAGGGGGGCGCATACCCTTGGCCTCAGGCGAATGACGTGCCCGCTGTGCCTGCCAGGGTATGCGTTACATATCCCCGAAGGCATAGCCTTTCATTCAGAAAAGGAGGAAGGGGCGGGTCTATCAGCGCATCATCAGGAGGCCCGTCGGCTGAACCATGAAGAGGCAGCAGGCCTCTCGATGACGAGAAAACATGGCAGTGCGGGACAGAGCTGTGGCCGGGCTTGAGAGGTTATCGGCATGACATGGCTGGATCCGCTGGATGGGTGAGTATCTGAAATCTGCAGATACAACCTTAAAGTGGATGTAAACCCGACATTTAAAAAAAAAAAAAAAATTTTTTGAGGTCATAATGTAAAGTATAAGATTTCCTATCATTTGAGCCCAGTCTTGCCACAAAGAGTTAATCCATCTCTGAGCAATCCTCTTATTGTTCAGGGAAATAAAACTTGACAAACAGAGAAAAACTTTGTCAAATCCTCCCCCTTGCTGTGAGTGACAGGTGATTTACATATCTCGTGCACTAGCCTAAGACATGCATTATTTTTTAATTCCCACTCCTTTCTTAAGCAGCTCTGCAAGGATTGGCTGTTCCACACCCCAGCATGATTTGGCATGCTGAAGTCATGTGGTTACTTTCCTGTCTTTTCACTGGATGTTAGAGATCATAGCAGAAGTTCAGTGTAAGAAATACACAGGAGAAAATGCATATTGACAAGGGGAGTGTAGAGGTGGGCGGGGAGTCTACTGACATCATGACTCCACCCACCGAGCTCCAGACAACAGACCCACCCACAGAATCTGCAGTTTTTCGGGTCTAATAACAGACAGAGGGCAGACATTTGACAGGTAAAGATACATGCAGGAGGCATGTACATCCTTATAGATAACCCATATGCCAGTAGTTTAGAAAGGATGACATTGGGTTTACATCCACTTTAAAAGGTAAGTGGGGGGGGGTGCAGATCCTCTTCAAGGATTCCGGCAGACGCCCGCTCTTTACAGTCTTTGTTAAAGCGGAGTTCCACACAAAAATGGAACTTCCGCTTTTCGGAACCCTCCCCCCTCCGGTGTCACATTTGGCACCTTTCAGGGGGGAGGGGGGGGGTGCAGATACCTGTCTAAGACAGGTATTTGCACCCACTTCCGGCATAGACTCCCATGGGAGTCTACGCCTCTTCCCGTTCCCACCGCGCTGTCTCCTGGGAACACACAGCTCCCAGGAGAGAGCGGGGACCACTTGGGACGCGCAGCGCGACTCGCGCATGCGCAGTAGGAAACCGGGAAGTGAAGCCGCAACGCTTCACTTCCCGATTCCCTCACCCAGGATGGCGGCGGCAGCTGCTGAGAACCGAGCGGGTTCTCGGCGTCCCTTGCCGACATCGCTGGACCCTGGGACAGGTAAGTGGCCATGTATTAAAAGTCAGCAGCTGCAGTATTTTTTAAGGACGCTGGCTACTGCCGGTGGTAAATTTCAACAGGCTCTCACTACTAATACACCACATGACTTCACAAAAAATACATGTGGTATTTTAGTAGCTTTTAGTGAATGGCCAAAACATTTTTTTTTTTTAAAAACGCGGTGCTGTATCTTACCACATACTCGAATGCGGCAAGATACCACTTTGTGAATAGAGCCCATTATTTTTAAGCAAGTTTTGGGTAAATTTCCTCTTTAAAGAACAACCAGCAGTTCCAACAAAATCAATTCCACTCCACTGTCGCCATCTTGGCCAGTGTCCAATGGTTGTAAATAAAATGAACAAACAGATTTTATGACGCTGTTATGAAAAGGACCTTTCCCCAACTTCATAAGCAACTATTTGTAGCTTTTGCATATCTACCTCTGCAGCCTCATGTTTCTGTAATTGTCTACTGTATATAGTAACCCTTAAAATAGCAGACTTTGCTTGCATTCCAAATTAATGCTTCAACACACGCAAAATTATTTCAGGCACACACCCACACTACCTCCTTATTTATGCAGTGGAGAATACAGATCCAAAACCAGAGCAAAAAAAAAAAAAATAAATAAAGTGCCCTATAAAGTACCATAGGATAACTGTATATGTAATCACAGGAATGCAAACAAATATAGGAATTTACAGGCATGCAAAACAAAAAATTCCATGCATAGAATTTTTGTTCAACTTGCAGGCTAATGAGAGATTTTACAGATTCCTCAATCAACGCTAAACAGTGTGGATGGATCGTTTCTCCACTGCTGTGGCTGTCAGAATACCTGAACAGTGGCTGCATTTGATTGGATGTAGTCACCGATTAGTCAGCAATTTGCCACCTGACTCCATCTACAAAAGTTGATTGAATCGTTGACATTCGTTCAGCCAAGTGGTAGCGATAGGAATAATCCACAGGTCAAATTTCAGATGGTTTAGCATAAATTTGCCCAAATTCAAGCCATGTTTGGCAGCCATTATCCTGACTTTTCAGAGAGACACGGAAAGGCAACGTTGCTGACCTGAAAATGCCTGTCATCCCAAACCTCTGAAGTCTTCAGTCCTTTGAAACTCCCTTAAAGTGCTACTAAACCCCAGACCCTGTATTTCACTATATCTGGTCTCCCACAGTACATTGAAATGCAATAGTTGTAGTAAATATAAACTCTGTCTCATCAGCAATCCTCTGTCTGGACAGTGCCAATCACATGCACTCTTCCATATAAAAAAAACCAAAAAAAAAAAACCTCTAGCAATACACACCAAACTGAGCATGTGCAGCCTGACTCCCAATGAGAGAGAGAGAGAGAGCGCTTTTATACACCATGCAGAGGATTAACCCCTTAGGTTCCAAAGTGAGTATAACAAGCATGCTTTACTGCATATACAGACTGTGGGTTCAAGGACTCACTAATCTGCATGCTTGCCCAGATCAGCGACTCAAAAAAACCATTAAAAAATCTAAAAAAGTGCTGAACGCTGAAGATCAGCATAACAGCCAGGTGAGCAGAATTTTTCAGGAATAGGTCAGCAATGGCAATGCCCATATTTATCTCAATGAGGTTTAAGCTGAACGCAATTTTGGGCCATTTGGACCATATACAGTAAATAAAATGAACGATAATGAAGGCAGTGCAATGCATGGTTGCTGCTGCATTATGTACCTACAGTTCCAGCTGGTTCCTGGCTCTACAGTTCATTCTGAAAATATCTTGCATTCTTTTCAATAAATGGAATCCATTCTATGATTGGAGGAGATGCAGGTGAACATTGCAATCTCTTCTCAAAATCACGCAACACCTTCAATTCATTGAAAAGAATGCAAGACATGTTTGGAATGGATGAGCTGCAGAGCAAGTGACCCGCTGTGATCCATGTACTCCAGCTGAAACTGTAACTTGGCTTTAAAATCAGCCCTACCTATAGCTCTGCCACTGGTGTGGAACTACAAGCTCCATCAAGTCATCCTGGATTTTGTAATGTACAACAAACCTGCCAATAACAGAAGTGCATTGTGGAAACCCTGCTTCTATAAATTCACTGTCCCAGTTCTGCAAGTTAAAGAATGGATAAAAGTGAGTACCAAGTGCTGCCATTTATCACTATATAATGGATTACCTTTCAGCCACAGCCTCCAAGTAATCAATAAAGAAGTTAAAGTTTAAAGAAAAAAAAAAAAAAAAAAAAAAAAAAAAATTTATGAAGGTCACTTTTCATGTGCATTTCACATGACTTGTAAGAAAATTCACCTATGTATTCTGTAACGAGAGACAGAGAGACAGAGAGACAGATCCTAATCCTGCATTAAATCCAGCGAGCTCCTAACTGTTTTTTAATAAGCCGACGTTGTTGCTTATGGCATTGTCAGCCCTGACGGAGTTCTGCTCTTTTGGACTAGAGCAGGGGTCTCCAAACTTTCTAATCAAAGGGCCAGTTTACTGCCCTTAAGATTAAGGGGGGCCAGACTGTGGCTTTTGGGAGTAGAAAAGGTCCTGACATCAGTAGGAAAATATAGTGCCCCATCGCTTGTTTCAGTCGGGGTGCCCCATCCTTTGTGTTTTTAGGAGGAATTGTGCGCTATTAATGGTGTCATTGGGCCCCATTGTTGGGGTCATTGGGAGAAATTGTGCTCCTTCATTGGTGTCGGGGAAGTGGGGGGGGGGGGGGGATTATGCCCCATTGTTGGTATCCATGGATAAATTGGTGCCCTAAGAACCAAATAAAAAGCAGCAAAGCTTTGCATATGGCCCCGGGGCCGCAGTTTGGAGACCCTGGCCTGGACTAGAGGAATGTGTGCTGTACAGATGTAGGAAGTTGGCTGAAGGAAACACAGAGAAACCATCTGACACTCCTGGAAGTGTCGGATGCAGAAGATTCTTTAAACTCTTAATACCAGTATAGAGAGGGCATGAACAGAAGAACAGATACATATTAAGGGCTGGTTCACACTACAATTTCTGCTCTCCAGATGCATTTCTGCACGTGCATGCCTGTGATTTTTTTAAAAAAAAGCATCCAATAGCCTGCACAGTGTTTTCCATGTATTCCAAAGGCCCTAGTTCACACCAGTGCAGTGCGTTCCAGTGCAGTCAACCGAAAGTAGAACCTACTTTTTTTGTATAGAACGCATCTGGAATGCAGCAAAACGCATGTAAACACACCAAAAATACAGCATCAAAATAAAAAAAACAAACCAAAACAAAAACACACTGGAACACATTGAGAAAGCAAAAAAACAAAACAAAAAGAAATTGATGTGAAACAGCCCTAAAAGACTTCCTTTCCATGCAGCTTTTACTTTTTTGTGTTGAGATGACAGGGTCTCTTAAAGCCACCAAAGGGGCAGAAGGCACTGATCTCAAAGCTGCACTGTGTGTAAATCGCTAGTTCTTGTCCAAAGCACCAAGAAGCAGGGTGCCGAAATCTGAAAAGGATCCAGACGTGGGCCCCAAGCAAAGGGTTAGCTTGGCTGTAGTTGGTGTGGAATTATATGTATTTCAAGTAACAATTTTACACAGCGATACTGTACTCTTACATCACTTTCTGCCCTCAAGAAACTTACAATCTAAAGCCCCTATCTCGCACGCACATCTATTAGGGCCAGTTAAGACATGAGCCAATTAACCTACCAGCATGTCTTTGGAGGGTTGGAGGAATCATAAGCAAGCACAGGGAGAAAATGCAAACTCCATGCAGCTAGTGTCCTGGACAGCATTTAAACCAGAGACCCCAGTGCTGCGAAGCAGTAGTGTTACCCACTGAGGCATTAAAAATGAAGATCCAAAACAGAAAAAAAAAAAAAAAAAAAAAAAAAAAAGGAGAGGGGGGGGGAGGTCACTAGTTTTGATGTCCTAACATAGATGGTGAGCTCTTAGGACCCAGCACCCTTACATCTGCTAACCTCTCAATGTAACGTGCGAGATTTGTGTTGTACGGCATGCACAGATGGCTTTACACAAACAAAGATGCATTATACTTTAATAATCACTTGGGTTATGCGGAAAACATAGAATTAAACAAGCATCTCGCTGGCTCGCTCTTTATGGGGTTTATTCTTTCGGCGTTAAATAGTTTTTTGCTTCACATCTACTTTTTTCCCTCCATTGCTTGCTATAATAAGGATCATCGGAGCGTGAACTGAGAGCAAAAATAGAATGCAGGAAAAAAAAAAAAAAAATATATATATATATATATATAAACGAAGCAACAGAATGGAAATGCTGAAGTAGGAATAGTATTAAAGTGAACCGGTCACGAAAATGAAGGCCTGGCTTGCAGTATCCACTCTAATGCCCCGTACACACGGTCGGATTTTCTGATGGACAATGTCCGATCAGAGCGTGTTGTCGGAAATTCCGACCGTGTGTGGGCGCCATCGGACATTTTCCATCGGATTTTCCGACACACAAAGTTGGAGAGCAGGAGATAAAATTTTCCGACAACAAAATCCGTTGTCGGAATTTCCGATAGTGTGTAGACAAATTCGACGCACAAAGTGCCACGCATGCTCAGAATAAATAAAGAGATGAAAGCTATTGGCTACTGCCCCGTTTATAGTCCCGACGTACGTGTTTTGCGTCACCGCGTTCAGAATGATCGAATTTTCCGACAACTTTGTGTGACCGTGTGTATGCAAGACAAGTTTGAGCCAACATCCGTCGGAAAAAATCCTAGGATTTTGTTGTCGGAATGTCCGAACAAAGTCCGACCGTGTGTACGCCCTATAATTCATCCCAAAGCTGTTCTATCGGGTTGAGGTCAGGACTTTGTGCAGGCGAGTCAAATTCCTTCACCCCAAACTCGCTTGCTTTGTGCATTGGACTTACTGGTTCATCCATGTCTTTATGGACCTTGCTTTCTGCACTGATGCTCAGTCATGTTGGAACTGGAAGGGGCCAATCCCCAAAAACTGTTCCCACAAATTGTCCAAAATGTCTTGGTATGCGGATGCCTTAAGATTTCCCTTCACTGGAACTAAGGAGCCAACCCCCAACCCCTGAATAACAACCGCACACCATAATTCCCTCCACAAAAAATGATTTGGCCAGTGCACAAAGCAGGGTCCATAAAGTCATGGATGAGTGAGTTTGGGGTGGAGGAACTTGACTGGCCTGCATAAAGTCCTGACCTCAACCCGATAGAAAACCTTTGGGATGAATTAGAGCGGAAACTGAGAGCCAGGCCTTCTCGTCCACATCAATGCCTGACCTCACAAATGCGGTTCTGGAAGAATGCTCACATTCCCATAGACACACTCCTAAACCTTGTGGACAGCCTTCCCAGAAGAGTTAAAGCTGTTATAGCTGCAAAGGGTGGGCCAACTCAATATTGAACCCTATTGACTAAGACACCACTAAGGCAGGCAGGCGTCCTGCAGCACACATTAAGCGGGTGAATGTGCTATGGTGCATAGTTGGATGAAGTTCAATTTTGTGACACTCCAGTATAGTTAAAGAGCCAAAATGTAAATGCGGTGATGCACTGTAACAACATGTTATACCTGTGGGCTGGTATGGACGAGCCCTTAGACTGAATTCACACCTGAGCAGTGTGCTTTTTTTTTTTTTTTTTTTTAGGACATTACAGGCTTTTTGTTTTGTCATGCACATACGAACATTTTAAATTGCACTGTGGTTTCCCTGCAGCCATGGTTTCTGAAAAGGCGCAGATATCTTTTTCCCTGCGTTTTCAGTGGGTACAACAGTCCATTGAAATGACTAAGCTACTGTATCCAAGCACATACAGCCACAGGGAAAGTGAACCAGGGCTTAACACATGTAGTAGTAGTGGGTGAACAGATCTGAACACACACTACCTGCGTTTGGATCCGTGGACCCACTCCTGCAATTTTGACAAGAATTTGGAGAGGTGTCTGCATCTACCTCTATAGCAGGGGTCTCAAACTGGTGGCCCTCCAGCTGTTGAGAAACTACAAGTCCCATGAGGCATTGCAAGGCTGACAGTTACAAGCAGGACTCCCACAGGCAGCGGCATGACAGGACTTGTAGCTTCAAAACAGCTGGAGGGCCGCCAGTTTGAGACCCCTGCTCTATAGGCTGCCTGCGTGCAGTTCAGGGGGGATTCGGGTGCAATAGCAAATGTGGCCTGCATGCAGAACGGGTGTCAAAGACTGTCCAGAAGAAGTGTGGAGTAAGGACGCGCTCCTGGGACTATATGGAGGATTTGGGTGCTTTTGTTGTTTTTCAAGTTGGCTACTAGCCAGGTATGAATGAGCCCCTACTAGACAGCTTGATCTGTGCTTAAAACTAGGAGGGAAAAAAAAAAATAAAAAAAATAAAAAAAAAAAAAAAAAAAAAGTTCAAATAGGCAATACTAAGGCCCTTAGATTGTAGGCCCTCATGAGGAAAGCCAACTTTACCCTCTTGTATTGAAATGTTTTCTAACTGGACAGTCTCCCTTTATACTTGAAAATGCTGTGCAGACTGTTTGCGCCATATAAATGCGTTATTCTAATAATAAAAATAATATCGCTGCATACATTAACCACATACAGTTGTGGTGATCCCCTGATCTGTTACCTCAGCCAAGATGTGTAACGGAAAGCAAATTGTCCATTTGCAATTAACGTATTGCTACAGCTGAGGCCTGCAACCAAACAAAACAGCTGCATCCTCCGTTCTGCCATCACACTTTTCCCTGTCAAATGTCAACATGGTATAAAAGGGATCATATTTGTTAGAAACAAACAAGCCAATTACCCTTGTGACTGACACTTGTATTATGTGCACAGCTTGGGGGGGGCGAAAAAAATAAAAACTGAAAACAGCAAACAAGTACTTGGTGTTCTTGTGAACCGTGCCAATGCTTGGCAAGGTCTTCGGAATGAAGATTCCTCTTCCCTCACACGTCTGGATATATAAATTTTACATTGAAAAGATTTCCTCAGAAAAGGAAAGTGCATGTCAACCCAAAGGGCTCATTTAAACGGGCGCTCAGCCCTGTACGGTGTGAGGAGACGCTTGCTTTGTGTACTAGCGCTAAGCTGCGTGCAGGCGGGGCCCATATTAGTGAAAGGAGACACCGGCTGCTAGAACTTATTCATACTGGTGAGTTTGACAGGTACTCTGGGACAGGTGCACAGGCCCCAATGCAGAACCTGCGCGCATTCAGGGCTGTACACCGGCCCCTGTGTATCTGTCAGATTCACCTGTGAGGGCAAGTCCATATAAGTGGCCGGTGTTTCTCCATTCACCAATATGGCCTGCCTGCACACTGCTCAGTGCTAGAACAAAAAGTAAACAAATTGCTCCTCAGGCTGCACGCCCCTGTGAATGACCCCCTGGGGATGTGACCTATATTGGCTCAACCGCACACAGGGATGAGTGCACAGGTTCTGCATCAGGATCCGTGCCCCTCTACCCGCGTACCTGTCAGACTCAAGTCCCTATAGCCAATGCATCTCCATTCACACTCAGCACTAAGGCAAAAAGTAAACAAAATGGCTTCTTGTGCTGTACAGGGCTAAGCACCAGTGTGAATGAGCCCTTAAAGTGGATTGTAAACCCCCCTATTGTTTTCAGCCAAGGAAGCTGCCATCTTTGCCTGTGTTTAATCTACAACTGCCACGATGCTGCCCATGTGATCAGTTATGACACCAGCCATTGGATGGTTTGACAGTTTGGTTGAGAGCACAACCAATGGGAGTGTTACATTTCCGGCACATGCCGGAAATGAAACTGTTTTATGGATTGGTTTACTTCCACTTTAAGCCCCATTCACACCTCAGAGTATCGTAGCTTGAAGCTCTAAAAACGCTGGAGGAGGAGAGAGAAAAAAAAAAAAAAAAAACACACAATTGTTCTCTATGGAGTTGGTTCACATCTCCACTACTCAAAAAAAAAAAAAAAAAAAAAAAAGTTCTGGAGCTTTTTTTTGTAGCTCAAATTGGAGAGATTTGCGCGTTTTTATTCTCATAGAAGTGAATGGAAACTTGCGATTTGCACGTTTTTGTGTTAACACCTAAACCAAAATAAAATAAAATTATTATTATTATTTTAGTCTTCGACACTGGAACGATTGGGTTCAGATAAGAAAAAGGGGGGCTCGGGGGCTGCTGCAGGACAGGTTATTCACCTTAATGCCTAAACTGCGTTAAGTGCTGCAGCAGTCCCCCAGAGTCCCCCTTTTTCTTAGCTGAACCCGATCGTTCCAGCGTCGAGGATGAGCCCAGCAGCTCCAGCCGCTGTCTCGGGTTCTCATTGAATAGATTGATAGCGGCAGGAGCCATTGGCTCCTACTGCTGTCAATCAAATCCATGGGAGAAGGGGGGGCGGGCCGAGTCCTGTCTGTGTAAATGACAGCAGGACTCGGGAGCACTCCCGCACAAGGGCCCCCATGGAAAGCGGCTCACCATCGGGGGCATTTGATGAAGAGGAGGGGCCAGGAGCACCCCCCGGGGGACCTCAGAAAAGGAAGAGGATTGGGGCCCACTCGGTGCAAAACCCTTGCACAGAGCAGATCAGTGTGACATGTTTGTAAAGGTTTGTTTGTTTGTTTTTTCTTTTTTAAAAATATCACTTTAATGATTATTTTTATTTGTGTATTTTATTTTACATTTATTTTTTCATTCATGTAGTAGTAAAACACTAACAAAAATAAATAAATAGATATTAAGACCATAAACAAACACCTAACCTTAACCCCTTATCCTAGCAAAAAAAAAAAAAAAAAGAAGGAATAAAAGCTGATGGACAAAGATAAAAACCTAGCAATAAAAATGAACAGATGATAGTTTTCTCTAGCTCAAAACCACGCCAAAATTGTGCAAAAAAATGCCAGAAAAAGGCTCAAAAGACGCTACGCTCAGGTATGAACTCACCTGCACAGGTGAGTTTGACAGGTATGCAGGGATGGGCGTATTCCCTCGGATGCACAGGCTCTGCGTCAGGGTCATTGCACCCATCCCAGTGTCTGTCTGCTGTGCAGATGAGCATGTAAAGGCAATACATGTCCATTCACCAATTTGGGCTTCCCTCACGTAGTTCATCACTAGGGCAGAAAAGTAAACAAAGGGCTGCTCACGCTGTACGGCACTGAGCACTCATGTGTATGAGCCCCAATGCTTTTTATTTGCTCCCTTTCTTCAGTTAAAGTACAAAAAACAAAACAAAAAAAAACAAACAAAAAACACACCACTTGTTGATCTTGCCAGAGATCCAGGAAGCCGAGAATGTCCTATACACTTTTTCTCAAAGAAAAAGGAGAGAGAGACAGGTGTACTATGGTCCTAACACACAAAGGCAACAACACTGCTTCCCCATAGATACGGGAACAGTTGAAAGTAAAACTAAAAGCAAAACTTTTTTTTCTTTAGTTTTTAATAGAGTGAGGAGGGATTAGAAGGTGTGTCAGGTTTTTATTGCCGTCTGTGTCCCCATTAGGGAGATTCACCCTCTCTATTTGCCCCGTTTACCATTATCATTGAAAGTAAGTAAAAGAAAAAATTCCAAATTTTGGGTTGTCCCCAGAAATGTGATAGAAGGGAAAACTTCCAATGGGGACACTAGTTCTGGTGACTTGGTGGTCCCCGAGAAATTCCCTTAATTTGCAGAGATTCTCTCACTTCCTGTTTAGCTATGGGACAGGAAGTGAAGGGAAATCTCCACAATGGGACACAAAATGGCAAAAAAAAAAAATATATATATATTTATAATCCTCCATCCAAAAGGGGAAAAAAAAAAAAAAAAAAAAAAAAAAAAAAAAAAAAAAAAAAAATTTTGCCTATAGTTCTACTTTAGGCGTCTAAATCTATATTCCTCTGAAGACCGATCCATGTACTGACAAGTGGGGAGGAAGCCATGCCTCCCCATTTTTTCAGACAGACGTACCACAAACATTTGCATTGCACTTGGTTGCGGGTCGCTTGCAGTGCTTCCCTGTTACTTGAATGAACTGTATAGCGAGCTTGCTGCCTGCCGATTGCTACGACCGGTAAACTGTCACGGGAGCAAAGCGTCGCATCTGTGTTATGTCAACACCCCCGTCCACTGCCTATTGCAGCCTAAGGTGGGGCGGTAGGCAAAAAGTCTCAACCGCACATTTTTACTGCCCCCCAAACCGCACATCTAAAAACGAAGCCTTAGTGAGTTTTTGCTGTCACCTTAGGATATGAATTGGTGATTCTGCTACTAGTAACATTGCCCTAGGGCGACAATGCTCATCTACAAGATACTAACTATAACTTGCAAAGCCTCCACAACCTGGCCCCCCAGCTACATCACTAACCTAGTCTCAAAATACCAACCTAATCATTCTCTTCACTCCTCCCAAGACCTCCCTTGTCACCTCATCCCATGCTCGCCTTCAGGACTTCTCCAGAGCCTCTCCCATCCTCTGGAATGCTCTACCCCAATCTGTCAGATTTTCTCCTACTTTATCCACTTTCAGATGATCCCTGAAAACTCATCTCTTCAGAGAAGCCGATCTGATCCCCACCTAGCAACTGTACATTTATCTTCTCAATCAGCACATCACCCACAGTTATTACCTCTTGTATCTCTTGACCTTCCCTCTTAGATTGTAAGCTCTAAAGGAGCAGGGCCCTCTGATTCCTACTGTATTAAAGTGTATTGTATTTGTACTGTCTACCCTCAAGTTGTAAAGCGCTACGTAAACTGTTGGCGCTATATAAATCCTGAATAATAATAATAATCTACCTCTACAGTATCTAGTAGCAGGTGTTGTGTGCAGGCAGCACATGTAGGTGGATGGAGACACAGCCGCTCATCCCAAATTGATAGGCATTCAGGTGCATGGCTGTGAACAGTGTGCGTTTGGGACCATCTACCAGCACACCTGTCAAATTAGGACAAGCAGCTGTGTCCATGTAACCACTGCATCCCCATACAGCTGTGCATGGACAGCCTGCAACACAGTACCTGGTGGCTCAAGCCACATAAACACACGGCCCATTCATGGACTATGGGCCTCAGCGCCCGTGTGAATACGGCCTAACAACAAAAAAAAAAAAAAAAAAAAATTATGATACCTGTTGATCGACAGCAATCCGCCAGTGGCCTCTTTGCAGTGTTATCTCAACGTTATTAGGATTGACAGTGTGCAATTAGATCAAAACAATCAAATCGATAAGCAAATGAATAGTCACAGCTTCCCAGTGACTGAGCAAAACTACTTAGAGATCAGATTCAGAGTTGGTCTGCCAAGGCAGAAAATTTTAATTGCTTCACACCAAGATAAATCTGTTGTAGAATTTTTCATTTTGAAAAGAGTAAGGGAGGGTTAAAACCCCTGTCATCATTTTTTGCCATCTCTGTCCCAGTGGGGAGATTTCCCTTCACTTCCTGCAAGTTAGTTATGGGAATCCCTTAGGGAACCCCAGGTCACCACAACTAGTGTCCCCATTGGGAGATTTCCCCTCTATTACTTTTCTGGGGACAACCCAAAATTTGTGAATTTTTTTTTTTTTTACCCTTCACTTTTTTTGTGATAAAAAAAAGGACAAAGAGAGGATGAATCTCCCAGGGGCACAGACAGCAATAAAAACCTGACAGGTGTTCTAATCCCTATCGGGTTCCTCTGCCGCCAATAGTGATCAATGTATTCTGACAGGGGGAAAGCATAGGGGGAGGGGTCCCCCACCCCCATCAACGCTAACTGTGTTAATGGGGAAAGCGAGAGATTTATTTTCCATCCACACGTGGTTAAAGGAAGGAAAATTGCATAATCTATATCCTGCTTAAGAGATTGCATGTAAAAATCAAATGCCATCATTTACTTGCGATCTTATCTTTCAACTATTGATTGAAATATGCCTCCTCGTATTTGTTATATTGCTTAAACAGGTTGATGATTATAGATCAATTATTCTCATTTTGAAAAGAAATTGATCACTTAGGGATACATGTGTGGCCACCATTAGATTCAGTGGAGGAGCGAGTGTATGTACCCTAGGACAGGAGGCCTTTCTGACAGGATCACCAGGTGGAAATAAAAGGTAGGAACAGTGGCTATGTGGTTAGCACCTCCGCCTGGCATCATTAGGGTTGTCGGTTTGAGTCCCAACCACTATTACATGTTCTCCCTGTGACCAGGGCCACTCATAGGGCAGTACAGCCAGCCCTCCTGTACTGGGCCCAGGCCCAGTCAGTTCAAAAAGGGGGGCCCAGGCACCTGCCGAGCAGGAGGTCTGGCTGTACAGTCTATTGCAGACACCTATCCTCTTCTGCCTCCCCTTGCAGAACTGCTAGCTTCTCCTCTTCTTTCTCCCTCTGGCTGCACTGCAGGGGGATTGGATCTAGCACATGCTCCCCCATCCATCTGCTGTCCGGGCCCCCATTTGTGCCCCTTTCCTCCTCTCTTCTCCTGCCAGCAGCTGCTGGAGGCACACAGGAGGAGGTTTCAGAAGAGAGCAGGATAAGGGGCTAGTAAATGTCATTTACTGGCCCCTTTCATTATTGAATGAACACAATGAGCGATCACTCCTGTGTCTATTCCTCGCTGAAGCCTAGTAAACTGTTTGCTATGATTCTGTGTGTGAATGAGCAGGAAGCATCAGAGCGCTTCCTATTCATTCATCTGTGCAGCTGAGGCTACAGAGAAAGGGACTGATAAAATCGATGTCCTCAGTCACTTTTAGTTGGGGGGGAAAGGAGCCTTGTCAGGTAGGCTGTATGGGGCCCCCCGTGATTTCTAACAGCAGCCCTGCATGTGCCTGTGCGAGTTTCCTCCCACACTACCAAGACACGCTGGTAGGTTAATTGGCCTTAGTATGTGTATGTTTGTGAGTGAGTTAGGGACCTTCGATTGTAAGCTTCTTGAGGGCAGGGACTGATGCGATTGTACAATCAGCGGCGGCCGGTCCATAAGTGGCGCAGGGGCACCTCCCCCCTAATCTCCATGCGGGGGAGCCGGACGCATGGATTTCTACAAGGTTTTCTTTTTTTTTTTTTGTTGAAGCACACGATTAGAGCCTGAGGCTCCAATTGGCTTGAAAAAAACTTGGGCTTGAGGCGCAGAGCACTGTGCCCCAAGCCCACCCACTTGTGACATTAGCGAATCAACAGTCGTTGTTGTCTTCCTGCTTCTCCTCTCGGCCAATCAGGACAGGAAGCGGGTCCTAAGACCGGATTGGCCAGGAGAAGCTGCCTGGAACTTGCATGGGGTAAAGGGTGTTTGTGCGCCCCCCCCCCCCAAAAAAAAAGCCGCCAACTGTGATAGATAGATAGATAGATAGATAGATAGATAGATAGATATAGAGAGAGAGAGAGATAGAGATATATATAGAGAGATACCTGTAATTAAAATGAATACAAAATAAGACCAATTTGGCAACCACATCTAAGGGCTACAACAAAAAAGGGGGACACTCAAAAGAGCACAGACACAGGAGGCTGCGCACCCCAAAATATATATATGGAAAACGGGAAACCCCCTAACGGGGCTTTACTGCAGCCAATAATGTGGTGTAATCCAATTCCAAATGCCATAGATAGACAAGAGATTGTTGATATAAAAAACGAGTTTTACTTAGTGCATTCTGACATATACAGGTCAGGACATGAACTAGAATATAACATAGGTCAGGAAGCAATGTACAGTACAGTCAACCATGGGCAACAAAAGTAGAACAGCATAGATTGTTAAGTCGTGAGAATCTGACGCGTTTCGACCCCAATGGGTCATCTTCAGAGGATAGGTGGTTTAACAACTGTAGGGATGTAAACATACATCAAAAAATCTTTCAAAAACAAAAACAAAACAGAACCAAACAATATATCTGCATGAACAAGTCCATATGTTATAACATTACCAGTCAAAATTGCTCTTAAATGATTGTAGACGGCCAGAATGTGAGGGAGTTGCCCTCTCATGTGTCTCCAATTTCCCAGGCGGTGGGTCGGTCCCCCAAGAGAGCGGAAATCGCGCACACATACCTTACGAGGGATCACACAATGAATAACCCCCAAATCGTGGAGGGGAGGAGGGGCATGCACTGCACCTGCAAGGGGTAATAAAGTACTAAATATAAATAAGCCTTTTAGGTCAAGAGGTTTTCACCCCTCGGGCAATGAGGGGAAATATCGTATTACCATAATTTTATGCCATAATTTTTAAAGATATTGACAGGTACAAGTTGGGAGTGGGTCCATGGATACAGCATGCAAGGAACAGGAAAACAAAGTGATAAGAGGAAAAAGTAGGGGGGGAGGGAAAACAGGGAAAAGAGAGGGGGGGGGGGGGGGGGGAGGAGGAGGAAAGGCCGTGAGGTATAAAGTGTGAATAGAAAAGAAAGAAAGAGAAAGAAAAGGAAGCCCAGAGGGTGCAACAAGGGTGATGTAAAACGAAGACATGAAAAGTGGCAGGATTGCATGCATGCATGTATGGGCCAGTACCCAACAAACACGAATATAGAGACCTGAGGAATCGTGGGGATCGTGGTGTGTGCGTGAATGGTGAAAAGCCAGGGGATCATGAGGTGTAGGGAAGGCCCGGCCCGCAGGCCGGGAGGGGGGGGGGGGGGGGAGTGGAATGAGAAACAGGAAAGAAGGGGAGAAAAAGAGGGGGGAAAGGGCAAGTGAAGTGATAAGGAGACAACAGTGATAGAGTGCTGGGATGAGTGCAGAGCAAAGCCTTCATTCTCAACCATGTAATTTTGCACCTCTTGGTCCCAACAGCACAACATATAGGAACTCGCATTCCCTTGTAACTCAAATTATGTAGACCCTTTGGGAACACCATCTCACAGGAAAGACAGTTCAGTTTCTTTCGAATTAAGATTTACCATGTTATGTTGTACTAGCAATTCTACTAACTATATTGTGGCAGTGGCTTTGTGCAGATTATACATTCCTTGGCCAACTGATGATCCTCTATATTTAGAAGTTTCAACTACGGCCTTGTAACAACTCGTTATGGATTTTTTCCCCCTCCTCCCGCTCCTCTTTTCCCAGGCTGAGATACCCTAAGGTTATTGCCTTTGGCCGGTCGTGTCCCCTTTTCTGAGGGGGTGGGGCCGTTGTCACACATGCCTTCCTGGCAGGGTGGGGAGACGCAAAGGCCCGGCGTCTCCCCAAGCGCCCACCAGGTGGCAGCACCTGTATTGGGCGCTATCTCCTTCCCTGCCAGCGGCATTCCGGATCCCTTCCGGGTGCCGTGCTCGCGCGACCTGCAGCGCGTGCGCACGATGTCACGGCGCCTGCGCACTTGCGGCGGAGGCGATGGTGGACCCAGGAGGACTACTCCTCCGGAACGCCGGGGGGACCACACAGCGAGCGCCGCCGATGCGGCGCTCTTTTTTCCCCCATTGGAGGACCGGACATGGGAGGGGATAATTGCCCGCACCTGCAACATTTTTGCCTAATCAGTATCCTTATAAAATACCTAGGCTACAAGGGGGCTTAGTGGGACTCATTGGTCCCTTCCTACGCCCCCGTGTTGTAGCCTCACACATCAACCGGTAAGAACTTATGCATTTCCTTATTGCTTCTCCTCTCATACTAAAACTTCTATTTGTCTTATCTGTATCAATTAATAATCAATTTTTTTGATATATTTCAAACTCTTCAGAACTCTGTTCAAGTTGTCTTGATCAATCGTGCCCTACACGTAAGGCCATTTTTTTCACGCATGCATTTATCCACTTATTTATTTTCCTACACGCGCTCACTCCCTCTTCACCCATATCTTTCCCATTTTTTGTTATTCATTTTCTTGGTTGTTTGTTTGGCTTTGCTCTGCACTCATCCCAGCACTCTATCACTGTTGTCTCCTTATCACTTCACTTGCCCTTTCCCCCCTCTTTTTCTCCCCTTCTTTCCTGTTTCTCATTCCACTCCCCCCCCCCCCCCCTCCCGGCCTGCGGGCCGGGCCTTCCCTACACCTCACGATCCCCTGGCTTTTCACCATTCACGCACACACCACGATCCCCACGATTCCTCAGGTCTCTATATTCGTGTTTGTTGGGTACTGGCCCATACATACATGCATGCAATCCTGCCACTTTTCATGTCTTCGTTTTACATCACCCTTGTTGCACCCTCTGGGCTTCCTTTTCTTTCTCTTTCTTTTCTATTCACACTTTATACCTCACGGCCTTTCCTCCTCCCCCCCCCCTCTCTTTTCCCTGTTTTCCCTCCCCCCTACTTTTTCCTCTTATCACTTTGTTTTCCTGTTCCTTGCATGCTGTATCCATGGACCCACTCCCAACTTGTACCTGTCAATATCTTTAAAAATTATGGCATAAAATTATGGTAATACGATATTTCCCCTCATTGCCCGAGGGGTGAAAACCTCTTGACCTAAAAGGCTTATTTATATTTAGTACTTTATTACCCCTTGCAAGTGCAGTGCATGCCCCTCCTCCCCTCCACGATTTGGGGGTTATTCATTGTGTGATCCCTCGTAAGGTATGTGTGCGCGATTTCCGCTCTCTTGGGGGACCGACCCACCGCCTGGGAAATTGGAGACACATGAGAGGGCAACTCCCTCACATTCTGGCCGTCTACAATCATTTAAGAGCAATTTTGACTGGTAATGTTATAACATATGGACTTGTTCATGCAGATATAGATATATTGTTTGGTTCTGTTTTGTTTTTGTTTTTGAAAGATTTTTTGATGTATGTTTACATCCCTACAGTTGTTAAACCACCTATCCTCTGAAGATGACCCATTGGGGTCGAAACGCGTCAGGATCTCACAACTTAACAATCTATGCTGTTCTACTTTTGTTGCCCATGGTTGACTGTACTGTACATTGCTTCCTGACCTATGTTATATTCTAGTTCATGTCCTGACCTGTATATGTCAGAATGCACTAAGTAAAACTCGTTTTTTATATCAACAATCTCTTGTCTATCTATGGCATTTGGAATTGGATTACACCACATTATTGGCTGCAGTAAAGCCCCATTAGGGGGTTTCCCGTTTTCCACATCTAAGGGCTGGTAAGCTTCAATTTATAACATTTTTGTTTAGATACGCCTTTTAAAAAAAACAAAAAAAACTTTATTCAATATCTTATTATAACCCAAAGCTGGGAACACGATGCAAGTCCTAACAATCCACATAACCAAGTGCCCCTCCAGGGAGCAGAAGATCTTTTAGCAGTCGGAAGTTTGCCAACCGCTGTCAAAGCCCAAAATTTAACTCAACACTGGAAAAAGTTCATTCTGTTGCATTCTCATCAGGTCCCTATTCAATGGCCGGCAGATACGATTTCACATTTTCTGTTAACGCTTTAGTAAAAAAAAAAAACGTAACAGTAGAGAAGCTTTCTATGGAGATTGGATCTCAGCCTGATCCCCACAAACATTTCTTTACAACAATAGCCAGTATCGGTGAGAGAGAGACAGGCCTATGGGGGATGGGACTAGAACAATCAGCCTGAGAGCTGGGTGTGACAAGGAGTGTATAGAAGGGACTGGTGACCTCCGCTCCCCTATACAATAACCTCCCCCTGGTGATACTGGCCAGACTACCCCCCTCCCCCAATCTAATTATTATTACTCAGACATTCCCAGGATTCCAGAACACAACTAAACACTTTCATAAAACAGGCCAGTTGGCAGAACGAGGGCAGAGACTGGCCAGGGACACATTTGGGCCAATTAAAAAATTAACGTAAAAAGTTCTGGACTTGACGTAACCAAAATTTAACTATTTATTCAGATCACTTAACATTTTGCATGGCTGCTATTGGTTAGTGCAGCTTGTGCTGCTTTTTTGATTTAAAAAAAAAAAAAAAAAAAAAAATCCGCAAAGCAATACCGTTGTCTTAACTAGCCATAAAAAAAGTTTGTAAATGTTGCTCAACACCGGAAAATGGAAATATTTTTACCATGAATTAGCTGGAAAATTATGTACAGTAAAATAATAAAAACTTGGAGTAACCAGTTTGGGCCGATTCACATGGGCGCGACTTTGAGGCTGCGTCGCACAGCGCTACATCATCGTGGCTTGCATACGACTTGTTTTAAACAGAAGTCAATGAAGTCGCCGCAAAGTAGTGCAGGAACTTTTTTCTAAGTGGGAACGACTCGAGTCACACCAATTAGAACGGTCGCCTGACAAGTCACGGGAGTGTGAACTGGCACTTGCGCTATGTTCACACCTTAACGTTTTTGTTTGCCGTGTTTGCGCGGGCATGGCAGCCCATTCAAGTGAACAGGGCGGCTGTGTCTGCGTTGCCGAATAAAAAGGGTGCATGCACCTTTCAAAAACATGGCCCGCAAGGAAATCGCATGGCATGTTTGAGCGTGCAATTTCCCTACGGTTCCTGCACATGATTCTTTATGCATTGAGGTGCCATTCAGAATGAATGGCAGCCCACGCAATTCCGCAGAGCAGTGCGTTTTTCACTGAGGGTATTACTGCGTTTCCTGCAGCCACACGCAAGGATGCGAACAGAGGGGGTTAGTGGCTTATATACCAGATTTAGGGCTTAGTCACATGGCTGTTTATAGCCGAACACCACCCAGATCAGTGTATTTACGCTCAGCCTGCACAAATCAATGGCAGGCTCTCCGCAGCTGACCGCACACAAGCGTAGATCGATTATCTGTGCTTAGGGACAGATGCATGGCTGTGGACGCATACAGCTGCACATCTGGCCTTGGCTGCGTGTATTCTCTCTTTCACAGTGCCGGCCCATCATTGATTTGTACAGTTTTCCCGTCCGTATTGGAACCGCAAACTCGTGGCCGCACCAGCCACAGATTTGTGGATATGATGGTGTACCATGAACAGCCACGTGAATGACTCCTTAAAATACAAGCTTTCAGGACCCTAAATCTAGGTTCACACCTATGCAGGTTGTGGTTGATGCATTATATTTTTTTTTGACAGGTGTCTTGTCATGCAGGAGAAGCCACCAAAAACGCACCAGAAGTGCATCAAAAATGCAAGCACTGCGTTTCTATTGAAGTCTACAAAACCAAAAACGCAATCTCCCACAGGCATTAAAAGTCTGACCCCTTCCAAAAAATAAATAAATAAATGCCCCAGTTGAAACCGCACAGATGTGAACATGACCCAAAGTAAATCACGTTAAATGGACTGTAGTGCGTTTCTGCAAAACTCAAATCGCACTGCAAAAAGGCATAGGCGTGAACCCAGCATAAACACACTTGCTCCATTGTAATAAAAAACGTACTTGGCGTGGTTCTACACAATAAAGATGCTATATGCTCTCATCTTGGTGCTGCAGTGCAGTACGTTTTTTAAAAATACGACATGTTAGGTTTTTCTGCTTTTAGTGCATTGGGAGGCCTATAGAAGTCAATGGCGGCGGCACATCAAAACATATAAGAGGTGTTTTGATGCATTGGCAGCAGGTAATAAGCCTTGGTGAATGGCTGTTAACCCTATACACTCCAAATTTGTGCATCAAAATGCATGTTAATGCACAAAAAAAAAAAAAAAAAAAAAAAAAAAAAAAACACACACACCATTGCCACATGCATCTAAATAGGTGGTAAGGGCCCATTCACACTAGCCTCTGTTTTAGTGTGCCAGCAGTGGGGGTGATGCCCTGCATGGTTACAACGCAAGGCAATGTTTGATGATTTAATAAAAGGAAAAAAAAAAAAAAAAAAAGTTAAAGTGATATTTCATTCATTCTTATGCACCGCAGCACAGAGCTGAGGCGTTAAAACAGTGAGTCCTGGTGAGATCCAGTGTGCAGAAAAAAACACAGCATGTCGGCATCCCATATGAAGGCAGCATTGAAGTGTGGACATGGCAGATGGAAAACAATTACTTTCTATGTAGCCTTATGGTGACTGGCATTGATCAAGCACAGAAAAACGCCAGTCATCGCACAAAGTTTGAACGGGCCCATTCACACCAGGTACAGTGGGACTGTGTTGGGTGCCCATTCCCGTGCAGCCTCACTGAAACACAAGGAAAAATACCTCTCCTACATGGCCAGTTTACACCGCCAGCTGAAAAAAAAGGTTTTGTATACAGTACTATTTTTTTTTTTTTTTAGCACAGGGCAATGCACCGCCTCACAACATGCTGCAACCAATAGAACTTTGCAGCACAGTGGCTTAGTGGTTAGCACTTCCACCTAATAGCACTAGGGTCATTGGTGTACATTCCAACCACGGCATTACTTGCATGTTCTCCCTGTGCCTACATGGGTTTCCTCCTATGCTCCAAAGACATCAAAGACATGCTGATAGGTTAATTGGCCATATGCATCAGATTTAGAGACCCTTACAGTGGCGGCCTGTCCATTAGGGGCGCATGGGCACCCCCCCCCCCCATTTTTGGAAGCATGTGATTAGAGCCAGAGGCTCCAATATGCTTGAAAAAAAGAGTGGGCACAAGGCGCAAAGCACTGCGCCCTGAGCCCACCCAGTTGTGTGACAATGGCAAATAAATATTTGCCATTGTCACATTGATTCTCCTCCCGGCCAATCAGGAAGCAAGTCTGAGACTTGTTTTCTGATTGGCCGAAAGGAGAACCATTCCAATGGCCTAGGAGGGGGGGGGGGGGGGGCATGGCGGGAGCCGCTGTGATGCCGAGCCAAAAAGGAGACACATGGGAAGCCGTCGCCCAGAGAGGGAATGACCCACCTGAAAGGACCAGGAGAGGGGTGTGTGGGGGGTGCACCGTTTGCCGCCCCCCCCCCCCCCCAAAAAATAAATATTGAACAGTCCAATGGATGTGCATTGGCACTGCGGTTATCCCACTGCAAACCAGCGGCTGCGCTCTAATGCTGGTGTGAATGAGCCCTAAAGGATTTCTCATCATATCAGCTAAAAAAAATGCATTTTCAAAGTTTGCATTTTTAATTTATTGATTTATCCAAAAAAACACCCCTTTTAGGAAAATGCTAATTTGCACCTGACTAGAGGAAAAAAAAAAAACAAGTCTGCTCGTTAATTCTTACAGTGAAAGTCTCAAGATTCTGAAATGATTCTATAGACAATTAGAGATCATTATTACAGAGTGAATTGCGTCTTCGAACAGGATTATTAATTTCCTAAGTAGGAGATCTGGGTATGCAGAGCACGTTCTTTGCTGCTCAATGTAAATTTAATCGCTGGTAGTTTTCTGCAGTAAAAAAGAAAGTTTATCCTGGTGGATCATAAAACTAAATTCAGAGAGCAGCACTGTGGGCAAATGCATACCAACCAATCAGCTTAAAGTAAGCTATTGAAAGTGGAATTTGGATTGGTTACCCTTTTGTGTTGTTACCAAGTTTACCAAAGTTCTTTGTTCTATTCAAAAGAAAACTTCTGTCCATAACAGAGCAGAGCCCCTCCCTTTACCTGCCTATCCTGTCACTGGATTCCAGGCCTTCAAGTTGGACAACTGTGCATACAAAGTCCAGAGTGTAACTGAAGAAGTGTACATTTATTATTTAAAATATACTTCCCAGCGTCCCCATAGAAAAATTTGATGATCTCATTGTAAGGTTATTTTTTTAATCCAGGATTCCTGACCACCAGCCCTGGTTGAGACTGGCCATACACTGTACCAGCCTTTCACAACCTTTTCAACACAGAGGAACCCTTGAAATAACTTTCTGGTCTCAGGGAACCCCTGCTATTAACAAATATATCTACAACTCATGGTACATTAGTGTGATGGTCAGTGGGAAGAATGCTCCCTACACTTGAAGTCATTGGGAAGAATTACCCACTTACAGATAGCTAAAAAGATCAACGGTGTCAGTGGGAAGTTATCCGAGAGGTAGATATTGCTCAAGGAACTTAAACAACTTAAGTACTGTCTGTGATACTTTCAGGGTGTACCCCCATCTGCAAGGCCCCAGCAGTACTCAAGCACCCCTTAGCAAGCTCTGGAGGAACCCTAGTTGAGAAACCCTGCACTATACAATCCAATTGTACATTCTCCTTTAGATCAACCGTCTCTGTAATGTACATGCCAATCGATTGGATACCAGTGGAATAAATTGCTTAGACTTGTCCTCATATTACATAGCTTGGGAAAGTTAAACAAGAGACTGTAGAGTGTAGGGCCACCCTCAATATGATCAGAAATGGCCAACAAAAACCTACTGGCCACCTTAAACCCAAAATTACCAACTCATTTGGTTTTCCTCCTGTCGATCAAACAGATCTTCACATATTTACAATTATTTCTCGTAATTTAGTAATTCTTAGACTTGATACACGCCAACATTCCCCAATTATGAATCCCTGATCTGGTGCACTAGAGATTGCCCATAGAGGCCACTACACAAGTTGGATCATAGACAAACCTTTGCCTGGGTAACAGTATTTAGTATAAACAAAAAACAAGTCAACGCGAAACACTAACAAAAAGATAACATAGAAAAAACTGTGATAGAAAAATAAAATAAATATTGTTAAACAAGCAATTTATCCTACACAAAAGTCAACCCTGAACAGGGAAAGGGCTAAGATGCAATTGAAAACAGGGATAGAGAATAGAAAAATAAAAGAACCCACTATTGTATCCAATGCACTGATCTATATAGATCATGCCTTATACAATGTAATAAAACGGAGTATAAATAGCAACTCCATATAAACACATACACCTACCAGTAGTTAACCCATAGGACATTCAAAGCAATAAAGAAGTAGTTCAAAATAATTGTATAGTGTATCAAAATATCACATCTATAAATGGTTGTACTATATTTAAATAGCATATTAAAAATATTAGGAAGGTTGGCCTGCTGTATACCATTAGAAGGTTATGCAAGCAACAAAATACAGGGTGAACAGGTAGATCTAGTAAAAGGCAAGGAGGAGTAAATATTTAGCAAGTAGGAAGTAAGCTTATTGGGAACTGGGGGAAAATAATCGACAAGCAAGTACAGTAAGCCTAGGCAGACCCAAGGGCACACATAATAAAAAAAATATTATATATATAAATTTTACACACACAGGCAACAAAACACATTCAATACATTATGTATCTGTCAGCTGTGTGCTACAATGTTGCATATATAAAGACAGCACAGAAGGACATTAGAGGGTAGGAGAAGCACACACAATGACTATGCATTGTACAGAAGGCATACAGGTAGTCTGTACAAGGAAGGACACAGGTCTAAAGCAGAGGCCATATTGTCGGGGTTCTGTACAGAGAAGTTTATGGATCTCTAGGTCTTGGGTGTAACACAAGGACATCACCTGGAACTGCCTAGATCTGCGCTGCCTTCGAAAGCAACCATTAGAGAGAAGGAGCTGTCACTCACCTGTATAGAGAGGCCCTAGGAGCAGTAGAAAGAGAGGACACTGCATCCTGCAAGGGATGGATCCAGATGTCTCTTGGTTCAAGCTCTGGTGGTCTTTTGGCTCAAGCTCTAGATTTTTCTTAGATCAAGCTCTAGATTTTTTCTTAGATCAAGCTCTATAGATGTCCCTTAGCTCAGCTCCAGCTGTCTCTTAGCTTAAGCACTAGCTGTCCCTTGGATCAAGCTGTCGATGTCCCTTGTCCCAGTCTCCAGCAGTCTGTTGCTCCTCTCCCCTTCCTCCAGTATGCTGTTCTTCCCCCTTGTACCAGGCTTGGGTCCTCCTGTTAGAAGTGTCAGCTCCCTCTGCCTCCTCCAGTATCGCCCTTTTCTCTCTCCCAGCTCTGGTTTCACTCTTCTTCCAGCAGCTGACGTCATGTTTTACTATTATCATACCAAGCCCCGCCCGATTCACCTGTTCTTCCCAGGGATTAACCCTTTCCTTCCCCCCCCCCCCCCTGCACTCAGCTACCAGCAAAAAATCTAGGGCAGCGCTTGATCTGACATGCGAGGAGAGGACAGCCAGATCTAATGAAGCCTGCTTGCTGGAATTACATGCAATATAATAATAACTGTTAGCATCCTGGAAAAAAATAAATAAAAAGAAGGGGTGGAGGGATACAGTGGCAGGATCTCTCATAGAGAAAGCAGCAGCTGGGTGGAGGGAGTTGGGGGGGGGGGGGGTACACATTCCTTGATTCTTTCATGATAAATTAGAACTCATTGCAGGAAGTAGGACCAGAAATGGGTCCACCATGATTTATTGATCAGTTGCAAAGTTGACACCAGTGTTCAATAAATCAGCTTTAATTTTATAAGCTTAGTGCGAATGACCTTTCCTGATCCATCTGCTTATAATCTATTTGTCTATGGCTCTGTCTATCTAGGGATCTGAAATCCATACTTAAAAATAAATGCATCCCCAAGGGGAGCCCCAGCAAGGTTTTTATTTACTTGCTGGTTACAGTAAGCTGAAGAATGTTAAGTTATATGGATCAACTTTCACATTTTTAGTCGCAGATCTTGGTTTCATAAGGAAAAGCGTGCAGAATGGAGAATCCCAGAGCAACCAATTAGAATCCATCTTCGCTGCTGTAAAAACTGAGATTTAATTTGTGGCTGGGAGTTGCTTTGCTGTCTTTTGCTCTTTTTTTTTTTTTTTGCATTGCATGTAGGTCTAAAAGTCAAAGTACAGTAATCCTTAGCAACCTATCACAAATATGTTCTAGATCTAAGTAAACTCAAATGTGTCTGCTAACAGTTTCAGCACTGAAAAATCTGCACTGCCTTAGGCACTGGTTTATTAAATTACTACATTTACACATTTTTAATATGGCAGCTTTTTTTTTTTTACAGTTGCAGCATACCAGATCAATTATGTTTTGTACTAGGAAATTCATATAGAGCCAGAAGAACTGGAATATTGAGCCCTGGTTCACACTGATGGGAAGCGGGAAACACAGCAAATCCTGTGCGATTCCCGCACCACATTACAGTCGTACGGCGTCCGTACCATCTGCTGCGGGTGTCAATATTACATTTAACGACACCCCGAAACAGCAGTGCAATGTCCAGAATCATATTGCATGGGTGTGAACACGCATGCGCTACGATTCAGGTGCATGTAAAAAAGGGTCTTGCATCATTTTGGTGCAAATGCGATTTGAGCCTTACAAAATGTACGGCTCAAATCGCACTGCACAGACCTCGCATGTGATGTGCACAGGAATGCGGTGCGATTCCTGTGCGAATCACATGCGGTCTCCCGCAATGCATAAGGATGAACCCAGGCTGAAAGATCAAGTGAAATTCCAAGCAGCATTGTCAGTCGGGAGGGAGAGGAGTGGTAGAAGTACTAGCAGATTTAGATATACTAACAAATTGAAGCCAAACTTCAGCTGCAGTTACACAAAACATTATAGCAATAGATTTTTTTTTCTTTTGGGATAAGGCTCTGTTCACATACACTATATTACCAAAAGCATTGGAACCCATGTTTTTACACGCATGTAGCACCCTGATGTTTAGGCAGAGTGGCTATTACATTTATTTGCCAAGTGATACCCTGTTTCCCCTAAAATAAGACCTAGCGTGATTGTCGGTGATGGCTGCAATATAAGCCCTACCCCCCCAAATAAGCCCTAGTTAAAGTCCTTGTAGGTCTTATTTTCAGGGTAGGGCTTATTTTCGGGGAAACAAGGTAGGGCTTATTTGGGGGTAGGGCTTACATTGCAGCCATCACCGACAATCACGCTAGGTCTTATTTTCGGGGAAACAGGGTAGTTGCCTTGACCAATTGATAGGAGGTCATTTCACCCTAATTCTGGAATTGCTGCACTTCTCTTCTGTCACTAGATGTGCGGGTATCTGGTGGCATTAGATAAGACAAGGGCATTGCAAGGACAGATTAGGAATGAATGGGGTGTCTCAGCCAATGGGCAGGGATTTTCTTGGGTCCCTTGGCCTGCTGGGAGAACCTATTTATTTGGGTGGAGTCAGGTGATCGGGGTTCTGTGCCACCTGGATGGCTATCAGGGTGGACATGTGTTGTAATGCCCCGGGCTGCTAGGCCAGAGCCTTGGGCCTATCCTAGGACATCTGGCTGCTAGGCTATCTGAGGGCCTATCCAGAAGCAAGAGAGCAGCGTAGGGTTGGGATTGCAGCTTGCAGTCCAACCAGAAGCAACGGTTCTGCCGGCCGGAGAACCAGCTGTGGTGGGAAGTAGAGGGGAAGCTGTCGCCACTAAGGGACCATCCACCTTATTACCATGGACCACTGTGAGTAGCTGAAAAAAAAAAAAGTGTGAGTAGCTGAAGCAAGTACCTGAGCAGTATTCTCTCCAGCCGGGGACGGCGAAGAATTGGGAAACTTCAGCAGGTGCCAAGCCAGGGACACATCCAGTGGAGGTGACGCTTGTGGAGCATTATTGTGTGTCAAGCCAGGGACCGAGCAGGCCAGTGGGGTGATGCTTGAGGAGTATCTGTGAATGCCAAGCTAGGGACCCAGCGGGGGTGCGGTGGTGACGCTTGAGGAAGATATTGAGTGAGAAGATTGGAGGAGCTCAGGAGATCTATTGGCGAGTGGATCTGTTAGTCTAGTGAAAGACTGGGAGCTCAGCTGTGTGAAGTTCTACAATAGGAGATTGTAGAAGGAGTGGAGGAGTTTTTTGCAACCGTTTGAAACTGTTACAAGATTGTTGCCATAGTAGACAGCGGTCCTACTCATGCAGGCGTGGTGTCTAGCTGGATGCCTTTCCCTGCATGGCTGTCTGCCTATAGAAGACTTGGAGTCTGCCAATTAACATTGCATCTACTAAAGGGTGTCCTGCCCTAACCCTCTCTCCCCCAGTTCTGTTTCAGAGACAATAAATTACTTTTCATTTAAGAAGTGTCTGGCGCCCATCAATCTACCTTGCATTACACCCACTATGCCTTGTAACCCACTCTACAGAGAAGGATGTCAGCTGTCCCTAACTCTGGAGGTCATTGGGCTTCAGAGTCCCTGGGACTTTGCTAAACGCACATGAACTTTAATGGCATCCCAGTCTTAGTCCGTAGGGTTCAATATTGAGTTGGCCCACCCTTTGCAGCTATAACAGCTTCAACTCTTCTAGGAAGGCTGTCCACAAGGTTTAGGAGTGTGTCTATGGGAATGTTTGACCATTCTTCCAGAAGCGCATTTATGAGGTCAGGCACTGATGTTGGATGAGAAGGCCTGGTTCGCAGTCTGCCCTCTATTTAATCCCAAAGGTGTTCTATTGGGTTAAGGTCAGGACTCTGTGCAGGCCAGTCAAGTTCCCCCACCCCAAACTCACTCATCCATATCTTTATGGACCTTTCTTTGTGCACTGGTGCACAGTCATGGAAACAGCAATAATTGACAAGTGTTTTGATCATTTTGTATTCTATCCAAAATTTAAAAATAACAAAAAATTTGGCTTCACATAAAACAACAAACTTTCTTATGCAGTCATGTTGGAACAGGAAGGGGCCATCTTCAAACTGTTCCCACAAAGTCGGGAGCATGAAATTGTCCAAAATGTCTTGGTATGCTGATGCCTTCTCATCACTGGATCTAAGGGGCCAAGCCCAACCTCTGAAAAACAACCCCACACCATAACCCCCCATCCACCAAATGATTTGGACCAGTACACAAAGCAAGGTCCATAAAGACATGGATGAGCGAGTTTTGGGTGGATGAATTGACTGGCCTGCACAGAGTCCTGATCTAAATCCGATAGAACACCTTTGGGATGAATTAGAGCGGAGACTGCGAGCCAGGCATTCTCGTCCACATCAGTGCCTGACCTCACAAATGCTCTTCTGGAAGAATGGTCAAACATTCCCATAGACACACTCCTAAACCTTGTGGACAGTCTTCCCAGAAGAGTTGAAGCTGTTATAGCTGCAAAGGGTGGGCCAAACCAAGATTGAACCCTACGGACCAAGACTGAGATGTCATTAAAGTTCATGTGTGTGTAAAGGCAGGTGTCCCAATACTTATGACAATATAGTGTATAAGGTTCTTTTCGGTATCTAATTATATACAGTTATGAATCATTGCACTTGCAGCTGCTTTACTAGGCCCACAGATACGTTGTAAAAAATCTATTAGTATGTTTACCACTGCTTAACATCCTAATTGACCCATGACACTTATATAGTAGGTCAGTTGGGTACAATGGAGTCTTAATTAACCAAATGTAATACAAGGTGTCGAATGTAGTTGTTGGGACCTGAGGATTAATCTGGGGTGTAATGTTTTTAATTCATTGTAAGATGACAGGTTCTCAACTCAGCAGGTGATAGGTACTCACCTTCTCGGCCATCTCCCACCACTCATAGCCGGAAGCGCAAACCCTGTGTAGGCTCCATGTTACATAGTTAGTCAGGGCGAAAAAAGTCCATCCAGTTCCACCATAAAAAAATAAATAAATAAAAAAATATCGTACAATCCAATATACCCAATTCTATACCCTCAGTTGATCCAGAGGAAGGCAAAAAAACCCCAGCAAAGCATGATCCAATTTGCTACAGCAGGGGGAAAAAATTCCTTCCTGATCCCCCGAGAGGCAATCGGATATTCCCTGGATCAACTTTACCTATAAATGTTAGTACCCAGTTATATTATTGACACTTAGGAAAGAATCCAGGCCTTTCTTAAAACAATCTACTGAGCTGGCCAGAACCACCTCTGGAGGGAGTCTATTCCACATTTTCACAGCTCTTACTGTGAAGAAACCTTTCCGTATTTTGAGATGAAATCTCTTTTTCTCTAGATGTAAAGAGTGCCCCCTTGTCCTCTGTGATGGCCTTAAAGTGAATAACTCAACACCAAGTTCACTATATGGACCCCTTATGCATTTGAACATGTTGATCATATCCCCCCTTATTCTCCTCTTCTCAAGAGAGAATAAATTCAGTTCCTCTAATCTTTCCTCATAGCGGAGCTCCACCATGCCTCTTATTAGTTTGGTTGCCCTTCTCTGCACTTTCTCCAGTTCCCCGATATCCTTTTTGAGAACTGGTGACCAAAACCTGAACTATATATTCCAGATGAGGTCTTACTAATGATTTGTACAGGGGGGGCAAAATGATTTCTCTCTCCCTGGAGTCCATACCTCTCCTAATACAAGAAAGGACTTTGCTCGCTTTGGAAACCACAGCTTGGCATTGCATGTTATTATTGAGCTTATGATCTACCAAAACCCCCAGATCCTTCTCCACTACGGATTCCCCCAGTTGTACTCCCCCTAGTATGTATGATACATGCATATTCTTAGCCCCCAAGTGCATAACTTTACATTTATCAACATTAAACCTCATCTGCCACATAGATGCCCAATCAGACAGAGCATTGAGGTCGGCTTGTAAGTTGGAGACATCCTGTAAGGAGGTTATTCCACTGCATAGTTTGCTGTTATCTGCAAAGACAGAAATGTTACTTTTGATCCCAGACCCAATATCATTTATAAAAATATTAAAAAGTAAGGGTCCCAACACTGAACCTTGGGGTACACCACTGATAACCTTAGACCATTCCGAGTAAGAATCATTAACCACTACTCTCTGAATTCTGTCTTTTAGCCAGTTTTCTATCCATTTACAAACTGATATTTCCAAGCCTGTAGACTTTATCTTACACATGAGCCGTGTGCGGGGAACTGTGTCAAACGCTTTTGCAAAATCCAAGTATATCACGTCCACAGCCACCCCTCTGTCCAAGGTTTTACTTACCTCTTCATAAAAAGAAATCAGGTTTGTCTGACAACTTCTGTCTTTCATGAACCCATGCTGTCTGTTGCTTAAAATGTTTTTTTCCAGCAAGAACTCATCTATGTGGTCTTTTATTAAATGCTCCAGTATCTTCCCGACTATAAAAGTTAAACTAACAGGTCTATAGTTACTTGGTAAAGACTTTGATCCCTTTTTAAATATAGGCACCACGTTCGCCCTGCGCCAATCCAGTGGTACTATTCCCGTCATTAATGAGTCCCTAAAAATTAGATACAATGGCTTTGAAATGACAGAGCTCAATTCTTTTACGATCCGTGGGTGAATGGCATCCGGTCCAGGTGCTTTATCCACCTTTATTCTGTCTACATATATCTGGACCATATCACTCTTGAGCCATTGTGGATCATTCGGGGCTACCACCCCCATTATGGACATGAGCTCCCCCATGCTCCTTTGTATACACAGAGCTGAAAAAAAGTATTTAATAAATTTGCCTTCTCTTGGACAGTCACCCACTCTAGATTATTTTGTAAAGGGCCTACATGCTCAGACCTGACCTTTTTATGCCGCGTACACACGAGCGGACTTTACGGCAGACTTTGCCCGGCGGACTGTATTTCGTCGGACAATTCGATGTGTGTGGGCTCCAGCGGACTTTATTTGCTCAAAAGTTGGACGGACTTAGATTTGAAACTTGTTTAAAATTTATCCGTTGAAATCGAGTCCGGTCGAAAAGTCCGCCGTCTGTATGCTAGTTCGACGGACAAAAAGCCACGCTAGGGCAGCTATTGGCTACTGGCTATGAACTTCCTTGTTTTAGTCCGGTCGTACGTCATCACGTACGAATTCGACGGACTTTGGTGGATTGTGTGTAGGCAAGTCCGTTCATTCAGAAAGTCCGTCGGAAAGTACGTCGAAAAATCCGCCGGGCAAAGTCCGCCGTAAAGTCCGCTCGTGTGTACGCGGCATTACTATTAATATATTTGAAGAATTTTTGGGGGTCATGTTGATGGTGTCAGAGTTTACGCAAAGTGACTTCTTCTATTAATTAATATGCCCACCATTGCTGTATATCCCTACTGTAAATGACCCCTGCCACTCATACAGTAGGTCCCTTGGGTACAATGGAGTCTTAATAACCAGCTTAACATTGCATAGTCTTGGGCATGAATGAGTAATGTGATTGTTATGGTTTTTGCTTGTCTATTGAGACTGTCTGGAAGGGCACAACCACAACTTCTTCTTTCTAGTGTGTGACCAGTATAAACACACAGACCAGTATAAACTTTGCGTTATATGCCACACACAAAACATAAGAATATGAGACATCATCCTTTGGAGACATGATCAGAAGGAAGCTGAGAGGTCATCTTCTAAAATGACACTGAAGAAAAATCCGATCTTATAAAAGAAAGAAGATCAAAAAGGGACACGGGTTAGCGGGGGCACTCTAATAAGGATGTGTGTTACTGGCCAGATCGCCAGGTGAAAACAGAGGGTAAAAAAGCCAAAAAAAAAAAAAACTAATGCAGCCACCACACCTAATGATTGATGAGCTGCAATATATTACATTTTTGGTTTGGGGCCTATTACCACTTTAGGCCTTCTTTGGTCCGTCCAAAACAAAAAAGCATTTAAATTTGCTATGCTAACCACTTGCGGACCACCCAACGTACATTTACTGCGACAGGGCGGCCGCTCTGTGCCAGATCACATACGTAGTAAGGGTTCTGACACTTCCGGGTCTGGGGTGCACATGGTGGCGACACCACTAGTGGCCTGCTAACGCTGTGATTCCACACAGTGGGAGCTGATCGGCAGGTAAGGCCGATTCGGTGGGTACGGCAGGACCCGCTGATGCTTCAGTACACAGGGGGAACGTCAGTCTGCTTATGTAAACAATGCATATTGCCATTTTGTGAGTACAGAAGTCATGGATTCTGTGTTTCCGTAAAGCAGGAACACCGATCCATGCCTTCCACTAGTAAAAGCACCTCTCTCACTACACTAAATCACAGGCCAGGCACACAATTAACCCTTTGATCGCCCTGATGTTAACCCCTTCTGAGCCAGTGTCATTATTAGTACAGTGATAGTGCATATTTTTAGCACTGATCACTGTATTAGTGTCACTGGTCCCCAAAATGTGTCAAGTGTCAGTAAGGCCCCTTTCACACGGGCGGTCCGATCAGGCCTGCCTCTCGTTTTTTCAGGCGGGCCTGATCGGACACTCCATTCACCCCTATGAAGCGGCGAATGTCAGCGGTAACATGTCCGCTGACCCCCCGCCGCTGTCCGCCAAATCCAGACTGATGGTGACCCTATTTTTCATCCATCTGGAGGATTGGATTGGAAAAAATCAGGTGAAAACGGACAGACGGTCCGTTTTCACCCAATTTCCCCATAGGGGAGAGCATAGGAGAGATCGATCCCCCGCTGAGCAAAGCGAAGTCCGCCGAGCGGACTGCCCATGTGAAAGGATCCTTAGGTGTCTGATTTGTCTGCCGCAATATCGCAGTCCCACTAAAAGGTCACTGATTGCCGCCATTACTAGTATAAAAAAAATTAAAAAAATTAATATCCCTATAACTATTGCACAAGTCAATCAATACGCTGCTTGGGATTTTTTTTTTACCAAAAATATGTAGCAGAATACATATTGACCTAAATTGATGAAGAAATTAGATTATTTATGTTTTCATTTATATTTTTTTATTTTGTTTTATAGCAGAAAGTAAAAAAAAAGTTTTCTTTTTTCAAAATTGTCGGTCTTTTTTTATTTATAGCGCAAAAAATAAAAATCACGTAGGTGATCAAATACCCCCAAAAGAAAGCTCTATTTGTGGGAAAAAAGGACATACATTTTGTTTGGGTACAGCGTCGCACGACCACGCAATTGTCAATTAGAATAACGCAGTGCCGTATCGCAAAAAAATGGCCTGGTCATGAAAGAGGGTAAACCTTCCAGAGCTGAAATCTTTAAATAAATTTAATTTAATTAAATAAAATGTATAGTTTTTTTTTCCGCTTTAGGTTAACAGTGATGCCAGCACAGCAGTTGGCGTTCTATGCTCCCTGTGCCAAGTAATGTAATATTGAATTGCAAGCTCATTTTGTGACTGGCAGAGCATTACTTAGATGCTTGGTTTGTTTTTTTTACAAGCCCTTAGGCGTATTTTTAAAATGAAAATATTTTACAGGAGTTTTAGTAAGTTCTGCTCAGCAACACCCTGAATCGAGACCGAGGTGCTTTCTGCATGTATGACGCAACCATGCCAACTTTAGCTGAGCAGTGGGTGAACCTGGATCCCAGACAGAAAGTGAAAGCCTGTCATCTAATCGCCAGGCATCTCATTGATGTGGCATATGATGACTTTGATATTTTTAAAGGTCAGGATGGTAGAGGGACACTGGAGAGTCTTATATATAGAATCTCAGTAGAAGGCAGGGAGGGATCACAGGCGTGTGGCAATGTACAGGAACCCTGTAAGAAGTAACATGGCACGGTGTGGAAGCACACTAAGCTATAAGGCTTTATTTAGTAGAAAGAAAAATACTACCGTATGTAATAAAAACTGAGCATATTTATAGAAAGAAGACGACACATTCACCTCCCAGATTTTCTTGGGTTTACTGGCCATTTGCTCTAGGTTTCATTACTCATGAAACTTTGGACGTTTAGAGGGCATTAAAGCAGAACTAAACTTTCTCAATAATCATTAACCACGTAAGGACCGAGCCTATTTTCCAAACTTGTTGTTTACAAGATAAAATTATTTTTCCTGACAGACTCCATGGCAGCCTACGTGTGGGTTAACCCCGCCTCCTTTCCAATGCTATAGGACCCCACTCCCATAAATTTGAGCTTACTGCTAGAGACTGCGTTCCTTTTTTGTCCTCATTTGGACCTACAAACAGTGCACTCATGTTTATGGACGTCCAATCAATCGAGGTTGATGCCGGGCATACCTTTAATGGTGTCAAGATAGCCCAGAGCCCAGCTATATGCGGGTGCGTGGCTTCAAGCCTCTGTGTCCGGTGGTGGGGACGGCCTCTCTATGCCCAGGCGCTGATCGGCTGGCAGGTCTGAAGATTTTTTTTTTCCATGGCAGCTAGTTTTTGTTTGTACATTGTCTTCCCTTCCCTCCCTTTCCCCTCTTTCTCCTCTATGGCGCCTGGAACGCAGGTGCGTTCCAGAACACGGCCCCCTCTTCCGGTTCGCGGCTCCAGCACACTTCTGCGCATGTGCGATCCTCGAACTAACCCGAGGCTTGGTTTTGCACATGTGCGGTACATGACAGACGAGCAGGCGTGCTAGACATGACGGTGACATCATTTCGGCAGGGATATTTAAATCCCCGTGAGCCCCTGTCACACTGGGGATCACTGTGGGCACCTTGCGACAGCTCTTCCATGCACCAGGGTTCCCAGGTTAAGGTAAGCTAGCCTGGGGGTTATGGTGCAGGGGGGGGCGGAGATGGCTCCTAAAGGGCACGCTACATGCTATTTGCTCTCCTTCTCCCATGACGTTTGTGTGTTCCTACATGTTGCGGGATCGTCACCTATCATCCGCCAGGGTGCCATGGACATATCACCGCCTCTGTGTGGCCAGCCCTCACACTCTAGGTACGTGAAGTGTGGGAGGGGAGGGGGTCAGGTTCACGTTGGATGGTCGTATACCCTAACGTGATGTGTTTTCTGCCCTTCTCCTTTTCAGCCCTTCCAGGTCGGACCACCAGTTTATTGTCCAAGACAACAGGGACCTTGCCAGGCCGCAACGTCAACCTTCCTCATGTAGGTCCAGACATGACTCTCCGTCTAGGACCCATCAACAGAGGAGATGTTCCCATTCCTCCTCCAGACACCACACCCACTGCCATGACAGCCGCTCTGATCGCAGAGCCTGCTGGGGATGTGGGACACGAGTCCCGGAGGGCAAGTCACGGTGTGATCTGTGTTATGCCCGGGCAGTTGGGGAGAAAGATACGGAAAACCAACAGATGGAATCTCTTGTTAAGCGTGTGGTGCAGCAATCCCTAAAGGAGTGGGGTACAACCCGCACACAGAGCCAGTCCACCACTTTATCTGGCTCCTTGGCTGACAGGGCCCTAAGAGGATCCGGGCTCATTCCATCCTTACCATGCCTCATCTGGCTCTTCAGACAGCGAATTGGAGGGAGATTAATTTGTCGGTGCCTTCGACTTCACCCTGGTTTCTGCACTAATTAAGGCAGTCAAAGAGGCCCTTAAGTGGGAAGATCCTTCCACTCCTTCGTTTAAGCAGAGGAAGTTCTTTAAACACCTGGGAAAGGAATGTTCCAATTTTCTGCTCCTTCCTGAATTGAAGGATATTTTTGATGAGGAGTGGAGCAAGGTAGATAAGAAGACTTCTATGTCAAGCAAAACTTACAGATTGTACCCCTTCAAGGCAGAGGAAGTGAAACATATGGAAAACGCTCCCCTCGTGGACGCAGTACTGATGCAACTTGGTAAACACTTCACTCTTCCCTTAGAGGATGCTGTATCTTTCAAGGAAGGGCTTGAGAGGAGAATAGACCAAGGTCTCAAAAGAATTTACGGGTTAGCTGGTATGGCTTGCAAACCCGCCTTGGCCCTCGCAGCCATGTCCAAGGCTATGGAAGCCTGGACAGAGAATGTGAACTCTGTACTCAGAGGTGTCTCTGAAGAACTGACCAGGAGCTCGGCAGTTCAGGCATTGAAGCTGGCAACAGCCTTCCTGGGGAAGCTTCAATCAACCTTATCCGCCTGTTGGCCCAGACTATGCTATCCTCAGTCACGTCTAAGCAAGCCTTATGGTTGCGCCCTTGGCTTGCTGATCCAGCATCTAAGCAGGCCTGGTGTAGGATTCTCTTTGAAGGGCCCTTGTTGTTTGGTAACAGGCTGGATAGTGCTACAGCCCAAGCCACAGGTGGGAAGTCGGGCTTCCTACCCCAGGATGGGCGTCTTTTTGGTCAGAAGAAGCCCCAGCGCAGAAGATGCAGTACTGAGCATTCAAGGGAAGCACGCCCCTACAGGCCCGGCTGGGATTTCAGGAGAAATTGGAACAGAGGTCAGACATCCTTCCAAAAATCTGCTAAGAGCCAGGCATCCAGTGGACGAGAGCCAGCTAAGTCATTTTAAGATTGGGCCCGCCCAGGCGGGTCAGGTGGGGGCACGTCTGCTTCTTTTCTGGCACGTCTGGGTGGCCTTGATCTCGGATTATTGGACCATCAAGACGGTCTCCACAGGCCACACATGGTCCTTCGTCAGTACTCCTCCCCCAAATTTATTTCCACCCTGCTACCACGGTCAGAAGAAAAGAAGCCCACGTGAATTCACTGATAGTACAGGGAGCCGCGGTACCTGTTCCAAAAAATGAAGAGTTTCAGGGGGTATACTAACCTCTCTTCCTTGTGCAGAAGAAAAATGGTTCATGGCGCCCGGTGATAGACCTAACTTACCTAAACAAGTTTATAATATCCAAAAGATTCAAAATGTAGACTTTGTCTACCATCCAACAAGCAGTGCAGCCTGGCAATTGGCGATTGGCAAATCTCAATAGATTTGAAAGATGCCTATTTTCATGTGCCTGTGGCAAAAGAATTCCACAAATACCTCCAGTTCAGAGTCGGGCAAGAACATCTACAGTTCATCTGCCTCCCTTTCGAGCTGACAACCTCACCCCAAGTCTTTTCAAAAGTTGTTCTGGCCATGGTGGCCCTCATCAGAACAAAAGGGATACACTTGTACCACTATCTCGACTACCTCCTTTTACTGTCCCAGGCCAAGGAGCGGCTGTTGATCCACAGTGAGCAAGTTATCTCTACACTGTCCGAATTCGGGTGGCTCCTAAACTTGGGAAAAAGCCACCTGGAATCAGCCCAACGCCTGGTATACTTAGGGGCCTAGTTCGACACGGTGGAAAACACAATCTCTCTTCCACTGGACAAGATCCCAATCATCCGAGGGAGAATCTCACAGGCTCTGAGCTCCTCATGCCTAAAGGCCTCACAGTGCCTAAGAATCATCGGCACGATGGTCTCTATGACCCTCATGATCAAATGGTCTCCATGGAGGCTACGCCCTTTTCAGACAGGGTTCCTTCAACAATGGAATTCAGGGGACGCCAGTCAGTCCATTCACACACGAGGAAGTCTCTTCTGGTGGCTCCAGCGCAGAAATCTGCTCACCTGTAACTCCATTGCCCCTGTCTCATGGGTCACGGTCAAGACCAATGCAAGTGGTGCCGGTTTGGGAGCCCTTTGCAGGTCAGAACTTGCTCAAGGCAAGTGGTATGCCCTTCACAACCTGGGCTCAAATGTCCTGGAACTATGGGCAGCATGGTGTGCCCTCCAGTCTTTCATTCATCTTCTCAAAGGGGAGTCGGTTTTACTGAAAATGGACAACACCACAGCGGTCTGCTATGTGAAGAGGCAAGGGGGCACCCGGAGCGCCACCCTGCTCCAAGAAGTTGAGCCCATTGTGTCCTGAGCTCAGAAAAACCTGGCCAATATTTCAGCGGTTTTCATCCCCGGAGTTCAGAACATCCAAGCTGACTTCCTGTCTCGCACACAGCTGGAAAACGAGTGGTCTCTTCATGTGCAGATGTTCAAATGGATTCTGTCTTTGGGAGTCAATCCCAGTGGAGCTTCGGGATTGAAGGGGATTTGCATCCCCCTGCAACTTCATGATCAAGAAGTATTACACTCGGGACCGTTGCACCCAGGCCTTCGGAGTGGATGCTCTGTCGGATCAATGGAACTTCAACAGGGCATACGCCTTTCCCCCGCTCATCTTCAAGTTTCTTCGGAGACTCCAAACGCAAGTGGTCGAAGTGGTGGTGATAGCACCTTACTGGCCGAACAGGCCATGGTTTCAGGCCGGAACCCAGTGCCTGTCCCTCTCAGGCCAGACCTTCTCTCTCTCAGGGGGCAATCCTGCACCCTTGTCCGGCGATATTTAGACTGATGGTCTGGTTCTTGAGAGGGAGAGGCTGGAATCTCTCAGGTGCGCTTCAAGAGTGATTTCCACCCTCATGAGCTCAAGAAAGACAAGCACCAATAAGGTTTATGGGAGAATATGGGCCAAGTTCGTAGGATTCTCATCTTCTACGGGCAGATCGTTCAGAGATCCAGGTGTTCAGTTTCCTCCAATCCTACCTAGATCTGTCTCTATCCATCAGCTCCCTAAGAGTCCAAGTCTCGGCCTTGTTGGCCTTCTCCGGAACATCTTGGTCCATTTATCCTTTAATACGGCAGTTCTTCCTTGGGGCAGCAAGGCTCAGGCCCCAAAGAAGACCGAGATTCTCCAAATGGGATCTTCCCCTTGTTCTTGACTCTGTCTGACTCCAGTACCTCTGGGTCCGCTTTCTGTCAAGGACCTTTCTGCAAAAGTTGCCTTCCTAGTTGCCGTCACTTTGGCTAAAAGGGTTTCTGAGATCGAGTCCTTGGGTCATGAACAACCATTTCTGACTTTTTTCCCGGACCAGGTGGTCCTCATCCCTATGCTCGGCTCAAACTCGAAAGTAACCTCAGTTTTCCATGAAAACCGAGAAATTGTCCTACCTAAATTTAGGGCCCAGGGGTCCACCGAAGCTCATCCTCTGGATGTAGGTGTCATGGTTATGCAATAGAGTTTGTCGATCAGCATACCTGTCTCCATGTGTTCATCTCTAGAGACCAGCTGACCCTCACCTGACTGCTTTTGTAACCTCTCCTTTAAGCATAGCCCCACCCCAGGCCCTATCATGGAACCCTATATTAACATGTGCACTGCAAGCCAGCAGTGCTGATCAACCATTGTGTGTTAGCCTCTGTGTGTACTCGCTGTGTTTCCTACATCTGATTCCTGTTACCGACTTTGGCCTGTTCTTAACCATTCCTGTCTGCTCGTGACCCTGACCTTTGGCGTGTTCCCGACCATCCCTGTTTGCCTGTGACCCTGAACCTTGGCGTGTACTCTGTTGTCCTTGTCTGCTTGTGGCCCCGACCTTGGCTTGTCCCTTACTTTCCCTGCTGCCTCCTTCCTCTTCTCCTGTAGTCTACCGTGAGCGTGAGCTGTGAGACCCTGGGGGCCGCGACCTGGAGCCAGACTGCAGCGCAGTCCATCCTTACCATTAAAGGCTCTGGTGAACCCCTGCTGGCTCTTAGACTCCGCGCCCTGGGGAATCTATGCTCTAGCTCCCAGTGGGATCTGTGTCAGTGATCCAGTAGACCTGCTTCCTGAACCTCCCAGGGTTCAATCCGCAGCAGTCAGCTGTAGGGTCCACTACCTTGCGGTGCACTCCTGATCCCAATGGTGTGCATCTGTCACCCAGCCTCTAGGTGACCTGACAGTAGGTGAATTACTAAAGGAGTACCTGCAAGTTACTTCCTCCTTTAAATGCTCCGACTACCTGTTTGTCTTGCACTCTGGTGGTAACAAAGGGAAGTAAGCTTCGACCAGAACGATTGCAGCCTTGTTCGTCCAGTCTATTCAGCAGGCTTATAGGGCTAAGGGCTTGGCTCCTCCAGAGGCGGTGACAGCACATTCCACCAGGGGTATGGCAGCTTCGTGGGCAGCAGCCCAGCATGTGGCTTCAGACGTCATCTGCAAAGTGGCCTCATGGGCCTCCATTATTAGCTTTATGTCACATTACTGTATAGAGTCTGCATCTCTATCTTCTGTGAACTTTGGTTTAAGAGTCCTGTCAGTTGACGGGTTAAATGAAAATTTTTTTCATTGATCAGCATACCCACCCATGTGGACTGGCTAGTTATTTCCCACAGGTAGGCTGCCATGGAGTCTGCCAGGAAAACTGAAAATATATTATCAAATACTTACCGTAATTTTCCTTTCCTGATGGACTCCATGGCAGACGGAGGTCCCACCCGTTGGTCAAGAGTTGGCTAATTACTGAACGCAGTCTCCAGCGGGAAGTTCAAATTTATGGGAGTGGGGTCCTATAGCATTGGAGAGGATGCGGGTTTAACCCACACGTAGGTTGCCATGGAGTGCATCAGGAAAGGGAAATTACGCAAAGTATTTGATAATAAATTTTCTTTTTTTTTTTGCTAGAAACTTACTTAGAACCCCCATACACTATATATATATATATATATATATTTTTTTTTTTTTGAGACATCCTAGAGAAAAAAGGGCGGTTGCTGCAATACTTTGTCATACAGTATTTGCGCATCGGTCTTACAAGCGCAATTTTTTTGGATAAAATACACTTTTTTAATGAAAAAATAAGACAATACTAAGGTTAGCCAATTTTTTTTTTTTTTTTATATTTATATAGTGAAAGATAATGTTACGCCAAGTAAATTGATACCCAACATATCATGCTTCAAAATTGCACCCGCTCGTGGAATGGCGACAAACTTTGACCCTTAAAAATTTCCATAGGCAACATTTACAAATTTCTACAAGTTACCAGTTTTGAGCTACAGAGGAGGTCTTTTGCTAGAATTGTTGCTCTCACTTACGTGTGCATTCGCTTCTGCACGCGAGCTCGGCAGGACAGGGTGCTTTAGAGTTGTGAGTTGTTATATAACATTTTTTTGATAAACTGTTTACCTGTTGCTGCACTAGATGGCGCTTCCCTGTCTTTCTATACTGGGTTCACACAGGAGCAGTGGGGGAAACTGCATGCGATTCAGTCAGGAATCGCACCGCATTCCTGTTCAAATCGCATGTAACTCTTTGCAATGCGATTTGAGCCGACTCATTTTGTATGGGTTCAAATTGCACCATAAAGGTAGCAGTTTTGGGTATTGGGAGCATTTGCACAAGTAGTCGTGCAAATTCTTGGTATAGCCATTGGTGCAGACTTAGTAAAGTCCAGCAAAAAAAAGTTTATCCAGCATTTAAAGCCAATGTGTTTCAGAGGTTGAACACTCCCTCTTCATCAGGGATGAATTCAAAATAAAAACATAAAGAACATTACATTTCCTCTGTAATATCTTTAGGATTAGGGTTTTTATCTAACTCGGCAAATACTTTGACAAGAGTAAAGGGTGTGGGAGATGACAGCAGGACAAGGTTCAGCATAAAGGAAAAGGCACTAAAACCTCATATTATTCACCACTGATCTTTATAAATGGCAGCATGACTGAAAAATTTTCAGCGCATGCTTATACACTATATTACAAAAAGTATTGGGAGCCTGCTTTTACATGCACATGAACTTTATGTTTCAATATATTTTATTTTCAAAGAGACAAAATGAATAGTGGAAAGGGGAAGAGGGGAAAGCATTGCATAAGCATGACCACATCTCGAGTCAGCAAAAGACAGATGACCAACACGGTCGCATGACAAACATCTTAATAAAGCTATGGAGTACATAACATCATAAAATGGAGTTAATCACGTGAGACATGAGCTTTACAAGTAGTAAACAGGAAAAGACATCTGATCAGATAATGTAAATGTTGTATGTGATATGGGGGTGAAGAGGACCGCCACCCCAATTGGGGACACACTGTGGCGAGGCGTCCCCACCCCGACCTTCTTCCAACTAGGGAAAGGAAAACGTCTATTCTCCAAAGGGAATGAAGGTGAGATGCTCGGAGGCTACCAAACTTATTTCTCACCGCAGTGGGTGAATGAGGTGATCTGATGTCTTCCGATCAGTTAATAGCTCTGTCAGAAACTGTTCAACATTAGTGACTAAAAACATGAGTATGAAAATAATTGAGTTAGAAAACAGGGAGTATGGACTCCCCTATGGCTGTTTAAATCTGGGCCCGGATCGGGGGCAAACACAAAATGAGCCTCTGCCGAGTCCCAGGTCATGGCCGTTGGAGAGCAGGCCAATGCCCAAGACCGTCAGTAAGAAGCTAAGTTTGGAAGAGGAGAGGACGAAAGGTGTAGGGAGAGAAGAGAGAAGAAAGGGGGAGAGGTGATGGAGGAGATAAAGGTAGAAAGAGATGCATAGGAGTCAACTGGGGGAGATCAGACACAACTAGATGCGACAGCTCCGAGAAAAGGTCAAAGCGTGACGCCAATGTATTTTGCCCAGGGTTCCCAAATTTGTTTGAATTTGGTCGAGTTGTCCAGGACCACACTAGCCATTTTTTCTTGGTTCATGATCCAAGATATCTTTCTTTTGGCCAGGGTTGTTGATACTGTGGATCCCTTCCAGGCTTTGGCTAGGGTGAGTTTAGCTCCGAGAGTGATGAAGAAGATGAGGCGTTGCGTAGCCCTGGGGACCTCCCTTACTGGGAAATTGAGAAGAGCTACAAGCGGGGACGCTTGCACAGGCCTTTCGGCCATCCTACTAATCCAAGTGAAAATCTTGTGCCAGAATGGTCTGACTCTAGGGCAGGTCCACCACGTATGAAGCATGTCTCCCCTGAGGCCACATCCCCGAAAACAAAGGGATGAGGCCAATGGGCAGAAGCGGGCTATTCTGGAGGGCACCAGGTACCATCTCGTCAGCACTTTCACGCTAGCTTCCACTAGACTAGTGTTTAAAATGCCCTTGTAGGACTGGGAGAAGTTCCTATGCCAAGTTTCCAGCTGCCAACCCTGAGAAAGATCCTCTTCCCAGGCTAGCATGTACGGTGCCTTAAGCTGTGCAGATGATAGTGCCCGGTAGATCACCGAGATGCCCCCCCTCTGCTCGCAGGCCTGGCCACACCATATTTCATAAGGGGTCATTTGGGGTCCATTCGATAGAGACCTACATTTATTGTGTAAGAAGCTTGAAATTTGGGAGAATCTAAAGGATTCCGATTGTGGCATATCTAGTTTGCTGACACGAAAAGCTCTAGAGAGTGGGCCTGAAGGTCTTAGGAAGTGTCCTATTCTGTACATCCCCTTGTCGAGCCACCATTTAAAGTCTGAAATATTGAGACCTGGAGGGAAGTTGGGATTGTGGAATAAGTGCTGTAGTGGTGTCGTGGGGGATGTTAAGCGATTGTTACTTTTCAGTCTGACCCATAATGCAAATGAATGTGACAATGTTGTGGAGAGGATGGGGGGTCTTAGATTCTTTGGGCTCCAGAGGAGGAAGTCTAGGGTGTGTAGGGGGACCGCTTGCCTCTCTATGTGGAGCCAGTCTGGATGTTCCCATCGAGAGTAGACTGTGGAGATCTGGGCTAATTGAGCCGCTTGTAGGTACCAGAGTAGGTTTGGTAAACCCAATCCGTCCTCTGATCTAGGTCTAAACAGGATCGCTTTAGAGAATCTGTGTCCCCCTTTACCCCATATGTATTTAACAATGTTGGCCTGGAAGCGTTTTAGACGGGTATTATCGACCGGGATTGGGAGAGCTCTAAAATAGTACAGGATGCGGGGGAGTCATCTTGATTGTGTTGATTCTGCCTAGCCAGGTCAGGGACAGCCTGGACCAACGAGATAGGTCCTCCTCCAGTTTTTTATAAAGGGGGGGAAAATTGGCTTGATAAAGGAGTTCAGTCTTAGGAGTTAGCTGTATCCCTAAATATGTTATGGAAGAGTCGCTCCATGAGAACCGAAAGCTGTCCCTGAGTCTGGCCAGGAGAGGATCTGGGATATTGATATTAAGCGCCTGAGATTTGTCATAGTTGACCCTGAGGCCGGAGATCTTCCCGAAATCATCCAAGAGACGACAAATATTGGGGAGCGAGGTCAGCGGGGAGGAGACAAATAGCAAGATGTCATCCGCAAATAATGCGCACTTATGGCATCTGGAACCACTTTGAATACCTTGGACGTTAGGATCGTTTCTGATGGCAATCGCCAGGGATTCTATCGCTATGGCGAAGATCAACGGGGAGAGTGGGCAACCCTGTCTTTTACCCCTAGAAATGGGGAAGGAGTCTGAGTAAAATCCCTGCAGACGCACCTGAGCTGAGGGAGTCGAATACAGTGCGTGAATGACATTGAGGAAAGAGTCCCCAAATCCCCATTTTCGCAGTAAATTGAAAATGTAGGGCCATTGGACAGTGTCAAACGCCTTTTGTAGGTCCAGAGATAGAAGACATCCCTGCCTGGATGAGCCCCCATCCCAGTTGGAGTTGATAAGAGACACTATATCAATCGCTGTTCGTATTTGGTCAGGGCCCTGTCTCCCCGGTATGAAGCCCACTTGGTCTTTATTAATGTATATGCTGATGAAGGAAGCCAGGCGGTCTGCAAGGATCTCAGTCAGAATCTTTAGATCATTGTTGATGAGAGATATTGGTCTATAGTTGCTGACCGAGCTGGTGTCCTTATCTGCTTTGGGGATAACCGTGATATAGGCCGTGTTAAGTGAAGTATCGAGGGGGTCCCCCTTCCTAAGAGCATTGAAGAATCTAGCCATGTATGGGGCGAGTAGGGTAGAGAATGATTTGTAGTACGGAGTGGAAAAACTATCTGGGCCTGGGGCTGAGTGTGATTTCAGGTTTTTGATGACCGCGCAAATTTCTTCAGCTGAAATAGGGGAATCCAGTATCTGGCGATGCCTAGCTGCTAATTTGGGAATCTGTAGATTATTTAGAAAGAGGTCCAAAGCCTCTGGAGTAGGGCTGGTTCCACTACTGTATAAGGATTTATAGAAGGTTAGGAATTCCCCCATTATTCGTTGAGGGTTTTGGGACAGAGTGCCCCCCTGAATCCTGATCTTTGGCAGGGCTGGGGAACGGAGTTTCGGGATAATTTGCCTGCAAGCATAGAACCGATTCGGTCGCCATTGCTATAGAATCTGTTTCTAGTCCATCTAAGCCATTTTTCAGCTTTAGTGGTTAAGGCGAGGTTTAGGGCCGTACGTGCTGCGTCCAGCTGGGTGATAGGGACAGAATTACGGTCCGCTTTGTGTTGTTTAATTAAGGCTGTATATTCCCTATCCAGTTTTTCTATGTCGGTTTTGTTTTCTTTTTTAATTTGAGAGACCAGTTGGTTTAGATGTCCTCTTATCACTGCTTTATGAGCCGCCCAGAGACAAGAGGGGCTAGTGTCTGCTGTATCATTAATGAGAAAGTAGTTGCGTATGTCAGCTTCGATGTCTTTCGTTCTGATCGGGTCACTCAGGATGGACTCGTTAAGCCTCCATCTGTGGGCAGGCGTATGGCCCCTCGGGCGCCGAAGTACAAGAGTCACCATCGAGTGGTCTGACCAGACTACGTCTTTTATATATGCCCTGTGCGTTAGCGGAATGGATGCTGAGGCTATAAGGATGTGATCGATTCTTGCGAAGGACCCATGTGGGTTAGAGAAGTGTGTGTAGTCTCGCAGTGTAGGATTTACTTCTCTCCATATGTCTATTAGTCCCTGCTGGAAGATAAGTTTGGCTATGCGTAGGCTCTGCTTTGTCGGTCTAATGATGCGCTTGCCCAGGGGACGTGATTTGTCCATGCCCTGGTCAAAGGCCGAATTAGAGTCGCCCCCATAGATCACTGTGCCCTCCAGTAGTGGCGTTATTGTTTTAAACATGTTTTGGAAGAAGGCTAACTGGCCCCGATTGGGAGCATAATACGAAATTAGAGAGTACAGTTGGTTATCTAATTCCCCCACCAAGAGAAGGTAGCGCCCCTCCGGATCCCTAAGTTCAGATTTGGGGGAAAATTTACATCGTTTGGAAATAAAGATACCCACCCCCTTCGTTTTATTCTCAGCGTTGGCAAGTTTAAAGAAAGGGAATTTGGAGTGGATGAAGGTAGGGTTGAAACTTCTGGGAAAGTGAGTTTCCTGAAGAAGAATCACATCTGCTTTTTGGGATTGTAGGTATTGAAAGACTTTGCGTCTCTTGGACGGGGAGTTCAGACCTTGGGCATTATGGGACACTATTTTGAGGGCTGCGTTTACAGGTGTGTCAGTAGCCATCGAGCAGAGGTAGGGGCAGAGCAGGGTAATCAACATCACTCACCATCCTGTGTCCACGGATTCTAGGGTTCGTCAAATGATGTGTCAAATGATGTGTCAAAAGCGGTGTGAGCAGCCGCACATGCCTAAGGTAGTTCCCCCAGTTGACTCCTGTGATGAGAAGCAAGTTAGAGTATAAGCAGAGGAGGAAAAAGAGGAGGTAAAGAGGAAAGACGGGGAGCAAGGGAGATCCCCAGAGAATGGAGGGGACAGAGTCCTCCATCAATAAGTGTGAGTCACAGACAAATCTCTCTATAAGGAAGAGATTGGTTCTGTCCAGTGGCAGTTGGAATACCAGATACCACTAGGCAGAAAGGGGGGCATGAACACCGCCCCAGCAGAGGGACCATTTAATAGAACAATGAATAAGTACATCCTAGAAAAAGGCACTTGGCCCGGCTCATACATCTCAACCTCCATCTAATGTAAGCTTTCACTTTAAGTAGAGCCTGGAGGAGAAGATGTACAGGACAAAATATCAGTAGCCAAACTAATAAGCAAGTAGTATAACTGTGCGAAGGAACCTGGAACAGTAAGGGGTATTGGGGAGTACGCCCAATTAGCTGAGGAGGGGGACTACACGGGGTACCACAAAAGTCTGTGTGGTATACTAATAATATAACCCAAGGTCTGGTTAATATGACGGATAACCTCCCTCCCCCCCACCCACCCGGGCCAACCAAAGGTTGTAAAGGCGTAAATCAAAGTCAATATATGAAGAAGAGCAAGGGGATAACAGCATCTCCGAGGGTCATGTCCCCCGAGATCGCCTCAAAAAAGGCGGAAGGGTGTTCCAACTATACACTCATCTCGGGGGTCACGAACGGGGAGACCCCACCCCCTCAGCCAACCGCTGAAGAGGGGAGGGGAAGAAAAAAAAGGGAAAAAAGGAGTTCACCAAAAATGAGTGGAAGTTAAAGGAATTGAGTTCCCAAGAAAAAGTAGGGACTGGGGATCATGGAGGATTGGTTTCCTTGGACTTCTTGGTTCTTGCTTTCTCCCAAACCGGATTCAGAGGACTCGTGGGCAAATGTCTCTTTGCTGCTTTGGGTTGGTTTCCTGGTTGGCGTGCAGTCGGGTCTTGGTTGATGAAGCCTAATTGAAGAAAAAGCTTTTCTCCTTCCTGCAGGGATCCAAATGTATAAGCCTTGCCTTTGTGGAGCAATTTGAGTTGAAACGGGAAGAGCCACCAGTATTTGATTTCTCTGTCCATCAGGATTTGGAGAAGTGGCTTTAGAGTTCTCCTTTTTTGTATGGTCGAGGGGGATAAGTCAGCAAATATTTGCAGACGGTGTCCCTGGAACAATATTTCAGACATGGATCTCGATTTCCTCATGACCTCTTCTTTGATTGAGAAGAAATGTGGTTTCACCACGACGTCACGGGGGAGGCCGTCAGCTCTAGGAGGCCGGAGTACTCTGTGGGCCCGATCCAGCTCAAGCCTGTGCTGTGGGGTGTCTGGGAGCAGGTCTTTAATAAACGATTTTATAGTTTCAGGAATGTCCTTGTAGGATTCAGGGAGCCCCCTGACCCGAAAGTTGTATCTTCGATTACGGTTTTCAAGGTCGTCAATCTTTGCATTGGCAGTCTCTAGTTGTTCCTGCAGGGTCTGTATACATGTAGTATTCTGGTTTGTTCTGGAAATTGTGGATTCCAGATTGGATTCAATGATTTCCATACGCGTGCCTATGTTCTGTAGGTCTGCTTTAATGTCACTGGTGATTTTGTGCGCAGTATTATGAAGGCCTCTGTCCAGAAGTTCTGCAAACTTAGTGTATAACTCAGCTACTGATGCTGGCTGGAGTAGGCCTGAATCCCCATGCTGTAGTGGCTGGTGGGACTGGGGAGGACCTGCATCCATCGGGGAGAACCCCATGCCCGACAGATTATGCTCCAGGAGATAAGCAGGGGATGCTGGGGATGCTGGGTTTGAGGGAATGTCGCCTGCAAGGTGTTCTGGCTGAAGCAGGGAGGGGGAGGCCGTGTATGAGTGATTCGGCCGGGCAGCCTGAGGAGAGCTGTGAGGTGCGGCCGCCATCTTGGCAATCTCGGCCCGCGGTTCAGCGGCTTCAAAGGCCGGTTTCAAGTTCCTCCTCACCGCTCCCGAGTACATCGGGAATGTCCCCCGTGTGTCCGGATGCTGGGTAGGGCTATCCCAGGTGTCCTTCGCCGGTCCAAGTGCCGGAGATTCGTTCCGGTCTGCCGAGGCGGGACGGAGCTCCCGGACTACGCGTCCATCTTAGGTGCCGCCGCGCATGCGCCTCCACATGCACATGAACTTTAACGGTATCCCAGTCTTAGTCTGTAGGGTTCAATATTGAGTTGGCCCACCTTTTGCAGCTATAACAGCTTCAACTCCTCTGGGAAGGCTGTCCACAAGGTTTAAGAGTGTGTCTATGGGAATGTTTGACCATTCTTCCAGAAGCACATTTGTGAGGTCAGGCACTGATGTGGATGAGAAGGCCTGGCTTGCATTCTCTGCTCTAGTTCATCCCAAGGGTGTTCTATTGGGTTGAGGTCAGGACTCTGTGCAGGCCAGTCAAGTTCATCCACCCCAAACTTGCTCATTTATGTCTTTTTGGACCTTGCTTTGTGCACTGATCCAAATCATTTGGTGGAGGGGAGATTATGGTGTGCAGGCCAGTCAAGTTTCTCCACCCCAAACTTGTTAATCTATGTCTTTATGGACCTTGCTTTGTGCACTGGTGCGCGGTCATGTTGGAACAGGAAGGGGCCCTCCCCAAACTGTTCCCACAAAGCTGGGAGCATGAAATTGTCCAAAATATCTTGGTATATGGTATGTATCACTGGGGCCAATCCCAACCCCTGAAAAACAACCCCGCACCATAATCTCCCTGCCACCAAATGATTTGGACCAGTGCACAAAGCAAGCTTTATGAAAAACTGGATGAGCAAGTTTGGGGTGGAGGAACTTTACTGGCCTGCACAGAGTCCTGACCGCAACCCGATAGAACACTTTTGGGATGAATTAGAGCGGAGACTGTGAGCCAGGCCTTCTTGTCCAATATCAGTGCCTGACCTCACAAATGTGCTTCTGGAAGAATGGTCAAACATTCCCATAGACACACTCCTAAACCTTGTGGTTAGCCTTCCCAGAGGAGTTGAAGCTGTTATAGCTGCAAAGGCTGGGCCAAATCAATATTGAACCCTACAGACTAAGACACCATTAAAGTTCATTTGCGTGTAAAAGCAGGTGTCCCAATACTTTTGGTTATATAGTGTATATGTGATTTTTGATCACGCCACTGTGTGATTGAAAATCTCTTCTCAATTGATCGATCACTCTTTCTCTGACAATGGCCTCATAGTCAACCTTCCACATGGGAGCAGCTAGACACTAGTTAAGTTACGCACATTTGAGAATCATGGGTAGTTATTGTGTGTATCTGCTACTGAATGACAAATCTCATAGGGGGGCATTTTCACAAAAGTATCAATCAATTGCAGACAAAATCACATTGCGGTAAGCTTTCCATCCTGCAGCAGAATGATTAAATATTACAATTGTAGAAAAAACAAAAAAAAAACTAAATCAATTTCTACATTATTTTCTATCTACTCTAGAACACAGAGTTCAAGTTGCTTATGGCGCAGGTTTGATTTAAAGGAAACCTGCCTTGAGAAAAACAGGGAAGTCATTGCCAACCTCTTCTTTCAGGAAAAAGTGACAGTCTCTTAAAAGGCCGCCATATGACGCAATATAATACTCACCATGCACAACACTTACTGCTCTGTTTCTCTATTGGCGCCAGGAGCTTAAATGTATGTATAGCCCAAATATTTTTTTTTTCAGCTTTGGATAGTTTTGGGTAAGGTTAAACCTCTGTCATTTTTTTTTTGCCATTGGGACTTTTTCTGTTCAGTTCCCATCCCGAAGGTAAGGCTGAAGTTCAACTTTAAAGGGGTTGTAAAGGTATTTTTTTTATTTTTTAAAAATAACAAACATGTTATACTTACCTTCACTGTGCAGCTCGTTCTGCACAGAGTGGCCCCGAACCTCATCTTCTGGGGTCCCTCGGCGGCTCCCTCGCATGGTGGTTAGTTATTGCGGGCGCGCTCCCGTGATGCAGCCGGCGGCTATAGCCGCTCGCTGTATCACTCGGCCCCGCCCCCCAGCGCGCCGCGTCATTGGATGTGATTGACAGCAGCGCAAGCCAATGGCTGCGCTGCTTCCAATCCATCCACTGTAGCCAATCAGCAGCCAGGCTGAGCAGCGGAATCGAGGACGTGAACGAGCAGCCGAATTTCGAGGGGTCAAGTAAGTAAAACGGGGGGGCTGGGGACGGCGGTATGGTTAGTAGTTTTTTCACCTTAATGCATAGAATGCATTAAGGTGAAAAAATTTTTACCTTTACAACCCCTTTAATCTGGTGACAAGTGTAACATTTTTGTTTTTTTTTGTTTTTTTATCACTTTTTGTCTTTCTGACAATGGGCACCAGGACAAAGAGGGTGAATCTACATAGTGGGGACACAGACAGCAATAATTGAAAAGCGTTTTGATCATTTTGTATTCTATGCAAAATTTAAAAATAACAAAAAATTTGGCTTCACATAAAACAACCGACTCACTGGTTCATCCATGGCTTTATGGATCTTGCTTCGTGCACTGATGTGCAGTCATGTTGGAACAGGAAGGGGCCATCCCCAAACTGTTCCCACAAAATTGGGAGCATGAAATTGTCCAAAATGTCTTGGTATGCTGACGCCTTCAGAGTTCCCTTTACTAGAACTAAGGGGCCAAGCCCAACCCCTGGAAAACAACCCCCCACCATAATCCCCCCTCCACCAAATGATTTGGACCAGTGCACAAAGCAAGGTCCATAAAGACATGGATGAGCGAGTATGGGGTGGAGGAACTTGACTCGCCTGCAGAGTCCTGACCTCAATCAAACAGAACACCTTTGGGATGAGTAAAAGTGGAGACTGTGAGCCAGGTCATCTCATCCAACATCAGTGCCTAACCTCACAAATGCGCTTCTGGAAGAATGGTCAAACATTCCCATAGACACACTCCTAAACCTTGTGGACAGCCTTCCCATAAGAGTTGAAGCTGTTATAGCTGCAAAGGGTGGGCCAAACCAAGATTGAACCCTACGGACCAAGACTGAGATGTCATTAAAGTTCATGTGCGTGTAAAGGCCGGCGTCCCAATATAAGGTTGCCACATAATCCCTTTTAATCCAGAACACATATGAATTAGACAGATTCTGAGCCTAATTTAATGCAGATAAGGCACCAAGTGAGTTTAATTACCACTTAATCAGCCACAGAACCTGTGTAATTAATATGTGTTCGGGTTTAAAGGGGATGATGTGACAACCCTCTCCCAATACGTTTGGCAATCTAGTGTATAAAGCGCTGCATAAATTGTTGGTGTCATATAAATACCTGTAATCAATAAATAGCTAGGTGTCTGGTTGTCATGGTAATGCGGTGGCTTTAATACTTTAAATCAGACCTTGCAGTAGAATACGAGGAACACTAAAAATATCAGGCCCTTCCCCCATTTTAAATCGCCTTTTTCCCTGTAGGGAAAAAAAAAAAAACGAACTTTTCCTAGAGAATGCAGAGTAGCCCAAATCCCACAACATGGTGCTATAGCACATTATGAGAGATTTGGGCTACTGAGCATTTCTTGGGCTCCTGCCAGAAGGAGCAAGATGTCACCCTCACCTAGGTACCACTGGTGAAAGCCATGGGAAAGATAAGGGGGGGGGGCTTGCATTTTTATCTGCTTAAGTCAATGACTTAATACAACCATTGTGGTATTGAAAGTCAGAGGAGTAAAATCAGAAATCATTTTGCTTTTCTGGGTTAGTGGCTCTAAATATTGAAGAAGAAGGCGCAGCATACCAGCCAGTCTACTAGCATTTTTAGGAGCAATGGCAGTTCCCGTACAGTATTCTTCTAATGAGAGATTCACTTACAAAAAGGAGCCTACCCTAGAAAAATGCACTAAAAACCTAATCGCTGCTAGAAAAAGACAGCCAGGGGCACCGCCTACATTCCATGAAATCCTTCTCTGCGTCTGATCGCTGGCTGTAAAATGATTAGCATTGTGTATCCGTGTTCTAAGCTCTTTTATATATGACCTCCCGCCGGGACTGTGAAACCTGACTCATCATAGTAAGATATTTCAGTGCTGAGATAAGACCTTCCCTTGTCTAACTTCCTGTCACTCCCACACAAGCGCATTTTGACGGTCCTGTTACTCACACTTATTGCTCAATTTATAGGAAAAGCCCTACAAGAAAATTGTCATAGACTGATACTGTGTATGTTTGTCACAGGTGTCACTTTCAGTATTACCTGTGTGCCAGCTGTTTCTGATGCATTAGAGGATGAATCAGTTCCTTGGGTTCAAGATTTGTCCATAGGATATTCTGCCCCTGAAAGTGCCTTTGGAATTCAGTGTAGACCATCTGCCTATTACAATCATTCCTTTTCTCCATGTTCCTAAAGGGCAGAATATTTTTTTTCTCTATTTTTGGATCGAATGAGGAAGGATTAGATCTCCTGGCTGGGTTTTATTGTTGCCTATGTCACTATTGCTGAGATTACCCTTCCCATCTAGGTGAGGACAAGGGAGAGTGCACTTGTAGGTAGTTGGTATCTGATGGGGCCATGCCAGTAGAGCCAATGTGCCCACCTAACAATCCTTGTTAATGTCAAATGAAGGGGTGGTGGAGAAAGCTTACCTAAAGCCCAATTTGTCTCTTCTCTATCTCCTTTAGGAGCCCCTGGGTGACATCCCTTTGTATGCTCTTATGCCCCGTACACACGGTCGGACATTGATCGGACATTCCGACAACAAAATCCTAGGATTTTTTCCGACGGATGTTGGCTCAAACTTGTCTTGCATACACACGGTCACACAAAGTTGTCGGAAAATCCGATAATTCTGAACGTGGTGACGTAAAACACGTACGTCGGGACTATAAACGGGGCAGTAGCCAATAGCTTTCATCTCTTTATTTATTCTGAGCATGCGTGGCACTTTGTGCGTCGGATTTGTGTACACACGATCGGAAATACTGACGGATTTTGTTGTCGGAAAATTTTATAGCCTGCTCTCAAACTTTGTGTGTCGGAAAATCTGATGGAAAATGTGTGATGGAGCCCACACACAGTCGGAATTACCGACAACAAGGTCCTATCACACATTTTCCGTCGGAAAATCCGACCGTGTGTACAGGGCATAAGTGTACCAAGGGAAGGGGCATCACAGATTTATTTCCCATAGCTATCATGTCTTTAAAGAATGAGTGCACCTTAAAAAAGTGCGCTTATCCTTCCACGGATGTATACTTACCAAGATCCAGCCACCACCACCTTTTGTTGTTTATTTAAATCCTGTGCCCCAAGTCTTCTCTTTCCTGGCCACGCAGGTGCATTACAGTCTCTATAGACCTCTAACTTCATCTAACAGCTATCTAATTTCTGAAAAAAAAGGTCTCAGTCAGTTGCTTGATGTTGATCCATGTCTAATCCGTTAAATACATTCTAAAAGTTTCTATACAGTTGTGGCATCTGGCCTGGGGCTAACCTGGAAAAAAACTAAAGAAGGTTTATAAATGTCCAAACGTCCTAATGTCTTGTCAATGTACAGGAGCACCATTGTCGGGCTATCCTAAGGGCATTAGTTGCCCTTAATCTGGTCCTGAGAGCAGGAAGTGGTGTCATCTAGTTAATTGTCCCGAGGAAAATAGAGGAAATGCACTCTAGAGAGGAGAAATAGGATGTGCACCCTTACAGGAACACACTATGTCTCATTGGATCAATAACAATCCACAATGGATATAACAATGGCTTTAAAAAAGGGCACCTATCCATTTTGCCCTATTGCCCCGAACTAACTGATCCTACCCTCCTACTCCACAGATGTATACTTACCAAGATCCAACTCACACGGCCTTGGTTTATTGAAATCCTGCGCCTTAAGTCCTCTCTCCCCTGGCCACACAGGTGCATTACAGCTCCCAAAGACCTCTTTGGGGCACATCTATCTTTGTCTTCTAGCTTCATCATCATTTCTACATAAAAAGCCTCAGTCAGTTGCTTGGTTTTGATCCATGTCGAATCTGTTAAATATATAAAATGACAACGTTTTTCTTTAATATAGTTGTGGGGTCTGGCCTGGGTCACTTTCAGCATGCATTGAGTCTTAATGTCTTTTCAGCTAAGCAAAATATGGGGGCCTAGGTGGGGCACCATTGTCGAACTGTGCTTAAGGCATCAGCTGCTCTTAAACTGGCCCTGGGAGCCAGTAATGGTTTTGTCAGCTTTTGGTTCAGCCTTTCTCAACCTTTTCAACATGGAAGAACCCTCAAGATAACTTTCCAGTCTCAAGGAACCCCTGCCAATAATTAGGATATCTACAGCTCACATTACATTAGTGTGATGGTTACTGGGCAAAATGTTCCTTACATTTGTGGTCATTGGGATGGATTCCCCCTTATAGATAGCTAAAAAGTTCATTGATCCAGAAAAGCAAGCTAAGCAGAGAGGAGTCCCACCGCTCAGGTAGGCGCAGACCAGGGGAGATGAAAGCCAGTGTAGTATTATCCTTCAAGAGGGAAGAGTCCCAGGTGCTGGCTGATGCAAGATGAGGCAGACAAATCGAGGAAAGCTGGAAGCCGCACACCGGTATAATGATGAATGCTTTATTTAAAAAGCTGAATCATGAAGAAACACGAAACATAACAGCAGAAGCGTACAAAAGCAACTGACGCGTTTCACACTACAATGAGTGCTTATTCATAGCTATGAATAAGGACTCATTGTAGTGTGAAACGCGTCAGTTGCTTTTGTACGCTTCTGCTGTTATGTTTCGTGTTTCTTCATGATTCAGCTTTTTAAATAAAGCATTCATCATTATACCGGTGTGCGGCTTCCAGCTTTCCTCGATTTGTCTGCCTAAAAAGTTCATTGGTGTTAGTGGGAACTTACCATAGCGTGATAAAATGCTCATTGTTAAAGAAAACCCTAGCAACTTCTGGAGGAACCCTAGGGTTCAATGGAACTATGGTTGAGAATGGCTTTTGTAGTAAATTATCCAAAAGAAAATAGAGAGGATGAACTCTAGAGAGGACAAATAGGTGGTCCACCCTCACAGGAACACATTATGTGTAACCAGATCAAGAAGACTCCTATGGGTACTACAATAATGGCCTAACAGAGATTCCAACTCTTCACCACCCTAATAAAAATGTATGAAATACCTTAATGGTGGTGTTCTGCTTAAACTGTATCTTAATAGGCACACAAGGAAATAAGACAGTAAAAACAATATCTTCAGTAAAAGGCTAAGACCTTGTACAGTTGCATAGATTGCAGTCATCCAAAATTAGACACTATCTTTTCATCGGCATCTAATTGTCTTAATACGTTTTTATGCATTTCAGATGAACTCCTCCCTCTGAGTAAATAGACAGTAATGATTTTGTAGTCAGTGACAGGTTTATTAGTGATATTAGCAATGCTTCAGTGAGCCTAATTAACTCTTTTTTGGCATGTTCTGTCCATTTAGAAGATGTATGTATTAGATGAGTTTCACTCATGTGCCCAACATCATTATCATCTGTCATGAAAATGTACTGTATGATGGAATGACAAGCACATATACAAATACAACCATCTTACCTTTCTTACACTGAGAGTGCATACATATTTATATCAAAACAGAAACTAGAAGACTTTCCATTGTAAATCCAGTTTAACCTTTTTCTTCTGGTTGTATGTATATATATATATATATATATATATATATATATATATGGCAGCACAGAGGTGGACCTTATGCCATATTGCCAAGTATATACATACCTGTTTTTACCCATCTAGTGTCCTCTTCTGGTTGGGTTTGTGTGGTAAATTATATTTGTGGCTCCATTTTATTGGAGCCAAAAATGGCTTCTTTATTTTATTGAAGTAGTTCATGATTTTGTTAATCCGTTCAGGGCTTCTTGAGCGGAGAGTTTGAGTACCCCCACCAGCCTCTGAACAAAGTTTCCAGAGCATAGGGCTGGCAGATTCAAATGATCACCCGAATAATCATCATGCTGCAACCAATCCCTGAAAGGAGGCCTTCAGAAGGTGGTTGGGAAGTGTTAAATGTGCAGGAGGCCTGAGCAGATTCTTCCTTCCTCTACAAGGATGGTTCCACTTTTCTTGGAGCTGCTGAGAGTATTGGTAGCTTTACTGAAAAAGAAATTGCAGTCTGGGCCTCAGCAGCTGAGGGCCTGGATAAATTTGCCAGTGGATGTTTGCTAGGCACTACACTGAAGATCTGGTCTGGAGAAGCATCTTGTTTCCCCCCTCACTAAGGATCTACCTGTGGATGCTGTGTGGCAGACAGCTTCTGGGACATTATAACCTTCCCGTGGACTGTTTGTTGTGCAAGTGCCAGATGGAAACTAATTGCCATAAGCTGCTATATGGACTGGGACTGCTACTTTAGAGTCTTAGATATACTGGCCATTCCCAGTTACCTCCAACAAAGGCTGTTCAAAGACTAGTAAGAAGTTTATCCTTTCGTTATTGCTATTGATCGTTTTGTAGTATCCTTAACTCTAAATCCCTCACCTAAAAGTAAAGTTCTTCAGCAATAAATACTTAAGACATCCCCTAGACTGAGCCTGAATTGCTGGTATGCGTAGGGTTGTGCTTGTGGGACTAGTGGCCTCTGTACTACAATAGGAGAACACAGGATATTCTCAGCAGCCCCCCTGGGGGTAAGCACTACACCTGTCCCCCAGCACTGTGACCACACTGTTACCTAGAGCCCCCAATCACATATCAAATTTCAAGAGACTGTAGGATGGACTACCAATCATGTGATCACTGTGACAGCCAGTCAGAATGATCATGTGTTCAGGAAGCCCATGCAATGCCTCCAGCGTTTCAAAGTCTTAAAGGGCTGCAAGAGATGGTAGTAAGGGATTAAAACTAAATTGTGCAAAATACCATTAAAGGCTTATCCAAACCATGTACCATATGTTAACATGGGCTGCGTTAAGACAGGCCATTCATTTAAATTGCCATAATTTACAAAAATGGTGTATGTACCATTTGTGCCAGAGCACGACACCATGTGTTACTGTATTGCTGTGCATTGCGCATGGAAAGTGCATTCATCAAACATATGTACCATGCATTGCACCATAGGGTCCCTTTTACTCAATAGCCCACCTGTAAAAGAAGACTGAATAAATGTACTCCTATGGTTACGAATCTATTGAAAACTCTTGCTCCCTCCTGTGGTTCCTCCCATCACCACACACGTCCTGTAGTGACATACAGAGGAAGGAACCACAATGGTTGGTGCGGGAGCCAATTATGCTACACATCCAGAAGTGTAGAATACCTGCAGTGGTGGGGAAACAGAGAACTGATGGCTTTTCAATACACAGGCAACTTACAGTGCCTTGAAAAAGAATTCATACCCCTTGAAATTTTCCACATTTTGTCATGTTACAACCAAAAACGTAAATGTATTTTCTTGGGATTTTATGTGATAGACCAACACAAAGTGGCACATAATTGTGAAGTGAAAGGTAAATGATAAATTGTTTTCATTTTTTTTTTACAAATAAATATGTGAAAAGTGTGGGGTACCTTTGTATTCAGCCACCTTCACTCTGATACCCCTAACTAAAATCTAGTGGAACCAATTGCCTTCAGAAGTCACCTAATTAGTAAATAGAGTCCACCTGTGTGTCATTTAATCTCAGTATAAATACAGCTGTTCTATGAAGCCCTCAGAGGTTTGTTAGAGAACCTTAGTAAACAAACAGCATCATGATGGCCAGGGAACACACCAGACAGGTCAGGCATAAACTTGTGAAGAAAATTAAACCAGGGTTAGGTTCTAAAAAAATATCCCAAGCTTTGAACATCTCATGGAGCACTGTTCAATCTATCATGTGAAAATGGAAAGAGTATCGCACAACTGCAAACCTACCAAGACATGGCCGTCCACCTAAACTGACAGGCCAGACAAGCAGAGCATTAAATCAGAGAAACAGCCAAGAGGTCCATGGTAACTCTGGAGGAGCTGCAGAGATCCACAGCTCAGCGGAAAGAATCTGTCCAATGGACAACTATTAGTCGTGCTCTCCACAAATCTGGCCTTTATGAAAGAGTGACAAGAAGAAAGTCATTATTGAAAGAAACCCACAAGAAGTCCTGTTTGCAGTTTACAGAAAAGCCATGTGGGGGACACAGCAAACATGGAAAAAGGTGCTCTGGTCAGATGAGACCAAAACTGAACTTTTTGGCCTAAAAAGCAAAATGCTATGTGTGGCAGAAAATTAACACTGTACATCACCCTGAACACACCATCCCCACTGTGAAACATCATGGTGGCAGCATCATGTTATGGGGATGTTTTTCATCAGCAGGAACAGGGAAGCTGGTCAGAGTTGATGGGAAGATGGATGGAGCCAAATACAGGACAATCTTATAAGAAAACCTGTTATGCCGCGTACACACGGTCGGACTTTTCGTCTACAAAAGTCCAACGGACGCTGACGGACTAAAGCTGGCTGGTAATCCGATCGTGTGTGGGCTTCTCCGGACTTTCAACGTACTTTTTTAGCCTCAAATCCGACGTACTTTAGATTTGAAACATGCTTCAAATCTTTACGTCGTAACTACGACGGACCCCGAAATCCGCTCGTCTGTGTGCTAGTCCGACGGACAAAAAGCCACGCTAGGGCACCTATTGGCTACTGGCTATGAACTTCCTTATTTTAGTCCAGTGTACGTCATCACGTACGAATCCGTCGGACTTTTGTGTGGTCGTGTGTAGGCAAGTCCGTTCGTTAGAAAGTATGCCGCAAGTCCGCTGCAAGTCCGCCGAAAGTCTGCCGGAAGTCTGTCGGACAGGCTGTCTGACTTTTGTAGACGAAAAGTCCGACCGTGTGTACGCGGCATTAGAGTCTGCAAAAGACTTGAGACTCGGGAGCAGGATCACCTTCCAGCAAGACAACGACCCTAAACATACAGCCAGAGCTACAATGGAATGGTTTAGATCAAAGTATATTCATGTGTTAGAATGGCCCAATCAAAGTCCAGACCTAAATCCAATTGAGAATCTGTGGCAAGACTTGAAAATTGCTGTTCACAGACGCTCCATCCAATCTGACAGAGCTTGAGCTATTTTGCAAACAAGAATGGGCAAAAATGTCTCTCTAGATGTGCAAATCTGGTAGAGACATACCCAAAAAGACTTGCAGCTGTAATTGCAGCGAAAGGTGGTTCTACAAATTATTGACTCAGGGGGGGCTGAATACAAATGCACGACACACATTTCACATATTTATTTGTAAAAAAAAATTGAACACCATTTATCATTTTCCTTCCACTTCACAATTATCTGGCACTTTGTGTTGGTCTATAACATAAAATCCCAATAAAATACATTTACATTTTTGGTTGTAACATGACAAAATGTGGAAAATTTCAAGGGGTATGAATACTTTTCAAGGCACTGTATGAAGTTTATACTGTACATGCCTATTTTACCCGGTGGCCTTCTGGGTAAACGTGACCTTGTGGTGATAAGGTCACTTCAAAGGATCAATGTGTAATTGGTCATAAAAGTCCCATTCTGTGCAAATGAGTGATATAAATCTCAGATCCCAAAACTTTCCCCCTTTCCAAATGTTTGAACACCATTCTGTGACGTCTGATGGTGGAGTAACATTTCATCTCTTAAGTGCGTTGCTGGTTGTTTCATTGTTCTGCCTTTGGCTACCATCCTTAACACTGAACATCTTACAGGCACTTCAGATATTACATTTTATTCAGCTTTTTGGGATGCTTTACTGTATGTGTTTTATTTGGAGGCTAATTGTACCTATAATCCACTTAGCCTGAAGTGGCCATTGTGAAATGTGTTGATATTGCACTCTGCAAATATGTGATTGCAATTTATACCTTAAATGTAATTTTGGTTGATATATGTTTTTATGTGAATTTATGTTTAACTATTTTTACCTGTATCCATAATAAATACTGTTTTTTAGGAGATATTGTAGTTGAATTGGTTCCGTCAAGTGCACTTGTAAGTCCCACAAAATGAGTTATAGATTTTAGTCCCCCAAAAAGTGCCTCCTTTCCAAATGCTCCTACCTTCCTACCGTTCCTACCCACCTACCTACCACTTCTTTTTGAAACTGGGGTGAAACGCTGTAATACTACACAACTTACCACCATAGCAGAGCATAAGCATGCTCACAGGGTGTGCAGGTTCCCCTTGCCTCCCAGGTCTCCCTTCTTGTGCCCCCCCACCCAGGTTCCCTCCTCTCCCGCCGTCTGCTGCTGGGCACAAGGGGGGAGGTTTCAGGATGGAGAGCGCAATAAGGGGCTTGTAAATATGTAATTTACCGGCCCCTTCCTTTTCTAAATGAACATGGTATCCATCACTCACTGTGTGTATTCATAACTATGTTGACTATGCTACAGCTTGAGAACAAACAAGAAGCCGCTCAGCACTGAGCACTTCACATTTATTTCACTGTTAAGTGCAGCTGAGGCTGCAGAAAAAAGGACTGGGGAATATATATATATATGTTCATTGTCAGTCCCTTTCTCTTTCTCAAAATTAAGACATCAGGGGTCTGTTTAAAACCCAGATAATTCACCAAACCCCCTTAATGGGGCTCCTAAAACAAATTGTAAAAAAATTAAAATAATAAAGAATAAAATTGTAAAAAAATATAAAAAATAGAATAATAAAAAAAAAAGACTGACTCTGTCCACTGCTCTCCTGACACCGTCCACTGCTTTCCTGACAGAATCCTCTGCCCTACTGACACAGTCCACAGCTGTACTGACTGACACCATCCAGTGTCCTACTAACACCCACCTCTACCCTACTGACACTGTCCACTGCTCTACTGACTGACACCAACCTCTACCCTACTGACATGTCCACTGCTCTACTGACTGACACCATCCAGTGTCTTACTGACACCAACCTCTACCCTACTGACATGTCCACTGCTCTACTGACTGACACAATCCAGTGTCTTACTGACCCCAACCTCTACCCTACTGACATGTCCACTGCTCTACTGACACCATCCAGTGTCTTACTGACCCCAACCTCTGCCCTACTGACATGTCCACTGCTCAACTGACTGACACCATCCAGTGTCCTACTAACACCCACCTCTACCCTACTGACACTGTCCACTGCTCTACTGACTGACACCAACCTCTACCCTACTGACATGTCCACTGCTCTACTGACTGACACCATCCAGTGTCTTACTGACACCAACCTCTACCCTACTGACATGTCCACTGCTCTACTGACTGACACAATCCAGTGTCTTACTGACCCCAACCTCTACCCTACTGACATGTCCACTGCTCTACTGACACCATCCAGTATCTTACTGACCCCAACCTCTACCCTACTGACATGTCCACTGCTCTACTGACACCATCCAGTGTCTTACTGACCCCAACCTCTGCCCTACTGGCATGTCCACTGCTCAACTGACTGACACCATCCAGTGTTTTACTGACCCCAACCTCTGCCCTACTGACATGTCCACTGCTCTACTGACACCATCCAGTGTCTTACTGACCCCAACCTCTGCCCTACTGACATGCCCACTGCTCAACTGACTGACACCATCCAGTGTTTTACTGACCCCAACCTCTGCCCTACTGACATGTCCACTGCTCTACTGACACCATCCAGTGTCTTACTGACCCCAACCTCTGCCCTACTGACATGTCCACTGCTCTACTGACTGACACCATCCAGTGTCCTACTGACACCAACCTCTACCCTACTGACATGCCCACTGCTCAACTGACTGACACCATCCAGTGTCCTACTGACACCAACCTCTACCCTACTCATATCGTCCACTGTTCTACTGACATTGTTCATGTTTACCTGTACCTGTCCCCCTAGAAGCCTACACTGAGACCTACTCCATTATATTCTATGGCGGGGAACCATCACACGTACAATATTCCATGGCCGGTAGCCAGCGCACGCACAGTACTGCAGGCATGCCAGCTGAAAATTTCTGGCACTACAAACAAAGAATAAAAACCAATGAACTATATCATCAGTTTCTACGTGGAAGAAATTCATCACCATTGCTGCTTCTGGGAGTCTGTTATGGTTTTTTTATTTAAATGACCCTACCGAGGCTGCCGATAATTTGCTGCCATCGCACATATATAATGTTGCTTTCTATTGATTTCTCCCCATATCATTTCACCATTTAATTATTTCCGATCTCATGCATCTGATTACATCCAATCTCATATGCAAACAGCTCAGTTTGTATGCAAGGCTGGTGATACCAAGGAGCAACGATACCCAACCAGCCTCAGACACACCTAAATCAGAATAAGCTTATTGTCTGTTGTCTTTCTAAATGAAAACAGGATGTAGTAATCAAAGGCGCACAGCCCAGGCTGTTTACTATTCATTACAGGGAGCCAGATTACAAGCGACTTTAAAGGGACATTGTTAAAGCACATAATGGGCTGGTAATGGCCTGTTCCCCAAGGATGATTTTACAAGGACGCATTGGCTATCCTGATATATACACGATAATTATTTGGATGGCTGAAAATGATCAGTGCAGTTATCTCTATGTCATCCCAAGCCCCGCTGTAATTTATTAAGCAAATTTCCTTTTATCAGTTCTAATAAATGTGTGCATTTTATTTCATAAATTAATTTCATGTACGCTGATTAAATAAGAACCCAGTTATGTATATAAGCCTGAACAATGAAATTCTCCCTCTTTGTCTGTTCAATATATCATTGAAAGTGTTTTCTTTTATATCTGGTCTGTGATACAAAAAGGGACCCAAGAAAACAAATGCATATGAGCAGAATTTAATAAAACTATTTAAATTTTATTATTACATAAGTCAAATCTCTGTATTAACCACTTCAATACCAGTCACATACACCCCCTTCCTGCCCAGGCCATTTTTTAGCTTTCAGCTCTGTCACACTTTGACAATTGTGCGGTCATGCTACACTGTAACCATGTGAAATTGTTATAATTTTCTTCACACAAATAGAGCTTTCTTTTGGTGGTATTTAATCACTCCTGGGTTTTTTATTTTTTCCTAAAAAAAAAAAAAAAAAGACAGAAAATTCTGGAAAAAAAAAAAGTTTCTGTCACTAAATGTTGTAAATAAGTAATTTTTCTCCTTCACTGATGGGCGCTGATGAGGCGGCACTTATGGGCACTGATTAGGTGGCACTGATGAGGAGGCACAAATATGCCACACTTATGGGCACTGATATATGGCACTGATGAGCACTGATATGCGGCACTGGTGGGCACTGGGCACAGATAGGCAGCACTGGTGGGCACAGATAGGCGGTACTTATGGGCATTGATGGGTGGCATTGATGGGCAGCAGTGATGGGCATTGATGGGCAGCACTGATAGCCAGCACAGACTGGCATCATTAATGGCCACTAATTGCTGGCACTTGTGGGCACTGATTGCTGGCACTTGTGGGCACAGATTGGTGGCAATTGTGGGCACTGGTTGGCACTGATTGCTGGCAGTGGTAGGCAATCATTGCCGGCACTGGTGGGTACTTAATTGTAATCAGGACACTGATGATCAGTGCCCTGATTACATACCTAGCTGATCGGCTCTCCTCTCCTCACACTCTATCAGTGTGAGGCGAGGGGCGCCGATTACCGGCATCTCCGTGTTTACATGTGACCGGTTGTGACTGGACACAGCCGATCACATGGTTAAAGAGCCACGGGCGCGGTTCCTTAAACAGATCGGGATCGTGCCACGTCCTAGCAACACGGTGCGGCGACGATCGCCGCCATGCGCTCCCCCGGGGGTGAGAGAGCGGTCATTCTGTGAGGCCGTCATATGACGGCCACCCAGAATGAGAGCCGCACTGCCCAGCCGTCATTTCACAGTGGGCAAGCGGCAAGTGGTTAAAATACAGATATATACAAATAAGAAAAAATTATACATGTATTGCTAGCTTTTATAAGGGCTCTTTCACACTCGCGTTGGGCTGTGGTACCCTCTGAAGAGCGATCCCTCCATTGGACAGCATTTTATTGCCTCCTCACCGCCTGATTTAATCCTGTAATGCCGCACTACAATGCCACAATCGTGTACATTGCTTGCAGTTGCAGCGCAGACCCATTGAACTCAATTGTGAATTTGACAGGGGGGTATCGTCTGTCAAATTCTGCACCCACTTTTAGGCCTCGTTCACACCTATGAATTTTTTTAGTACATTTTCAGTTTTCCAGAAACACACTACAGTCCAATTAACATGGTTTCCTATGGATGTAGTTCACATCTGTGCATTTAGGAAAGGGCCAGGGTTTTTTTTTTTCCTGTTTTTTAGTTCCATAGACTTCAATGGTTTAAAGATGTGTATTGAAAAACGCAAACTGTAACCTGCACAAGTGTGAATCAGGCCTTAGACCTGTTTCACACAGGCTTCAGCTTGTATAAGACAGTGTGAACAGAAAGCTTTAACCCCTTAATGCTGGCGCCTCCCGTCCCTTTAAGGGGTTCTGATGTCGGGAGTCAGGGCAGGGTTTATGATCATGTGACCGCTGCAATTGGCTTCCCATTAGGCACCGGGAGTGTGCAGGACGCGCGCTCTTGTCACAGTTTTTTTTTTTACATTTTAGTACGCATATATGTGGCCTCTCGGCATCAAGACCCACCCGCCGAGAGGCCACATGTTTGCATACTCTCGGCACTAAGAGGTTAATAACCAGTGACACTAATACAGTGATCAGTGCTAAAAATTATGCACTGTCCTTGTACTAAGGACACTAGCAGGGAAGGAGTTAACATCAGGGGCAATCGAAGGGTTAAATGTGTCCCTAGGGGGTGTTTTCTAACTGTGGGGGAGGTGCTTTAACTGTAAGACAGAGATCCGTGTTCCAGCTTAGCAGGAACTCCTGTCTTCTCCTGTCACAGAACGGCGATCTGCCTTGTTTACATAGGCAGACCTCCATTCTGTCTGCCTCGGGAACGATTGGCTGGTCCCGGCGGATCCGCTATTTGGCTCCCGCTGTGTCCAGTCACAGCGGGAGCGGGTCGCCGGTGGTGTGTGTGTGCACGCCCCAGACCTTGAAGAGAAAATCACGTACAGGTACGTGATTTTACGCTAAAGGGCCATCCTGCTGCAGTATATGTTTATGGGGTGGTCCTTAAGCGGTTAACATATATTTACACATTTCCCATTTTGTGTGAACGAGGCATACCTGAGAACTGAAATTCCAAGTGAAGAATGCGAAATCCAGATTTTAGGCAAACGGCGGTGAACGTGATTCAGTTGGGGAAGTACCAGTGAGTGCTTTTTTCAGCAAAATATGCCTACTAATTCTCTGCTTTATAAATATATTCCTATAATGACACTTCACAGAGAAGCTCTGAACAATAATAAATAAAAAGCGTAAGCCTTGCTGGATGTAATCTTCTCTCTTGTTGTTATACAGCCATTAGAAAGTCAGATTCTCTCCTTTAGAAACTTAAGTGGCCAAAAAGAAACACCTAAGATTAGAGCAAGCTTACACACCTTAACTCTAAAAATAGAGTCTTTTTGCATAAGCTATAATATATATCAGCGGTAGTGAATTAAAATTCAAGGAGGTCCGAGGTTTCCGGATCACAAGTCTGTGCCATGAAAGATCGTACGTGACTACTTTCCTTTTTGTGGCGCAAGCCACGCTCTCTGGCACTTTTCTTACTGTTTCCTCTACACACTCTCTGTAAATGGAAATGTCCCATTAGTGTTCCCCCTTACATCAGGCGCCCCTACCAAAGTAATTCATTACACTGGGGGCCCCCATCAGACTACCCCCAAAAATCAGTTGCCACCTTCAGAGTATCCCCTTATATCAGGTGTCCCCATCAGGGTGCCCTCTTACATCAGGTTTCTTCATCAGTAGGCCCCCTTACATCTGGTGTCTCCCATTAGTGTGCCCCCCTACATTATTTGTCCCCATCGGAGTGCCCCCTTACATTATGTACCATCATCAGAGTGCCCCTTTACACCAGGTGTCCTCATCACATCAGGTGTGCCCATCAGAGTGCTCCTTTACGTTAGGTGTGCTCATCAGAGTGCCACCTTACATCAGGTGTTCCCATCAGAGTGCCCCTTTACATCAGGTGTTCCCATCAGCATGCCCCCTTAACATAATATGTGCCTATCAGTGTGCCCCTTTAACATTAAATAAGGGGCATGATGGACATATTTAATGATAAGGGGCACTCTGATGGGCACATTTTATGTTAAGTGGCATTCTGATGGGCACATTTTATGTTAAGGGGCACTCTGATGGGCATATTTAATGTTATGGGGCACTCGGAAGAGCACATTTTATGTTAAATGGCACGCTGATGGGCACAACAAAATATGCCCATTAGTGTGCCCCTTAACATAAAATGTGCCCATCAGTGTGCCCCTTAACATAAAATATGCCCATCAGAATGCCCCTTATATTATATTAAGGGGCACACTGATGCGCACATTTCATGCTAAGGGGCACTTTGATGGGCATATTTAAGATTAAAGCGGAGTTCCACTTAAAAAAAAAGATTAACAGTCAGCAGCTACAAATACTGCAGCTGCTGACTTTTAATAATCAGACACTTACCTGTCCCAGAGTCCACCGATGCGGGGGAATGAAGCCCCGCTTGTCTCCCCCTCCTCTCTGTGGCGCCGGCATTTTCACTGTGGGTGCCCGGCTGCGCATGCGCGAGCGGCGCGCACTAACTGGCCTAGCAATCTTCTGGGACTTTTGACCTACCCCACATGATTGCCGAGAGGGAGGGGGGAGAGGTGAACTTGCTTCCGGTGCCACGGTGCTCCGGGAGGAAGTGGAAGCTGGATCCTTCTAAAAAGAGGGTATCTGCCCCCCCCCCCCAAAAAAATGACATGTCAAATGTGGCATGTCAGGGGGTCACCTTCCCTTAAAGCGGAAGTTCCATTTTTGGGTGGCACTCCGTTTTAAGGGGCACTCAGTGTAAAGTGCCCCCCCCTGCAGGTTTAAGTCATAATGTACTAGTAATAAAGGATTACCTACTAACAGAGCCCACCAGCACTGTGCTGTCACAGCTCTCCTTGGTACCCAAGGCTTCCATGTTAACTGGTACTTCCGGGTCCTGAATCTTCTGCCACTTAAATGGCCAGGCTGTGGTGACGTCACTCCCACGCATGTGCATAGGTTACACTTCGCTGCCACACAGAGAGCAGGCTGCAAAATGTGGTTTGATCTGCACATGCACAACTCAGATCGCATTACTGTTGATAGGCAGGGGTGGGGGGTCATTTATGACAGAATAGACCTATAGGGTCTTTTCTGTTTTAAAGACCTTGCCTGTCAGCTGATTTTTTTTTTAATGCTTGGGTTTACTGCCACTTTAATTTGTTTCAGTAGGCACATCCTTTAACATGATAGGCTCATTCATACAGTGCCTAAGAGATGGTAAAATTAGGCAGTTGAGCCACAGATTTGCCAACCCTCGACTGCCAGTCTGAACAAGGGCACCCAACAGCTCACGACAGCAACGTGTATTCTGGCCCAGGCCTAGGGCAGCACTTTGCAGGTGGGGGAAGCAAGAAAGAGTCCACGCCGGCTTGCGCTACACTGTTAGTGTAGCGCCAGTCTTATGGGGCGGACTGGGCTGAGAGGCAAATTAGTCTAGCGCCCCCATAAAGCGGCCGCACTGCTTCCGGTATGCGGGCGGCCGGCATTCCACAACTGTGCGCCATTTATAATTTTGACTGTCCTCTCATCCTGGACCACAAACCTTCCTCACTGTGCTGTTTTCTGCTGCACCATTGACATGGTTATATCTTCGTCCTCTATAAATCTATCAGAAATTTGTGCTTAAAGTAGAACTATAGGCAACACTTTTTTTTTTTTTTTTTTCCCGGATAGAGTAAGGGAGGGTTATAGCCCCTGTCCGTTTATTTTTTACCATCCCTGTCCCATTGCAGAGATTTCCCTTCACTTCCTGCCCCATAGCCAAACAGGAAGTGAGAGGAAATCTATGCAAATTAAGGGAATCCATTGAAGGCCCTCAGAACTAGTGTCCCCACTAGAAAATTTCAAGGCAAGTCTTAAACAGCAAGGGGTGTGGCCTTGACAGGAAGGGGTGGGTCATATTTAAATTAGGAAGTACACGAGTTTAGTCAGGCCTAGGGCAGCACAAAACCTAAATACACTACTGTACGGCAGTACACATGGAGCAGCCACTGCAAATATGAAATAGAAAGGTTGTGTTCAGCCATGGTACTGCTGGCCAAAAGCAATATACCAAGTTAATGGCGGCACATCGCAACTGCCCTGCAACTGCATGCAATGCACAGCAGTGCAGCATTTTGAGGGTTAAAACATGCAGTGAGTTGTCTCCTTACTGCCTGTCAGAAGTTCTCTAAAAATGGATCTACCAAGGATTGGAGGAGTGGCTGATATTAGATGGGTGACTCTGCCACTGAAGAGAGAATTTCCGACATCATAATCACTAAGAGGCCGTCTGTCCCTATGGAATTGCTCCCTCGAATGTTGCTGAATCTTGATCGCTAGTGATGAGAGCAACATCTCACTGCCTAGCTAGGGAGCAAATCCATAGGGACAGCCGGGCAGCCTCTTAGGGATCCTTTCTCTGCTGCTGATATTGCAATTATATGCCACAGGCAAAGATCACAAGGAGCCTATCCGAAATCAACTCAAAATACAGCAAGAAATATTACATATAAAAATTGTCCGACAGCAGCGGACTGACTGTGCCTACAAAATGTGGGTTCAAAGTGAAGTAGGAATGGGGATCAGATTATATGGCCATGGTTATGTGTGTAGTAGGGCTGATTTAGAATTCCAGCTAAGAAGCCATTCCTATTAACTATGTTAAGAACATTTTGTCTGTAGAACGTGACAGGCTGTGGGTTGGGACACTGAATTCACCCATTTCCCCCCCTTAGCACAGCCATCTGTGCTTAGCTTAGCACACTTTTCCTGTCCAGGATGTGTCAAGCTAGTCAGCAGATTAAAGCGGTTGTATACCCGCTGTCATTTTTTTTTTTTTTTTACACCTGCAAGGGAAAAGGCATAATGAGCTAGTATGCACCGCATACTAGCTCATTATGAGATACTTACCTTAGAACGAGGCGCCGGCATCTCACCTGGTCCACGCCGAGGGAGCCGACATCTCCCCTCGGCGTGTCTTCCAGGTATCGCGGCTCCGGCGCTGTGAGTGGCCGGAGCCGCGATGTCGTCACTCCCGCGCATGCGCGCGGGAGACTTCTGCCCGGCAAGCTCCGGAGTTTGCCGGGCTGTCAGCCGAGAGTCCCCTGTGCGCATGCAGTCAGCGGCTCATTGCGAGGGGAATATCCTGTAAGGTTTAGGAGATATTTTTTTTACCTACAGGTAAGCCTTATTATAGGCTTACCTGTAGGTAAAAGTTACAAATAAAGGTATACAACCGCTTTAAGAAGGTAACCGCAAAGCAAGGCTTGTGTAACTGCTTGTGAAAGAATATGCTTTGCTAAACTGCTTTGCATCAATAAGAGGAGGTAACTGTTTAAAGGGTTAGAATTTCTGGTAACGGAAATGTATTGTCTGTTCGCTTGTGACGTAATGTGATAGAGTTATATGTACACTGAATTGTCTGTATCGGGCACTTCTTGGCGTGTAGACATTAGTCGGGCCAGGAGTGTCCATTCTTGCTAGCTAGAAGAATGGAATAAAAACCTCGCATACCAGAAGTTCATTGCCCAGCAGTCATTACCACTATTCTGCTACCTCAAAAGAGCTACTTGCTTTGGAAACCCATGTGACCGGGTGACAACATAGACACATAAATGGAAGACAGGGACAAGGCATTGTCACCTGGAACATAAAGGACTTTCATCATCTGCCCTTAATTTTGTTTTTAATTTGCAGATTAAAAAAAATATATATATTAAAAATTACAATAAAATGACATTAATATGTTAAATTCTATATGAGCCTTATGATTGGTTACATATTTAAAATGTGATTTATAATTATATTCCCGCAGTGATTAAAGAGGAAGTAAACCCTGATGGGTTTTACTTCCTCTTTGTTTCCCTACAAAGGTAAAGCATAATGGGCTACTATGCATTGCATAGTAGCCCATTATGTGACACTTACCTGCAGGAGAAGCCCTCAATGTCCCCGTCTTCCTCGCTAGTAGCGCGCGTCCATACTTCACCGCTCTTCCTTCCGGGGCCGCGAACTCCGGCTCTGTGACTGGCCGGATTCGCGTGACGTCAATCCCGCGCATGCGCGCCGGAGCCGCCTTTAACGGCATGACCCGAGCTAGAAAAGGCACAGCGTGCCCTTTCTAACTCCGGCACATGTGCAGAAGTTGCCCTACGGCGATTTGCAAATATCTCCTAGACTGTCTGGGAGATATTTCAAGCACCTACAGGTAAGCCTTAATCTAGGCTTACCTGTAGGTTAAAGTTGTTGTAAAGGGTTTACAACCGCTTTAAAGTAGTAATAAACCCAAAGGCAAACATTTATTATAATGCAGCTTACCAATTCTTAGATGTGATGGCTGCATTTGTTTTCTTTTTTAGGCTTTCTTTCTACTAATTTCCTCTGGTGATCCAACCAGTAACTCTGTTGTTTTTCACAAGTTCAAGCTCTCCAGAAGAATATATCAGTTTACCTGGATGATCCAAACCACTTATCACTGGCAGAGGTGATTAAAATGGTCCGCTTTTATTTATTCATGCAAAACCTTTATCCCAAAAGGAAAAAAAAAAACTGTTTGCTATAACTGATTATAAAGGTGTGAGCTGGAGTTTTACTTTAATTTGTTGGTTATCTAAATTTGCTAATACAGGTAACACTACCCTCCCCCCAGACTGACAATGCCGCTGTCTGCTGTGCCTCCTGTGCTCATTCCTCCAGAGTGGTATCTCACTAATATAGGAGGTGTGTTACTGGCCAGACCACCAGGAAAAAAGCCAAAGAAAAGGAAACTGATGCAACCACCGCATGTAATGATTTGTTAACTACAATATATTACATTTTTGGGTTTAACCACTTACGGACCGTCCGCCGTCCTTTTGCGTCGTTGCTTTGAAGAGGAATATTGTTGTTATGGCAGCAGCTACCCCCGGTATCCTCTTCAGCGGGCGGTCCGCTTTCACATAAAAGTGGTCTCTGCGGCGGATTCGCCGCAAGATCACTTTTATCAGCGGCGGGAGAGGAGACCCCCCTGCTACCGCGCTCTGGTGCTCTCCGCCGCTTACCAGAGCCGCCGGCAGCAGCGGAGGCGATTGGGTCTGCTCTCCTGTTAGGCATGGAGACGAGTGAGGGGAAGATGGCCCGCACCCGTCTCCATATCATTGCAGGACGGAAGCGACTTCAAAACGTCACTTCTGCCCATAGCTTTTAAAGGGACATTTTTTTTTTTTTTAAATGACATTTAATTATTATTATTTTTTTTATTGCATTTTAGTGTAAATATGAAATCTGAGGTCTTTTTGACCCCAGATCTCATATTAAAGAGGTCCTGTCATGCTTTTTTTCTATTACAAGGGATGTTTACATTCTTTGTAATAGGAATAAAAGTGACACAATTTTTTTTTTTTTTTTAAAGAACAGTGTAAAAATAAAAAATAAAAGGTTAAATAAGAAAATTATTTATTTTTTTAAAAGTGCCCCGTCCCGCCAAGCTCGCGTGCAGAAGCGAACGCATACGTGAGTAACGCCCGCATATGAAAACGGTATTCAAACCACACATGTGAGGTATCGCCGCAATTGGTAGAGTGAGAGCAATAATTCTAGCCCTAGACCTCCTCAGTAACTCAAAACATGCAACCTGTAGAATTTTTTAAACGTCGCCTATGGATATTTTTAAGGGTAAAAGTTTCTCGCTATTCTACGAGCGGGCGCAATTTTGCAGCGTGACATGTTGGGTATCAATTTACTCGGTATAACATCTTTCCTAATTTTATAAAAAAATTGGGCTAACTTTACTTTTGTCTTATTTTTTAATTAAAAAAAGTGTATTTTTTTAAAAAAAGTGCGCTTGTAAGACCGCTGCAAAAATACGGTGTGACAGAAAGTACTGAAAATGGTATCTATTTACTCGGTGCAACCTCGTCTTTTATATTTTACCAAACAATTGGGTAATTTATTTGTGTGCAATAAACTTAGCTTTCGTGTATGGTTTACTGAAATTTTGCGATAATATTGTGTGATATACAAAATTAGAACTACTACTATTTTATTCTCTAGGGTGTCTGCTTTCAGAAAATATATGTTTTGGGGGTTTATGCAATCATCAGGCCTAAAATTATTTTTTAACCACTTACCGCCAAATCATGTACCTGGTAGTAATTTGATTTCAAGTGGTTGTACCGGGATGATGACTACAGCTGCAGCCATCATCCCGGTACCCTTTTTTAGAGCCAACAGTCGGCTCTTCTGTAATAACAACCAGAGCAGTTAACCAGCCACTTGGTTGTTATTACAAGCAGCCCCCCACCTCCCGCTGCATTCCGCAGCTCGCTCTTATGCCCCGTACACACGGTCGGATTTTCCAATGGAAAATGTCCGATCGGAGCATGTTGTCGGAAATTCCGACCGTGTGTAGGCTTCATCGGGCATTTTTCATTGGATTTTCCGACACACAAAGTTTGAGAGCAGGATATAAAATTTTCCGACAACAAAATCCGTTGTCGGAAATTCCGATCGTGTGTACACAAATCCGACAGACAAAGTGCCACGCATGCTCAGAATAAATAAAGAGATGAAAGTTATTGGCCACTGCCCCGTTTATAGTCCCGACGTACGTGTTTTACGTCACCGCATTCAGAACGATCGGATTTTCCGACAACTTTGTGTGACCGTGTGTATGCAAGACAAGTTTGAGCCAACATCCTTCGGAAAAAATCCTAGGATTTTGTTGTCGGAATGTCCGAACAAAGTCCGACCGTGTGTACGGGGCATAACTCTGCTCTGTCCCACCAGGAGACCCAAACTACTAAAAGCCGATTCACACTGAGGCAGCACGACTTGCAGCGCGACTGCCTCAGACGACTTGAACACGACTGCTGCGGCAACTTGCAAAACGACTTCTATATAGAAGTCAATGCAAGTCGCCCCCAAAGTAGTACAGGAACCTTTTTCTAAGTCAAAGCGACTTGCGTCGCTCTGATTAGAACGGTTCCATTGTACAGAACGGGACGCTACTTGTCAGGCGGCTAAGTCGCCTGACAAGTTGTCCTAGTGTGAACCGGCTCTCGCTGGCACGTCCACCGGCTAGTTGGAGACCCAAAGTAAGCCGGGATCGGCTTTCATTGGGTCTCCGCTATAGTAACCTGGAAGCAATGACATGACATCACTTTCGGTTTACCGGCATTTTTTGAAAATCTTATTGACCCCGGATTCCTCCATAAAGAGTACCTGTCACTGCCTATTACTGTCACAAAGATGTTTATTTTTTAAAGCAACAGTGTAAAAAAAAAAAAAGTGCCACTCCCCCCCCCCCCCCCCCCCTATGCTAGTGTGCAAAGGCGTGCATCGGTTACCGCACTCACGCAAACCACAAACATCCCACACATGTGAGGTATTGCCGTGAACGTTGAATCATGGGCAATAATTCTAGCACTAGACCTCCTTTGTGAATCTAAATTGTTAATCTGTAAAGACTTTAAAAGCATTGCCTGTGGATAGTAAAATTTAAGTCGTTTGTAGCCGTTGTGCAGTCTTGCGCAATTTTAAAGCGTGACATGTTTGGTATCTATTTACTCTGCGTGACACCTTTTATATCTTACCAAAAAAAAAAAAAAAAAAGTGGGTTATGTATTGTTTTTTTTCTTGCATTAAAATTTAAAAAAGCTTGTTGTTTCCCAAAAAATGCGTTTTGAAAAACCGATGCGCAAATATCGTGTGACATAAAAAATTGCAATACCCACTAATTTATTCTCTAGGCCTGGGCCTCTGCTTTAAAAAAAAAAAGTATAATGTTTGGGGATTCTAACTGATTTTCTAGCAAAGAAAAAAAAACAGATTTTCACACGTAAACAAAAAGTGCCAGAAAAGTGGTTAAACGTGTTCAAAAAAACACATGTCTGCCAATATCAAATAAAGTAAACAATAAATTAGCTGTGCTGTAAGCTTTGCTGCATACCAGGTTTATGGAATAACCTTCAAACAATGACTATGTTCTAATAAAACCAATCCAACCTTCCATATAAAGGTGAAGCTACACAATAAGCTCTCACTTCCTATTCTCAATACATTCTCTCTCTCTCTGTCATCGTCAAGCTGGACAATCCGGTTCTCCCAGTTTTTGTTTATGGCTGGAGGCCTGGTGGCTTCTATAGTCTCTATTTGCTTTAAAGGAATGGAGGACATTTTAATTTAGGTTTCAGTTCCTTTAAATCATGGCCACGATTGTATCTGGAAATCCCCTATTATGGGTTAAGTTTGTTTTATGTTCTGACGTTCTATAATCATCTGCAGATCACTTTAGTTTTTTTTTCTTCTTCAAGATATGCAGTTAGCTAAGGCAAAAGAAGATAGTGGAATCTGCTGTGAAAATAACTTTTTTTTCTTTTTTTACTAAGAACTTCCTCAAAGAATTCAAAAGTGTGATAACCTAAAGAAAAGATGGCGACCAACACAAAGACTCATAATGGGTGTAGGGTCCCCCATTGTCATGAGACAGGGACAGGATGTGCAGATACCATCCAACACCCTTAGACCCCTCCCACTTTCAGCAGCTCCATCATTATGCCCGCCCCGTGTGCCAAAAATTCTTGTTTATCATTTTTTTAGTATCATTTTAACATTTCACTCTACGTAATTTAACCACTTGCCAAACAGGCCAATTCGGACATTTCTCTCCTACATGTAAAAATCATAATTCTTTTGCTAGAAAATTACATAGAACCGCCAAATATTATCTGTTTTTTTTGAGCAGAGACCCTAGAGAATACAATGGTGGTCATTGCAACTTTTTATCTCGCACAGTATTTGCGCAGCAATTTTTCAAACGCGTTTTTTTTGGGGAGAAAAAAACAGTTTCATGCTTTAAAAAAAAAAAAAAAACAGTACAGTTAGCCCAATTTTCTTGCATAATGTGAAAAATGAAGTTACATTGAGTAAATAGATACCTAACATGTCACGCTTCAAAATTGCACACGCTCGTGGAATGGCGCCAAACTTCACTACTTGAAAATTCCCATAGGCAACGCTTTAAAATCTCTTACTGGTTACATGTTTCGAGATACAGAGGAGGTCTAGGGCTGAAATTATTGCTCTCGTTCTAACATTTGCAGCGATACTTCACGTGTGTGGTTTGAACACCTGTTTTCATATGTGGGCGGGACTTGCGTATGCGTTCGCTTCTGCGTGCGAGCACGGGTGGGGCACTTTAATTTTTTTTTTTATTATTGTTAATTTTGCTTTACATTTTTTAGTTTGACACTTTAACCACTTGCTTACCAGGCACTTAAACCCCCCTCCTATCCAGACCAATTTTCAGCTTTCAGCGCTGACGCACTTTGAATGACAATTGCGCGGTCATACAACACTGTACCCAAATGAAATTTTTACCATTTTTTCACCACAAATAGAGCTTTCTTATGGTGGTATTTGATCACCTCTGCAGTTTTTACTTTTTGTTATATGAAATTTTAAACGGGTAATTTTTCTCCTTTATTGATGTACGCTGATGAGGCGGCAGTGATGGGCACTGATAGGCGGCAGTGATGGGCACTGATGGGTGGCAGTAATGGGCACTGATGGGTGGCAGTGATGGGCAGCACTGCCGGGTGGCACTGATTGGCACTACAGGTGGGCATTTATAGGTGGCACTTGTGGGCACTATTAGGTGGCACTGTGGGCAGTGTTAGGTGGCACTTTTAGGTGGCACTGATGAGGCAGATGTGCCTCTTCCACTTGGGGACCGATGTCCCTCACATCCTAGCCGGTGATCGGCTTTTTTTTCTACTCACGTTGTCAGCGTGAGTAAAAAAAGAAAAACGATTACCGATCTTTTGTTTACATCATGTGATCAGCTGTCATTGGCTGACAGCTGATCACATGGTAAGGGGCCGGGACCGGCCCCTTACTTGGATCGGTGATCAGCCGAGTCTCAGTGACTCGGTGATCACAGCGCACCCGGCGCGCGCCCTGCAGGGCGCGCGCAGGGAGCGTGCACGGGGGAGGCCGTCATATGACGGCCTCCCGGGAATTAAGGTCCGCGGATGCCAGGTGGTTAAAAAAAATGCAGAGGCCGGGCCTGACGTCATAACATCGCGCCCGGCCCCTGAACGATCATGGAGACTCCGGCGACCATCTGGTCCGACGGAAAACTCTATGGTAAACATCCGGGGCCGGCGGATCCTGTCTCCGACTCACTGATTGCAGCGGTGAATTGGTAGAAGAACCGGAGGACGGCGGGAGGGGGGAGCCACTATGATCGTTCCTATGGTGTAGGGAATCGCCGGGTGAAAACGACAATATCTGAATGATGTCTGTAGCTGCATGGGGGAGAAATTTTGGAACCCCGTGGTGATGTCAGCTTGGGGGCGGACAGCCTATACATCCAATGGGAACACTAGTTCATACTCTGGTGACAAGGATTTCCCTTGTTGTCTCTTAATTTCAGCTTTGGCTATAGAGCATGAAGTGAATGAAAATCTTCCCATTCAGATATACCCCCACAAAGTCAAGGATGTCATATGACGGCCAGCAAGTGGGAAGTGATTAAAGTATAACTAAAGGCAAATTTTTTTTATTTTTTTTAGTTTTAGTTTTGGATAGAGTGCAGGGGGATTAGAACGTTTGTCGTTTTTTTTTTTTTGCTGCCTGTGCCCCCTTTAAGGAGATTCACCCTCAATATTTGTCCTATTTACCATTATCCATGAAAGTAAAAGAAAATCACAAATTTTGGATTGTCCCCAGAAAAGTAATAGAGGGGTAATCTTCCATTGGGGACACTAGTTCTGGTGACCTGGGAGGGCCCCAAGGATTTCCCTTAATTTTCAGGGATTTCCTCTTACTTCCTCTTTGGCTATGGGGCAGAAAGTGTAGGGAAATCTCCACAATGGGACAAAAAACTTGACAGGGGTAATAACCCTTACTCTATTCAAAATGAAAAAAAAAGTTTTGCCTATAGTTCTACTTTAACCGCTTGCCGACCTATAACTTACATATACAATGGCAAGGCGCTCCCGCTGTGATAGTACAGAGCAAGAGCTGATCTGTGCGTAACGCAAACTCGATATCCGCCTGCACCCACCGATCACTAGGCAGAGAGCCAGAATGGCGATGTAAACAAGGCAGATCGCCGTTCTGTCAGTAGGGAAGGCATTGATCTTGTGTTCCTGCAAATCAGAGACACATGCCGCATACACAGGATTGGAATTTCCGACAACAAAACTGTGGATTTTTCTCCGAAGGATGTTGGCTCAAACTTGTCTTGAATACACACGGTCACACAAATTTTGTTGGAATTTACGAACGTGGGAACGCGGTGAAGTACAAGACATACGACGAGCCGAGAAAAAGGAAGTTCAATAGCCAGTGCGGCTCCTTCTGCTTCATTCCGAGCATGTGTGAGCTTTTGTGCGACAGACTTGTGTACACACGATCGGACTTTCTGTCAACAAGTGAAGTTGGCGGGAAATTTGAGAACCTGCTCAAACATTTGCGGCCGGAAATTCCGACCGCAAATGTTCAATGGAGCATACACACGGTCGGACTTTCCGACAGCAAGCTCACATCGAACATTTCCCGTCGTAAAGTCCGACCGTGTGTACGCGGCAATAGATTCATGCCTTCCCCTACTAAAAGCACCTCCCACACAGTGCATAAAAACTGGCTAGGCACACAGTTAACCCTTTGATCGCCCCACAAATAGAGCTTTCTTTTGGTGGTACTTTTGATCACCTGTGTTTTTTATTTTTGCACTATAAACAAAAAGATGTTATGTATAGCGCTTGTGCCTGACAATGCTCACGGATGTGGGTGCCAATCTCAAATATTGGAATATGGAAGAAAGATACTATGAATGGGACTTTGTAGGCACCAGTAACCATAATATAAAAAAAATACAAATTTTATTGAGACGTAGGTTTAAAAAAACATCAAAAAACAAATAAAAGACAACACATTTCATGTGTAAAAAGAACCTGTCATATTTAAACCTAAATCTGTCATCTGGGCACCAAGGCCCAATATACTCCCCTTTCTTCCATAAACAAAAAAGACTGACAAACAATATTTTTTACTCTCAGTTTAGGCCAATATGTATTCTGCTACATATTCTTGGTAAAAAAAAATCCCAATAAGCGTATATTGATTGGTTTGCGCAAAACATATAGCGTCTACAAAATAGGGGATAGATTTATGGAATTTTTATTTTATTTTATTTTTTTTACTATTAATGACGGCGATCAGCGACTTATAGCGTGACTGCGATATTGCGGCAGACAAATCGGACACTGAGTGACACTTTTTGGGGACCAGTGACACTAATACAGTGATCAGTGCTAAAAATATCTCTGGGGAAAAACATGCCAATGTCTGGGAAGGGGTTGACCTCTAGCGGCAATCAAGTGGCTAATTGTGTGCCTAACAATGTGTATTGTTTGTATTGTGTGTAATATGTGCTGCTTTTTACTACAGATTGATTTGTTTCTTTTCCCTGCTTTGGGAAAAGAAACAGCGATTATTCCCACTGTACAGAGTCGTGTGGTGTTTGATGAAGCACAGGGCTCTGGGCTGTGATTGGTCAAAGCTGATCAGCAGGTCCCGGCCATGAATCATTGGCTGGGATCTGCTGACAAACTCCTGCTGTGTCAAATCACGTGCACCCAAAACCCGGAATCAGACAGCAATGTACGGGTACATCGCTGTACCTGTAGAAGCCGCCCTATCGCAGTATACAGTATGCCACAGATCGGCAAGTCACAGTGACAGCCTGCACATCAAAGGTACATCTGTACTACCTCTGACATTCAAGAAGGACATAAACGTAGGGGCCATATGACAGGGTTGATGGGACGCCAGGCAGCTGTAAGGGTTACAGATTTAGAAAATAAGAGAAGATCCTCTTACCTGATTGGGGCCTCAGGAAAGAGGGATGTTCGGAGCTGATCACTGAGGAGCAGCACAGTGGCCTTTGCAGGCTGACATGCAACCAAACAGCTTACCACTGTTCCTCCCTACAATTTGTTTATTGTTCTTTATTTTTTTGCTTTAGACTGTTATGGTAGCTAGCATGTGGTTTGAGGGTCTTTGAAGGTGTTCATTTGTGTAAGGTTTGTGGGGAACCATCTAAGGCAGGGGTGTCGAACTCCATTCACTGCGGGCCGCATCAGCATTATGGTTGTTCTCGAAGGGCAGGTTGTATCTGTAAGACTAAAGCACCCGACTCCCGGTTACATCAAATGTCAAGAGCCCCCCCGCCATCAGCAGTCAAGAGTCTCCCACCATCCCTTACATCACAGTGCACCCCCTCCATCTTGTGCTGCTGCCATGAAGAAGCTGGGGGCAGAGCCGGGAAGCGGAAAGTGCAGGGTCTGGAAAAGGACCAGAGGAGGGCTGGAGTCAGCTGCTGGAGTCTGCTAAATGCTGAGACCAGGGGAGGCGGAGATAAGGGGGTGCTGCGGCTGCACGTAGAAGTGCAAGATCTGGTGGAGGAGTTCTGTCCTTCTCCCTGCTGCCGACTGCTGAGACAGGGTGGAGATAAGAGGGGTGCTACAGCTGCAGGAGAGGCATGTGGGCCAGATGAAATGGCCTGGCAGGCTGGATTCGGCCTGCAGGCCTTGTGTTTAACACATGTGGTCTAAGGTATGGTGCCTGATTTTAGTTTGGTCCAGTTGTTGAGACCCAGGATTGATGTACGGATGGGTATTCTGCTGAAGGTTTCTTTAACCATCCCTGGAGCAATGTAGTGCAGCTGGAGGTCTGCGGATTTGCACAATTTGGGCTGCGGATACAATACTTTGGTTGCTTCTTTCTGGTGCCTTCAGGGACCATCAACCCATTATTTTTGTTATGCATTGGATTGGATTTTGTAATATAGGTTTGCTATAGCCATGAAACCCCATTTTCTGGGTAAATACAGGCAGTAAGGGGTGGGTATGGTCTAGCAGTAGTAGATTCCCTCTGAAATATCATATGTCATGTCTTCTTGCTCCCTGCACACATCAGTGCCTAGAATGGAAAGGTTCAAGATGGAGACAAGGTCTTAGCTGTTGACTTGGGACAAAAAAGTCCACATTTGCATATTAACAGTGCTGTTTATTTGGCACATTTTGTGGAAAGTAGGCATGCATTTTAAATAGCTGATTGAACAAATTATAAAGATGCCATCATGTTTATGTGCTTGGTGAATATAAAGGTCAATAATTGCTGTTTGATATTTCTTAGTGGACTATTTACTCTGAGACAAGCCAACCACGGGGTAGCCTGCATACAACTTCCATAGGAATAAACATGAACACTTGGTGGACCTATGCATTTGTATGTTTAAAATCAATCTGTGACTATGGCATTTTAGGGTAGGCAGATTGTGCATTTGACCTCTGTCCAAGGTCTTGGGCTACCTATTGACTGCTGTGTAGAATGTTATCGGGGCATGCACGGTTCTTGTATCCTATTGTCCACATTGCCCTCGTTGCAGCTGATTATGTCATAGTCTTGTGTGTGTTCAGCCTGCATTCTGCATCCACTTTACATGCTCCTCACATCTCTGCCTGAGCTCTGCCTCCTGATGCACCAAGCTTTTTCTCTGCACACATAGACTCTCATTTCCAGCACTGGCTGCACTGTGCCTCCATCCTCTATCTGCCTGAGATATCCTTGTGTTCATGACTGTGCACTGCCTGCCCATCCAGAGATACCATTGCCTTTTTTTACTGTTAAAAGGGACACTCCATCAACCTCCAAAATTGGACCTTATGATGTATACAAGGACATCTGTCTTTTTATCTAGTATAGTAGACCATTCAACCCTGTATCCTCATTGCTGATAAGTTGGTAATCTGAAAACTCCATCTTTTGAACCTTATCAATGCACAGGTTGGGTGTTCCTGACCTTGTCCCACAAAGTTCAAGTAAAGAAGGATGGAAAAACCTATGATGACCAGAGGTAACAATCTAGCCTGGAAACGCAGATAAAGTATGCAGATTAGGAGCTCTCACTTCACTTGCTGCATATGTGTTCAGTGACTCTGAAAACTTTTTAAAGAGCACAAAGGTTGCTTGAAACTGCACCAAAGATGCAGCAGATAGAATTCTTTTAATGTACTACACCAAAACACAGAAGTGTGATTACATCTGTAGTGCCCTGGGGTTTAGTCAGGGAGCTCCTCACCAAATTCCTTGTCAGGAGTAGCTACTGTAGTTAATTACTAGAGATCCATTGACTTCTCCTTAAAGTGGGGTTCCACCCAAAAAAACAAACATATCTAAACAATTCTAAAAAAAAAACCAAAAAAACATTTGGATATTTTTTTTTTACTTACCTCTAAATGCCTGTTGCTTGGTGGTCCCTCGTAGTCTGCCCCTTTCTCTGCCTGGGCTGGTGACATCACTTCCCCCTGGCACAGGAAGGGCTCGGCTCTTCTCCCTCCCTCCTGTCAATCATCTGGGACCCATTACAGGTCCCAGGTGATTGAGCAGCCAATCACGGCGCGCGGCGCCGCTCGTGCATGCGCAGTGGGTGCCAGGCTGTGAAGCCACAGCCCGGCGCCCACAGTTGAAATGCCGGCGCCGACGAGCGGAAGGGGGGGACGAGCGGGGCTTCGATCCCCCGCATCGCTGGACCCAGGGACAGGTAAGTGTCCAATTAAAAGTCAGCAGCTGCAGTATTTGTAGCTGCTGACTTTTAATTTTTTTTTTTTAATGGCCCCCCTGGGTGGAACTCCTCTTTAAGTTTGGCCTGGTTGTACTTTCCTCTTCTAACGCTGCGTTGCCGAGCACTTGGAGGTATTCGATTGAGGACAACTCAAGGTCAGGTTATGGGTATTTGGGGCATCTCAGCCAATGGGTAGGGATTTTGATGAATCCCTTGGCCTGCTGGGAGAGCCTATATATTCGGGTGAGGTCAGGTGATCCGGGTTCTTGTGTGCCACCCAGATCGCCGTCTGCGTGGGCGTGTGTCGTCTGTTCTGGGCTGCTAGGCTGGAGATTAGGCCTATCCCGGGTGCATCAGGCTGCCAGGCTGTGTGAGGGCCTATCCAGAAGTAAGAGAGCGCAGGGTTGGGACTGCGGCTTGCAGTCCAACCAAAAGTGACAGTTCTGCCGGTCAGGTAGAAGAGACCAATCACCTTTACCAGGGACCACAGTGAGTAACTAAAGCAAGTACCGGAGCAGTATTCTCGCAGAACGGGCACAGTGGAGAATCGAGAAACTTCAGGTGGTGAACAAGTCAAGGACCCAACCAGCAGAGGTGATGCTTGCAGAGCAGCCTTGTTTGTCAAGCTAGGGACCAAGCCAGTCAGCAGGGGTGAAGCTTTGAAGGTATCCGAAGTGCCAGGCTAGGGACCCAGCAGGGAAGCATCGGTGGTGCTTGAGGGAGATACCACCACAAAAGTCTTGAGACGGTCACGGGATTCAAAGTCAGTGAATCAGAGGGTCCAGTGAGAGACCAGGAGCTCAAGGGGCTGAAGAACTACAAGGAGAAGTTGTACAAGGAGACAGCAATTCTGCACATGCAGAAGTGGAGCCTTGCTGGGGCCTTTCCCTGTACGGCTGTTCTCTTATTGAAGTCTCGGAGTCTACCATTTGAAATTGCAACTACTTAAGGGTGTCCTGGCCCTAAACCTCTTTCCCCTACAAAATATAAAAAAAGGGCTGTCAAAGAAATAAAACCTCTTTTACATCCAAGAAGTGTCTGGCGTCCAATGACTTTTACCACCTTTGCATCCATTATACCTTACAACCCACCATGTATTGAAGCATGTCAGCTATCTTTGGCCTTGAAGGTTCTCATTAGACTGGAAGAGGTCAGAGATTCTGCTACACACCCTAAAGCCCAAATTTGCCATTTTTAATTACATTTTGGATAGAGTGGAGTGGAACAGCTTTCTCAACATTTTTAGTTTAGAGCAGTGGTCTCCAAACTGCTGCCCAAGGGCCAGTTGTGGCCTTTTGCTTGCCTTTATCGGGTCCTTGGGGGCACCTTTCCTCTCACTGATACAAGACACTATTTCTCCCACAGACACCAACAATGGGGCATAATTCCTGCCACTGACATCAACAATGGGGTGCTATTTCTCCCATTGATGCCAATGATGGGGCACTATTCTTCAAACTGGCACTAATGATGGGGCACTATTTCTCACACTGACAATAACAATGGGGCAGTATTCCTCCCACTGACACCAACGATTGGACACTATTTCTCCCCCTCTAATACCAATGCATAGTTTACTCCCACTAACGCTAGAACAATTCTTACTCCCGATAGCCACAGTCCAGCCCCCCTAAAGTCTGAAGGACAGTAAAGTGGCCCTTTGTTTAGAAAGTTTGAAGACCCCTGGTTTAGAGATACCCTTGAAATGATTTTCTTTTTTTTTTTTTTTTTTTTATCAAGTTTTTATTGGTATTTTCGAACAAAAAAAAATTAACATGTACAGGAGAACAATAAGAAGTTGCTTATAAATGCAGTAGTGCGGGCGCAGCCGCCGTGGTAAGAAAATTAAGCAGAAGTGTTACATAAATGTTCATGCTTTGAGGAGTATAAAAGAGGGTACAACATTTGCTACAGTTAACTTGGGGACGTCAAAATGTATTCTTGGTGTCAACAGGTGCATAACTGTATATGGGTAAAAATATAAGTAAGACTTTATATCTCTGTGGGTATCGTGTTGAGGATATAGTAAGATGTTGTTGGTACCATCCATAGCTTATGTAGGTAAAGCGTCCGGTTCAATGGGTAACAGATAGAAATGGGATAATTTATATGGTAAGCCAGGGAGGTATGTAGGGGGGAGAGTCTGAAGTGGTAAGTTATCGTGATAGTATAGAGTACAGTAGTCTAGTTCATGTTTATGAAAGATTAGTGAGTTTTATTAGGGTGGGGGAGTAAAGAGAAAACAAAATAATTTTGTAGTTAGGGGGAGAGGCGGGAGCATGAATGGAGGGGTTGCGGGATACAGTGGGATCAGGAAACAGGGAGGTATCTTGGTCCTGCCACAGCCCAGTGAGGGTAGTCATGTTGTGTATTGTTTGTATACATTTGTAGTAGGGATGTCCCGATACCACTTTTTTAGGACCGAGTACAAGTACCGATACTTTTTTTCAAGTACTCGCCGATACCGATTACCGATACTTTTTTTTTAATGTCACGTGACAGTTTTTTTTTTTTTTTTTGAGGGGGGTGGGGGGGGGGGGGGTATAGTGAACGGTGTCTGTGTGTGTGTTTTTGTTTTGTTTTTTTCATTTACATTTATTATTTTTTACAATTTTTTTTTTATTCTTTATTGCACTATGTGTGTGTGTTTTTTTTTTTTTTTTTTAATCAGCCCTGTTGGGGGGCTTTGGTGAGATATCAGGGGTCTTAACAGACCTCTGATATCTCCCCCTTGAGACAGAGAAATAGACTGAGGATAGAGATTCCCCAGTCCCTTTCTCTGCAGCGTCAGCTGCACTGAGAATGAATGGAGAGAACACAGCAGCTTCTCTCCATTCATAAACTGACACATTGTAATCACAGGAGATTACAATGTTTCAGTTATGTGAATGGAAAGAGTCAGCTGACTCTCTCCATACACACAGCGGAGAGACAGCAGAACGGAGGGGACAGACGAAGAGAGAGGGGGACAACGGAAAGCCGGAACGGATGGGGACAGCGGAGGGGGACAGAGGAACGCATGGGGACAGCGGAGGGGGACAGAGGAACGGATGGGGACAGCGGAGGGGGACAGAGGAACGGATGGGGACAGCGGAGGGGGACAGAGGAACGGATGGGGACAGCGGAGGGGGACAGAGGAACGGATGGGGACAGCGGAGGGGGACAGAGGAACGGATGGGGACAGCGGAGGGGGACAGAGCAAAGAAGAAGGACAGCGGGATGTGGACAGAGGAACGGAGGAGGACAGCGGAGGGGGACAGAGCAAAGAAGGAGGACAGCGGGGGGGGGGGGGGGGGCAGAGGAACGGAGGGGGACACAGCAATGGAGCAGGACAGCGGAGGGGGACAGAGGAACGGAGGAGGACTAAGGAGGAGGAGGTGACAGTCAGCGGTGATCGCGTGTGAGGGAATTACAAGCACCGATCACCGCTGTATGTCACTAAGCAGCTGAAAGCCGCGGGGGGAGAAGCTTGTAACTCCCCCACACATCCATCACCGCTGACAGTCAAGGTATCGGCGGAAGCATCGGGAGCATTTGCCCGAGTACAAGTACTTGGGCAAATGCTTGGTATCGGTGCCGATACCGATACTAGTATCGGTATCGGGACAACCCTAATTTGTAGTGGTGAAGTGTATCCAGGATGTCCATGTTTTGGTGAACTTTGCTTGAGTGTCATTGGATTGGTGGATGATGTCTTCCAATACTTGTGTTTGGTGTATGAGATTGAACCATTCTTTTATGGTAGGTGGTTCGGGGGAGCGCCACTTGGGGGGTATGCACATTCTTGCTGCGTTCACCAAATGCATGGTCAGAGAACGATGGTATGCTGGTATATGAAAAGAGGAATGGTGTAGTAGGAACATAGCGGGATCGAAGTCTAGGGGATATGTGGTGATTCGTGTGATTAGGGCGTGGACTTCTTTCCAGAAAGGTTGGATTTTGGAGCAAGACCACCAAACGTAGCAGGGAGCCCGTATCTGTTTTACATCTCCAGCATGTTTGGGGTATTGTTGAATTGAAGCGATGTAATAGGAGTGGAGTTCTATACCATCTGGAGAATATTTTATATGCATTTTCTTGGACTTGCACGTTCATCGAACCTTTGTGAATTAAAGTATAGATGTTAGCCCAGTCTTGATCAGTCAATTGTATTGAGAGATCTCGTTCCCACTGTCTATTAGTCCAATGTGTTGTCAGGTTGTGTTCATGGAACAGGAGGGTGTATATTTGCGAGATCAGGTGCGTTTGGATGCTGTTACTCAGACATAAATTTTCAAATGGGGTCGTGGTTCTGGACCATTGCGGGTTGGGTTTTGGTTTGTTGAAGAAATTACGGATTTGGACGTATGTCCAAAATGGGAAGGAGTCTATATTTAATTTTGAAGCTAAAGCGGTTTGTGATAAGAGGTGGTCTCCCTCAAAGAAATGTTCGGCTCTGACAGTCTGGTGAGGCCATATGTCTGTTAGAAAGGAAACATGCATTCCCGGGGGGAAATCCGGGTTTTGTCGTAAAGGTGTCGTCGGTCCGTTGACTGATGAGATTTTGTGTTTGCTACAAGTGTTCCTGAATGAGATCAATGTGGGGTTGATAAGTGGGTGATGGGAGTATTTAGGGGGTATAGAGGGGGAATTAATCCACGGGAGGTTTTTGAATGGGCACCGTTGAGAACGATTGCTCCAAGTGGACCCACCCTTTGTGCTCGGAATGTACGTTCCAATCAACGATTCTAGCCAGGTGGCATGCTTGTTGGTATTTGCGTATGTCTGGGATACCTAAGCCTCCTAAGGGTTTGGGTTCGGTCAGTCTTGAGAAGCTCAGTCTTGGGCACGTTTTGCCCCATATGAATGTCGTGCAGATTTTTTGGTAGGTAGTGAAGAATTTGGGTGGAATTTTGATCGGGATAGTTTGTAGGAGGTATAGGATTCTGGGTAGTATATTCATTTTGAGAATAGCTGCTCTGCCGAATCAGGAAAAATAACCTGAGGACCATTTCTTCAAATCACTTTGTATTTTTTGGAGGAGTGTGGCATGGTTCAGGGCGAATAGATTTGTTAGAGAGGTCGGCACCTGAATGCCTAAGTACGGGAGTGCGTGTTTATTCCAGGTGAACGGGAAGTTAAGTTGGCATTGTTGACATATTTCTGGGGGTAGGGAGATGTTCAGGGCATTGGATTTTGAAAAATTAATTTGGAGATTTGAGAGGGCGTGAAAGGTTTGGAAATCTTTAAGTAGGTTCGGAATCGTGGTGAGTGGGTCTGTTAGGAATAGGAGGATGTCATCCGCGAATGCTGCCAGTTTGTATGTGTGGCCTTTAATTTGTATACCTTTGATGTCTGGGTTGGAGTTGAGTCGTCGGAGGAGAGGTTCAAGAGAGAAAATAAAGATTAAGGGGGAAGGTGGGCAGCCTTGGCGTGTTCCATTCGACACGGAGAAGGCATCCGACAGGTGGCCGTTAACTTTAACTTTTGCAGTGGGATTAGAGTATAGTGCTGATATGAAATTTATTGAAATGATTTTCTGTTCCAATTCCCCCTTACGTTGATCATAGAGAAGAATGCCACACTTAAAGATGGTTAAAAAGCTCATTGGTGTCATGTTGCTGGCTCTGCCAAGTGGTGTTGGCCCCAGAACTATGCAGGTACCATTAAACAGGAGGTCAATCAACCACAGCTCAAGAAACCCTGAGCAACCTCATTTGGTCATTCCATTCTTACTCTCCTCCTCTCAATCGGATACATTTTATTTTTTAATACCTTTTTTAGGGGAACCCTCTTTGCACGTCATGAATTCTGTCCTAGGTGAGAATGACACATTTGATGTCCGTAGCCTCCTGTGATACCCACATCATGCATTCCAGAAGGCGCTCTGTTATACTATGACAATTGTGCTGAGGTGGGGACCAGCTATCTATTGCTGGTTCTCGCAGCTGGCACCCTGCACATGCATGTCATCGGTGAGTTGGTTACAAGAACCTGGAAGAGATAGCCAGCCCCTGATGATGTCTAGGAAGATGGTGGTACAGGACCAGCTATCCAGTGGTGAATACAGAACAACACTGCATTGCTGGGTGTGTGAGTATGTTTTTGTGCATAACCCAATGAAAACAGTTAGAGGGAGGAAATAAATGGGGGGGGGGGGGGGGAATTTAGGTTCTTTAACCGCTTCCTGTCTGCTCACTGTACATATAGCTAGACAGGACAAGCGTTGTGGCTTTTTTTTTTTTTTTACTTAGCCATATGTCCTCCCAGAAGTGTGCCTTGTGCGTGTGTCTCTGGGGGCACGCAATCTGTGACCGCTGTGTCCACAGCTGTGATCTACCCTTGTACCATGGGATCAATGTGACCAATCACAGCGATGAAATGTCCAGTAGTAAACAATGGCTGTCATTCATGATGTAATTGCTTACTACTGTGATCTCTATGATTGATCACAGTGATCACATGGTACAGGGCCAATCACAGTAGCCCCGTACCATGTGATGGCTGTGGTCAATCACAGCTCGAATGTGCAAAATGGCCTGGGCAGCAAAGAGGTGAAAGTGTCTTGTCTTGAGGTAGTTAACTGTACTTTAAATGCAACTATTGTAAATACCTTCATTTGACATAACATGATATCAGCCTTTTGTATCACCTGTACAGCAATATTCAGACTGGGAAAGGTAGGGTAGTACTTAGAACCAATTACATGTTCTTCATTCACATATGCTGTCAGGAAACATGCTGACAAGAGGAGAGAGCAGGAAGAAGACCTCACAAGCTGGGGGCAGATAGGGGACATATCTGTGCTGCTTTACTATAGTAGAGAATAATCGGGTCACTAGGCTGGCTTTGTAATGTGGCAGGACTGTGTCATTCCTAGTATTGGATGGACAGAAATACAACTGCTTTTGCAGACAAGATAGCTCTGTATATGCATTTCAGCCGTGTATTTATCTGCCTTGAATTCAGCCTTAACTTTTAGAGCAACTCTTGCTGGAATTCCAAATGATCACCTGTAATACATTTTCTCTATTTAACAGAAGAATAATGTGAGAGCAGATGACAGTCAGAGGTCCCTAACACTCACCCCAGGCGCCCCCCCTGCCTTCCGCGTCCACCATTGTTTTCACGTTAGCTGCTTATCCACCAAACTTTACTGCCATGTCTTTCTTTCTACACACAATGGGACCCCCAATGACTACAAAGACCCCCCGCGGATGCTTTTCAGGCAAGTAATGTTGTTTTTTTGGGGGATGGTTAGTCTCCTAGAAGAGCCAAGTATTGTGTGCAGATTTCCTCCTATACTGTAGCTATGATTATGCAGGTGTGTTTGTGCCATGATGACTTTCTGTGTTTCTTTTATGCATTTTTTTGCGGTGTCTATTGTATGTTTCTGTAGTATGAACTGTATGTTTCCGTAAGATATTTCTAAAGAACGAAGCTGCTTATGTTACAAAAATATGAGTTTTTAATAGGAATATGTATCAATGTTTTAAGGCAAATGCTGTATGGTTTTTTTTTTACTTCTTTATTTTAAAGTGTATCTATGGTCAAAATGTTATTTAATTAATCCAACGCTGTCCTTTCATCTGCAAGAGAAATATGAGGACCTGCTGACCTCTGCTGCTGAAAGTGATTGCCTTGCTATTATGCTGACCCTCTGGTTTCAATACTCTGAGTCATTTACACAATTATGCATTTCAGTACATTTAACTTTACAGAGCTACATTACCTGTTTCAGGTCAGTGACTAAGCAAGTATCGAAGCCAGAGGGTTAGAACAACACAGCTAGTGACACTGACATCAATGTTGGGGGTTATTATTGCATCCACTGACATCAATGTTGGGGGTTATTATTGCACTCACTGGCACCAATGTTGGTGGTTATTATTGCACTCATTGGCACCAATGTTGAGGGGTATTATTGCATCCACTGACCCCAATGTTGGGGGTTATTATTGCATCCACTGACACCAATGTTGGGGGTTATTATTGCACTCACTGGCACCAATGTTGAGGGGTATTATTGCATCCACTGACATCAATGTTGGGGGGTTATTATTGCACTCACTGGCACCAATGTTGAGGGGTATTATTGCATCCACTGACACCAATGTTGAGGGTTATTATTGCATCCGCTGGCACGAATGTTAGGTTTTTTTTTTTTGCACTCACTGACACCAATGTTGGGGGTTATTATTTAGTTCGGTGACCCCAATGTTGGAGGTTATTATTGCGTTCATTGACACCAGTGCTGGGAGTTGCTATTGCATTCACTGACACCGGTGTTGGGCGTAATTATTTATTACAGGTACTTATATAGCGCCATAAATTTGTGCAGCACTTTACATGTATATTATTCACATCAGTCCTTACCCTCGAGGAGCTTATAGTCTAAGGTCCCTAACTCACATTCACACATACTAGTGCCAATTTAGACAGGAGTGTGGGAGGAAACTGGTGGACGGAGGAAACCGACGCAGGCACAGGGAGAGCATGCAAACTCCAAGCAGGTAGTGCCGTGGTTGGGATTTGAACTGATGACCCTAATGCTGCTAGGTGAAAGTGCTGACCACTTAGCCAGTGTAAATTATTACACTCACTGACACAAATGCTGCTGTTATTAATGTATCCACCGACACCAATGTTGGGGGTTGTTATTGCATCCACTGACACCAATATTGGGGATTATTTCATCTGCTGACAGCAATGTTGGGGGGTTATTATTGCGTCCACTGACAGCAGTGTTGGGGATTATTTCACCCGCTGACAGCAATGTTGGGGGTTATTATTGCGTCCACTGACAGCAGTGTTGGGGATTATTTCACCCGCTGACAGCAATGTTGGGGGTTATTATTGCGTCCACCTACAGCAATGCTGGGGAATATTGTTGTATCCACCGACAGTAATGTTGGGGATTATTATTGTGTCCACTGACAGCAATGTTGGGGGTTATTATTGCGTCCACTGACACCAATGCTGGGGATTATTTCACCCGCTGACAGCAATGTTGGGAGGGTTATAATTGCATCCACTGACAGCAATGTTGGGGATTATTATTGTGTCCACTGACAGCAATGTTAGGGGTTATATTTGCGTCCACTGACAGCAATGTTGGGGATTATTATTGTGTCCACTGACAGCAATGTTAGGGGTTATATTTGCGTCCACTGACAGCAATGTTGGGGATTATTTCACCCGCTGACAGCAATGTTGGGTGTTATTATTGCCCTCACTGACACCAGTGTTAGGTTTAATGATTACACTCACTGATACCAATGCTAGGGATTATTATTGCGTCAACTGACCCCAATGTTGAGGGTCATTAATGCATTCACTGTCACCAATGTTGGGGGTCATTATTTTATTCACTGACACCAATATTGGGGGTCATTATTTCATTCACTGCCACCAATGTTGGGGGTCATTATTTTATTCACTGACACCAATGATTTGGGGGCTCCAACACCTTTAAAACTTTGACCTTGGACACTATGCCTGTCTTTAACAGAAAATGGGAGTCTTGGTCCGCTTACAGCTACGTAGGTTTGTAGTTTATTAAATAGCATGATGCCCTCGATACTAAGATATTGTGTCATTTAACCCTTTTCCTACCCCCTTTTTTTTCCTTAAATTTTTGGCTTTTCTTTGTTGATTTACCTTTCATAAAGCACAGTGTGATATATGCCTGTCTTTATGGCCCAACAATTAGGAATATGTCTATTTGACTTGGATTGCTATTCCATAGGGAAGTGGTCAATATTATAGTAGTCCTTTTTAATTTTGAGTTCTGTTTGTACCTGACTGATATCAGTTATGTAAAGATGGCTAATTATGCAATCTTTGTACATGTTCAACTTTTTTTTTTCTTATGCTGCAATAAAAATCATTGGTAAAAAAAAAATAAAATTAAAGCTTTGACCCGGCAATAAATTAAGTTTGTTTACCCCTACAACATTTGGGGGGATTCCTGTTTCTGTTTCCTTGTACTTTCCAGGTCCTCCTCCAGGTCAAATATAACTCTTTAAATGAACCATTGTTCTATTTTGTCTCTGTTCAGGTGTATTCTGTACTGAATTTTAGTTCTTGAATAAAGTTCCACCCTAAAATTTTTTTTTCCTTTAAACCTATAAACAAACATTTGGAGGAAAGAAAAAATTTATACTTACCCTAAACGCCCTGTTGCTATGTAGTCCTCGTAATCTGCCACTTCCTGGTCCGCGGAGCTCCTCCAGACTTCCTCCCTCGCCTATGCTCCTGGGAAATGATGACACATTATTTCCCAGGAGTCTGTGGGCAGTACAAACAATCGGCGCTATGGCCGCCGTTGAATCACGCATGCACGAGATCGAGAGGTGCATGCTGGGTCTCCATGCATATTCCAGGAAGCGATCTCGATTGGGCTTCACATGCTCACATTAATAATGGAAACAGCCACAAACGGAGGAATGACATTTTACAGTAAGGAATTTATATCTTTGAATAATCTATCAAGATCATTGTATACTGTTATTTTAATTTCGTTAGCAATAATACTAGGATCAAAAAATACGCCGGAACTCCGCTTTAAGCAATTTGTCTTTTAGTTAGTTTACGTCTATTTTAAGGAAACCTCAATGCTTGGTGGAGCTGGGCTACAAATCATCACTATATGATGTGCAGCCTCCTTTCATGCCAAAACTTTGTAGAAAGAAGAAAACACTTCCATGGTTAGTTACACCAAGAATTATAAAAAAAATGTAAACGTCTCGGTGTATACAAGATTGGAAATTGGAAACGTCACGTTGGATAAAAACGGTTTAGATGTTTAAGAGTTTTCCACTTGAGACCTCCCAAACCCTGTAAACATTAGCAGCATTATCATAAAGAGTGAGAGCCTGCCTCTCCTTTCTCTCTCCTTGAGAAGTTCCATCATTCATCCTGCTCTCACATATGGGAAGATTCAGCAGCACTCTAGAAAATTAGCTGACATTCCAAGAATTCCTGGGGAAATGCCTCAACGTCACCAGTACCTGCCACACAAAACAGCACCCACTTCATCAATCTTCCATTAAATTAATTTAAGGCCAAATGAAATGTGCAGGCAAGAAAACACTTTTCTAGGGTATATGGCAATGGAGAGGGATCATCCAGGCTTACTCTATATACAAAATTGTTCCGTATTACCAGTATGCATATGTAGATATTATTATTTTTATTATGCATGATTTATATAGCACCGACAGTTTGTGCAGGACTTTACAACATCAGGGCAGACAGTACAGTTACAATACAATTCAATACAGGAGGAATCAGAGGGCCCTGCTCGTTAGAGCTTACAATCTTATGTTCTGAAGGAAGAATATGGATGTCAGTTCTAGTGCACTACATAAACATACCATTAAAGTGGTTGTAAACCCTTTACAACCACTTTATACTACAGGCAAGCCTATAATTAGGCTTACCTGTAGCTACACTGGATATCTCCTAAACCTGCACGGTTTAGGAGATATCCCCTGTATTTGCATGTGCCGACGTGCTCGGCACATGCGAACTTAAGCAAACTGAAGCAATGGCGTGTACGTACTGTTGCTTCAGTTATACTGTAAGGTTACCGGCGGCATCATCGCGGCTCCGGCCAATCACAGCGCCGGAGCCGCGATACCCAAAAGTAACCCCCGGGAGGGATGTTGGCCGCCGGAGCGGTGAACGAGGACCACTGCGGGGGCTTCGATCTCAGGTAAGTTATTCATAATGAGCTAGTATGCTATGCATACTAGCTCATTATGCCTTTGTCTTGCAGGGTTTTTTTTTGGAATTTTTTTTTAAGGGTTTACCACCACTTTAATAGTATCTTCCAAAGTTCTGTTCTAACAGGATCTCTTTAAATGGCAGTAGGATGGGGGTGTCACTTTGGTTTTCTAGGACACTATGAGGTATGGAAATGTCCCAATATTTCTAAAAGCAGTGAAGTTGCAATTTGTATCAAGAATTGCCTCCGATTTCCAAGGAAGTGGACTGTTGTCCCAACTTAGGTTCATCCTGCAGTGCCACCTGGTGGTAATATCTGGTATTTTGGACTGACAACACAATTGTAGGTCCTGGCTTGGGAGATATTTGTAATTAACTTTTCTACTGATAAATAATTTTTCTTTTTTACGCCTTATGGTACCCTTGCCAATTTAACACTTGTTTTTACCCCATACAGTGTACAGATTAGCTAGTCTCTAAGGTATCAATTTGTTAGAGGACAAATCCAACCAAAAGTGATTTTTCAGGTTTTTCATATTTGCTGGTGATTTAAAGCCCAACTTCAGGCTCTGTTCTCTCCCTCCCAAAAAGAGCCTCACATTGTGGCCCCCCACAATGCTTTTAAAAAAAAAAAAAAAAAACTTTTACCCAATTCTTCAGTCTAGTCACATGGTACTGCAGCCTCTTTTTTATTTTTTCCTCTTCTCTGCCCATAATGATGCAGGAGGTGGCATTGTTGTGATGATGTTAGGAGGAGGTGGGGCTTTAATACACTGCAATCACCATAGAGTTCAGCTTGAGGGACACTGGGTGCCATTCATCTGGAAGACTGAGGACATCTTCAGGTGTAGAAGGGGTACTACAGGGTACGGCTTAGAATGAAGGCAAATATTCCTGTCTGGGCAACTTTTTTTTTTAATTAAAAAAGCACCTAGGGGAGCATTTAAAAAAAATAAATGCTAGGCGTGGATTTTTAAAACATCCTAATTTTTTATATCTCACTGGCACTCTGCTGGTGCCTGTTATTTACCTTAAAGTGGTTGTAAAGGCACAAAGTTTCCTACCTTCATGCATTATATGCATGTAGGCAAAAAACCTTCTGTGTGCAGAAGCCCCCCTAATACTTACCTGAGCCCCATCATGATCCAGCGATGTCCACGAGAGCCTTGCCTCTCCGGGTACTCGTACTCCTGATTAGCTTTTGGCAGCCATTGGCTTCCGCTGCTGTCTTTCAGAGCCAGTGAGCCAATCAGGAGATGGAGGGGGTGGGGGCCGAGCCACGGCTCCATGTTTGAATGGGCACCTAGAACCGCAGCTCAGGAGAACGCCTGCTTGGATGCCCCCATGGCAAGCTGCTTGCTGTGGGGGCACCTGGCAGGGGGAAGGAGCCAGGAGCGCCATAGGACCCGAGAAGAGGAGGATCTGGACTGCTCTGTGCAAAACTACTGCACAGAGCAGGTAAGTATAGCATATTTGTTATTTAAAAACAAACAAAACAAGAGGTAAACATATCTTTAATGCAGAGAATGGTAAAAATCTTTAACTTCACTGCCAGTGACCACCAAATGGAGGGGAAGGGGGTGACGGGCTAATAGTACCGACACCAGTACTAGGGGCTATTATTGCAGCCACTAACACTAATTTTGGGGGTTAGTATTGCAATCACAGACCCCAATGTTGTAGGATATTATTGCACTCGCTGAGTTCAATATTGGGGATTATTATGATGCCCTCTCAGGGGGTGGGGCTATGACACCCTATAATCACAGTAGAGTTCTGGTTGGGGGACACTGAGTGTCATTCATCTGGAAGACTGAGGACATCTTGAGGTGAATAAAGAGTACTGCAGGGTACAGTTTAGAATGAAAGCAACTATTCCTGCCTGTTTTTTTTTTATTAAAAACAAACCTTGGGGCGATTAAAAAAAAAATATGAGGCTGGAGTTGATTTTTAAAGCATCTTCTTTTTTTTTATACCTCTCTGGCACTCTGTCGGTGCCTGTTCTGTGCTGCAGTTTCTGGATCTGTATTTCTGCTGTGGCCATTACTATCTTTACACTAGGGTTGCCAACTTTTCTTCAAATCAAACCCGAACACTTTAGCGGAGCACAGCAATTTTTTTTTTATAGTATAAACTATAGATATAGTTTGCGATTAAATAACATCATCAATAACATAACATCTAATCATATGAAGTTAATCACAAGAGTTCCCCCTTTACATCAGAGTCCACAGAGTTCCCCCTTTACATCAGAGTCCACAGAGTTCCCCCTTTACATCAGAGTCCACAGAGTTCCCCCTTTACATCAGAGTCCACAGAGTTCCCCCTTTACATCAGAGTCCACAGAGTTCCCCCTTTACATCAGAGTCCACAGAGTTCCCCCTTTACATCAGAGTCCACAGAGTTCCCCCTTTACATCAGAGTCCACAGAGTTCCCCCTTTACATCAGAGTCCACAGAGTTCCCCCTTTACATCAGAGTCCACAGAGTTCCCCCTTTACATCAGAGTCCACAGAGTTCCCCCTTTACATCCGAATCCACAGAGTCCCCCTTTTACATTTGAATCCACAAACTCCCCCTTTTACATTTGAATCCACAAACTCCCCCTTTTACATTTGAATCCACAAACTCCCCCTTTACATCTGAACTTGCAGATTTCCCTTACACTGTAGATTATGATGTAAGGGAAAACTCTGGGGACTCTAACATAACGGATGCTCTGGAAACCCTAATTTAAGGAGGAACACTGAGAACTCTGATGTATGGAGAGGACTCTGATGTAAGGGGGAACATTATTGCCTCTGGTGTAAAGAGGAACTCTGATGTAAGGGGTGCTCTGAGAACCCTGATTTACCTTAATGTACTCACTCAGAGGCAGGAGAGAGAATGTATCTGTGGTTGTTGGACTTCAAAGTTGCGCCCCCCACTTTCCTTTTCTGAGGCACAGCGCCAGGGATTGGAGTGTGGGCAGACACAGAGGGGTAGGGCTGGGAGGAAGAGGTGCAGATCATTCCCTCTCTCCTCTCCCATCTGTATGTGGAGGTGGGGGGAGTGTTAGTGCTGGGCATGGTGAGAGAGAGTGTAACAGACACTTCCGGCTTAGACAACTGCAGCCAGCAACCCTGCTGGGAAGTCATAGTCCAGTGTGAATAATGTGTCCGGGTTTCAGACAGTCTGAAACCCGGACGCACGATTCAATTCCAAACCCGAACTGTCCAGGTGAATCCCGGACAGGTGGGAACCCTACTTTACACTGAAGTGTCATGCTGAGACAAAGTAATTAAAGGAGAAAATGCGAATCTTTCATAAGCAATCCTGCACAATAATAAGTTAAAAATGAATAGTCAGATTCTTACATAAATCTGGTTCTCTTTAGGAAGCACTGATAGAGTACCTATAACTGTAAAACTTGCTTGCTTACACAGGAGTGAAATGAAGATGATAAAAACATAACAGCCTGCTGTGAAGCGGGTAAGACAATCTGATTAATAGGAATTAATATTTAACAGCGCCCAAGGCCTGTCCACAGATCTCGGGCTGATGATTAGAAAGCAAGCAAAAGCTTTCTATGTGTGTGTTCTACACAAAAATGACCGAGAATGAAATCACCTACCGGGATATCAACCTTCTGTCTGAATAAAGAATCTGCAGAAGGCAAAGGAATTTCAGTAATGTTGCATTTGGTTTGTAGTTTTCCTTTAATTCCCTAATACCAGAAGGGGTTGTCATCCTGGTACACTAGAGTTATCTGCCTTTACACAAGTCTCAGGCACTTGGCATGCATATCCGTGGGGCCGTCACAGTACATCTTTGTGCAGCTTCAATCCCTCAGAAGTTTTTTACAATTACTAGAAAGGGGTCATGGAACTTTGCATTCCTCATTATACGCTCATCTGAAGCCCCAAATATGGCATCCATTAAATTGGATTTACATCATTATCATCTGAATAACGCAGTGTACTGTATAAAGACTATAGAGACTGTCAGCCCAAAATTTTTGTACAGTATAGGAAAATAGCTGTTTTTCAAATGTTTTAGACCTGGCCTAAAAAAAAAAAAACTTTCAGTGCATGACAAGTCAAATTTAAAAAAAAAAAATACATCATGCATGATGATCTGCAATATATCTTTAGTTCAATCTTAATTTATTCAAAAGTAAGTATAACAAGATTACACAATTGCATAATAGACATGTGTTATCATGAACATTATATACATGATGTTACACAAGTGGAGAATGAATACAGAAAAGTTGTGATATTCTCAGGATTTTGAATCTTAAAGGTAACAATTTAACTGAACAATAAGGTAACTAAGGACTGATTTATGAAAATACAGCACCACCGTCTTCAACAAGGGTGGTGTATGAGCGAAAGGAAGATCACTAAGGTATCAAACACTGTGTTTATAATTTTTTTTTTTTCTCAGGAAAGGTTTGCTGTATGGATCACATGCTGTCATATTAAAATGGAAAATCTTACACAGCGATTGCTCAAGGTACGCAAATAGATGCCGAAATGTGCGAAGAGGAAGGAAGGAGAAGCAGTAAGGGAGAAAGTTTAGGGAAAAGGAGGGTGGGACACTCCACCTTGGTTGTGAGGTAGTGGTGGCCAGATCTCCTTCCGCCCACAAAAGAAACTACGCGGAGTAAAGGAACATGAACTTTGAAGTTCAAGTGATGGAGAATTGCTCATCTTTTCTATTTTCCTGGAAAACAGACGTTCTAGATCTCTAATATGGTCCACTTCAGCAACCTAATCCCCCAGGGAAGGCATGGTCATCAATTTCCAGTGTCTGGGAATCACTGCCCTGGCAGCAGCCAGAAAGTGTCGCAGTACATCCTTTTTGACCGATTTAAGGGGTCCTGGGAGCATTGATAAGAAAGCTACCTCAGGTGAGGGTATGATAGATGTCGCCATCAGTCTGCAATACAGGTCAAAGATTGTTTGCCAAAATTTCCTCACCGGTGGGCAATCCCACCAAATGTGAAGCATGGTACCTCTGGAATTCAGACATCTCCAACATGTGTCCGATAATGATGGATCAATATGTTGTATAGTCGAAGGGCATCTATACCATCTAGTCACTATCTTGAATCCTTTTTTTTTTTGAGTCTTGGTGTCTAAAGATAGTTTATGTGTCAGGATGAAGCATTTTTGCCAATTCGTAAGTTATATTGAATGACGTAACTCCGATTCCCAGGTCTGCGTATACGAAGGAAGATCGGGATAAAAGGTATAGCAAGGAATATAGTTGGGAGACCATGTGAGTTGGGGTCGGTTTGTAAGAGCATTTTCTCAAATTCCAATAAGTCGGAGAAAATATCTGACAGAGATGGAAAGGTGCGGACATAAGATAGTACTTGCTGTCTCTTAAGCCACTGTGTTGTTGTCGAGAGGATGTCCGGGGAGGGGTATCTGTGGTTAAAGACGGGTCTGCACGAAGGACTTGGGCCAGACACCTGTGGTTCTCCTTTCGCCAGGGTCCAAACCCCTATCCATGTATAGCCGGTGGGAAGGCCGGGGTTCCGAAAAAGGGGGTCATAGGTCCCAGCTGTTTGGATATGACACCTGAGGATGTCATTCGGCTCCAAATTTGAATTGTCTGGCAGGTAAGGTAATGACTTTTTATTTGAACCCAAAGTTTGGATGAGGAATGGTGAAACCAATCCAGTATACGAGTGAGTATTGCAGCCTTGTAGTATAAAGAAGCATCCGGGGCTCCAGCGCCTCCTCGGACTTTCGGGAGAGATAGTATTTCATAACGTATCCTAGGATGGGCTGTTTTCCAAATGAACTTAGAAAACATCTGACAGAGGTTCCTGAAATAGGAGGTAGGTGTGTGAATAGGTATTGTTTGAAATAAATATAGGAACCGAGAAAGAACATCCATTTTCAGAACATTCACCCTGCCTAGCCAAGACAGCCATCTGGAAGCATATGTTGTTAAATCCGCCTAGTTCTAAGGTGTAAGGGAACAAAGTTCCCAGAAAAGAGCTGGGATGCATCTGTTGGTATATGAATTCCTAGATACCGGATAGATGTGGAACCGGTCTTAAAAGGGAATGTAGTTGAGAGTTGTTGTAGGACCACCTTTGGTAATGAAATATTGAGCATTTCCAATTTGCTGTGGTTCACTTTAAAGTTGCTCACTACCCCAAACTTCTGAAACTCTTGCTTTATTGAGGGCAGGGATATTTGTGGTTGGGTCGAAAACAGTAGCAGGTCATCTGTAAAGAGGGCCAGTTTAGTATGGATAGGGCCCACTTTGATACCCCTAATATTAGGTTTTTTTTCACAGGGGTAAGACTGCCTAGATGTAGTCGTTACTCTGTTGGTCTGTGCCCCCCTTCTGGGGGGCCCAGTCGGGGTTCCCTGTGGGGGTCTGGAACCTGAGGACTTACATGGACTTATAGCTGCCAGTCATGGATTTACTGCCTTTTGTGAATTATTGCCAAATCATGGACAGGAAAGTGTGTGGAAGATGTCTTTGGGAACTGTCTTTCTGTTGCTTTTAACTACTTCAGTAAAAGATCTTTATTGTTCAGCTAAAGGACCTGGTCTGGAGTCTCTAAAGGGGTGCATGCATGGCATATTGAAGAACAGAGCTTACATCAGAGGGACTAAGGTTAGAGAAGATACAATACATAGTCTAACAAGCAGAATGCTGTCCAGAGGAGGCTATATTGCCATTGCTAAGGACTACTTTATTTCATTTGCTAAATCAGTCAACCAGCCAAGAGACAGGTGACATGGCAAGGGTGACAGTCAATCTGGTAGTGAAGGGGTGGCATGCTTGGCCCCATCACTATCGGTTGGCTCCCTGCATTCCGGGACCCAAACCATGGTACAGAGTGCCTGGGGACCTAGCCTGGGAGTTAAGGGAGAGAGATATAGGGAGAGAGAACAAGCATAGAAATATAAATAAAACAAAATAACCTAAATAAATATTGAATTAATAATAAATTGTGCATAGACATAAATTGTGAATGACTAGCCCATATAGATCATCAAATCCATCAAAACGGAAAGATGAAAAGGTGAGTGTCCCTTTAAATGTTCCTTGTGACAATAATGTAAGTGTTGTCACACCACACCACAAAAAAAAAGAAAAGGGTGCACCTCCACCACATGAAAGACACGCTTACCAGATGGCAAGCTTAGGAAAGCTTGTGGCTATTGCCCAGCCAAGGCCTTTATCCTGAGGGAGAATCTGATGTCAGCTCATGGATCACAATCCATGCGGGGTAGAGCCAAGCAGATGTCCTTTAGTCTCATTTGGACTAAAAAGTCAGCTCCGCAATTAGTGGACAAATAGGCCAGGATAACCCAAAATTAAAAAGCTCGCTATAATGTAAAACCAACTACATCTTCTCAGGATCAGTGCAGAGACATCATGTGCTGGGGTGAAACCTCCTGGATTGGGCTTCCCGTGTTTGTCCTTTATGCCCAAGTGGCATACCTACTCATTGAGGCTTTTTGTAAATGATACTCATTGGGTAGGTATTAGGAAGTAGAAAACTCCTCAGGAAAAGAAGAGCGGGTCCTCAACACCTACCCAAGGAGTATCATTTACAAAAAGGCACAATGAGTAAGTATGCCATTTGGGCATAAAGGACAAACACGGGAAGCCCAATCCAGGAGGATTCACCCCAGCACATGATGTCTCTGCACTGATCCTGAGCAGGTGTAGTTGATTTTACACTAAAGCAACCTTTTTCATTTTGGGTTATCCTGGCCTATTTGTCCACTGATTACGGAGCTGACTTCTTGGTCCCCATGAGAGTAAAGGACGTCTGCTTGGCTCTACCCCGCATGGAGTGTGATCCGTCCATGAGCTGACATCAGATTCTCTCTCAGGAACAGACTACTGATGTTTCACATTTGAGACAGAGAAAGGGACTGGGGACAGAGATTCCTCAGTCCTTTTCTCTGCAGCCTCAGCTGCACTGAACAGTGAACGAATGGGAAGCGCTCTAAGGTTTCCTGTTCATTCACCAAATGAAGCACAGTTTACTATTCTTCATTGATGTATGGACACACGAGCAATCGGTACTGACCACTCACTCAGGAAAGGAAGGGACTGGTAAATAGAACATATTTACTGGTCCCTCCACTCTCCACTCTCCATGCTGAAACAATACCCCTGTGTGCTCACATCTGCTGCCAGTGGGAGAGGAGGGTAGCCAGCAGTGCTGCGGTGGGGGTGGGGCACACAGGGGGGACCGGACTGTCTCTTGGCTGCAGTTTTACCGACTATTTCTGTTGCTCTCCACTTCAGACCTGATGCCTTTGGCTACTGACTTTGGCTTGATCTCCAACTACAATTCTGTTTACTCCTGTACTGCTACTTGTATACCAAACCTGCTTGCTGTTTCAACAACTGAACTTGGAGCCTGACCCCAGATTGTGATACTACACTATCCTGATCACCAGTGTAAGTGGGCACTTTAATTAAAGAAAGGGATACTTTGATGACCACCAAAGTAAGGTAACACTAATTCATTTACACTAATGTAAAAAGACAAAACATTACATAGCTCCCAACTGTCCCTGATTTCGAGGGACTGTCCCTGATTTGGAGCAATGTCCCTCTGTCCCCCATTCCTTCTCATTTGTCCCTCATTTTGGTCTGATCTATATAGATGTATATAAAATGCACTTTTTATCTTTCAAAAAGTGTTTTCCAGCGCTAAACCTTTCATCTGATTTCTAAATTGCTGCATTTGTATATTCCAAAAGCCAATATAAAGGAATAGAAGTGGTAAAAAAGCACTTGTGGGTTTAACTAATCTTATTTTTTATACAATTCTCCTTTAAGAAGGCGTGGCAGGGGGTGTGTCCTATGCTGCATACTTTTGCTGATAGTTGTCCCTCATTCCCATCTTAAAAAGTTGGGAGGTATGACATTATCATTATGAATGAGGGGCACTTCTGTCACTAGTGTAAGAGAACACTGTACAGACTGCCAAAGTAAGAGGGAACTCCTCAAATAATCACCGATATAACGAGCAATAATGTAGAGCTCCAACAAGCTAAAGACTATAAAACCTTTACCGTAGGGGAATAACCCTCATAATTAGTGAGATTAACTTAAGATCTGTGTCACTGGGCCAAAACATTATCCCTCCCAATCTTTCCCATAATTCTCCATTACAACCATCCTGCCCACATGGATTGAAACTCTGCTGAACCGGTTGAATTTTGATCCGTCAATGGCCGGCATAAGCTTCAGCAAGAAATCTTCATCTCACACAGAGGTATGCCATTGTTTTTAACAATTTATAAGAGAAATAATCTGGAAGCTGATGTGACCACCTTTAGAAAATGGTAACTGCCTGGTTTTTGTTATGATCCTAAGTACAACGAAGATGGCTTTTTTAATGAACCTACAGTTCTTTGAAAACTGAAGGACAGGCTTAAGAAATGCTCAGTTTTCACACTGAGAAGTGAACCTGACCTAAGTTGATTGAACATTCTTTCAGCCCACCAGTGATACCAGCTAATTGGTCTTGGGCTCTGCTTACCTGTTATTGCACTAAAAGACAAATGTAGTCTTCCATTGAGGATATCCTGGGGAAATACATAATAATAGGAAGGGAGGGTCCGCAAATGTGCAACTTACTTTTCCAAAATTGCTTTACCTTCTGTACAGAACATTTTAAGAGCACCCTGATATATTTTTTTTTTCTCTTACAAATCTGCTGTAGTAAACTGTTTCATAACCAGAATATTCAATGCCTTTGTGATGAGATTTACTCCAATCTGCAGGTTTTGGGGTATGTAAACTGTATGACTGTTTCCATTACATCTCTATTATTTTAATCACACACTTCTGTTAATGCTCCAGATGATTTTTTTCATGTGTCAGAACGCATAATATCCCACTGTATTTTTAATGCATTACTTTTCGATGCATTTTCGTATATACATTGAGTGAATTGTGTGCCCTCGAAACATTGCAATCACATTCAGAATGTATGTTGCGTCACCTAATTTTAGGGAATAAAATTTCATGCTATGGTTTCTACTTTTAAAAACAAAACCAAGAAAAAGCATCCAGCTGAACTAACCACAATAGAATACCTAAATTAATATACGGGGTGTGTGTGTGTGTATATATATATATATATATATATATATATATATATATATATATTTACACACTGTAAAAAATATTGTGCTGGGTCTACTCAAAAAAATTAAGGCAACTATTTGCATCAGCTTTTTAAGTACTGTCAAACTTATTTTCGTCTGACTCATTAGACTTTTCATGGTTTCAACTTTGTTTTTTTAACCGCTTTCCGACCAGCCGCCGCAGTTTTATTGTGACAGAATAGCACGGCTGGGTGAAACGACGTCACCTTACGTTGCTTCGCCTTTTGGCCACTAGAGGCGCACGTGCACGCCCCCCAGCGCGTGCCCAGAACCGATGCGAGTACCCAGCGGGCGCAATCGCTCGTGACAGAGCGAGAACCCGGATCTGTGTGTGTAAACACACAGATTCCGGTTCTTTCAGGGGAGTAAGAGAGAGATTGTGTGTTTATACTATGTATGAACACCGATCTCTCTCTCCTCCTAGACCGTCCTATCCCCCTTACAGTTAGAACACAGTGAGGGAACACAGTTAACCCCTTGATCGCCCCCTAGTGTTAACCCCTGCAAGTGACATTTATACAGTAATCAGTGCATTTTTATAGCACTGATTGCTGTATAATTGTCAATGGTCACAAAAATGTGTCAAAAGTGTCCGCCGCAATATCGCAGATCATGCCATTACTAGTAAAAAACAAAATAATAATAAAAATGCCATAAATCTATCCCCTATTTTGTAGACGCTATAACTTTTGCGCAAACCAATCAATATACGCTTATTGCGATTTTTTTTTTACCAAAAATATGTAGAAGAATACATATCGGCCTAAACTGAGGAAAAATTTTTTTTTTTTGATAAAAAATGTGGGATATTTATTATAGCAAAAAGTAAAAGCTATTGCTTTTTTTTCAAAATTGTCCCTATTCTTTTGTTTATAGCGCAAAAAATAAAAATCGCAGAGGTGATCAAATACCACCAAAAGAAAGCTCTATTTGTGGGAAAAAAAAGGATGTCAATTTTGTTTGGGTAAAGCGTTGCACTACCGCGCAATTGTCAGTTAAAGCGACACAGTGCCGTATCGCAAAAAATGGCCTGGACATTGAGCAGGTGGTTAAGTAAAGCCAACTCAATTTTTTTCAGTTTATAGACCATAGTGTTTTAAGTTAGGAATGCATACCTTAACTTGTCTGGAACTATAGTTTTAAGTAAAGCCAACTCAATTTTTCCAGTTTCTAGAAAAGTTTAAGTTAGGAACGAACACGTACATTAACTTATTTATTTCAAGTACTTATATAGCACTGTCAATTTACAGAGCTCTTTACATATACATTGTCATCAGTCCCTGCCCTCAGGGAGCTTTCAATCTAGGATCCCTAACTCACATTCATACATATACATACTAGGGCCAATTTCCCTACCAGTATGTCTTTGGGGTGTGGGAAGAAACCTACACAGGCACAGGGTAGAACATAAGAAAACAAAAAGGAATCCCTGCGCTATCAAAAAAAGCCCAAAAAAGCAGCAGTTCAACAGTGAAATATTCACAACCAATGGAGAAAGATAAAACTGCGCTATACAGTGAAAAAGAATTGTACACCAAATCAATATATGCAGTAATCTTAAATATGTGCAATAAATGTATATCCCACATCTAATGGCAATAAATCATTAATGTACAGATAGTAATAAAGTCCATAGGTAATGGAGGAGTCTGGTGAAGAGGTAGAAGTGTCCCCTGATATTTCTCTGTGAAGGTTAAGTGAAAAAGTGAAAACACACACCCTGCACAGTGATCCTCCACCTTTAAATATATGCGCTTACCAGATGGAAAGCACAACAGGCATATCCTGGATTAACATCCAGGTTCAGCAACTTGACAAAGAAATACTGCTTCGGATAGCACAATGGATGGTGAGCATCTCAGGTGTATGCAAGCTGGGTCCCGGTATCCTACCAGCGATACCCTCCGCACCGCGTAACTCCACCACACAACAGCCTCGAAGGTGATGTATGGCGGAGCGGCCATTAGCCAAATTAATCAGGCGGCGTGGACGTGATGCAGCAAGATGTGCAAAGGAGGCATTTATGTGATGGAAGAGCTTCCCGGTTCTCACTGTCACTTTTCCATCGGTTCTTCGGACTACTTCGGTCCTTCTTTATCTTCTCAGAGAGAAGCCATGTGTAACATGATGATTTTTTCACTTGATCTTCACAGAGAAATCAGGGTACACTTCTACCTCTTCACCAGACTCCTGACTTCTCCATTACCTATGGACTTTATTACTATCTGTACATTAATGATTTATTGCCATTAGATGTGGGATATACATTTATTGCATATATTTAAGATTACTGCATATATTGATTTGGTGTGCAATTCTTTTTCACTGTAGAACATGCAAACTGCAGGCAGGCAGTGTCGGGATTCGAACCAGCAACCCTTTTGTGGCTAGGTGAAAGTGCTAACCACTACACCACTGTGCTGCCCTGTTGCTTACTAGTTTTAAGTGATATTAACTTGTAATATACTATTTTTTTTTTAAGTTGGTAAAATGTATTTTCCATATGTATTTGATATATGTTTGAAGATTTTTATCTAAAAATAATACAATAATATTTTTTTTTAAAAAAGGAATAGTGATAGGAAACAGGCTTTCAAAACAAATTAACATTTATTATTTATAAAGTGTTACAAATGTATCAAATATAAATGTAAACATTTAAAAAAGAAAAAGAAAAAAATGCCTCTTTCTCAGCTAACAAATCAAACTGAAACACATACATGTATGTACAGTATATCTGTAAACAACATAGAACACAGAATGTATTAACTTTTTTTTAAGCCTTTTAGGAAAGTAATTTGCACTTTAACCACTTCAGCCCTGGAAGGATTTGCCCCCTTAATGACCAGGCCATTTTTTGCCATAGGGCACTGCGTCGCTTTAACTGACCTTGCACGGTCGTGCGATGCTGTACCCAAACAAAACTGACATCCTTTTTTTCCCCACAAATAGAGCTTTCTTTTGGTGGTATTTGATCACCTCTGCCGTTTTTATTTTTTGCGCTATAAACAAAAAAAAAAAAACAATTTTGAAAAAAAAAAAACTATTTTTTTTAACTTTCTGCTATAATACATATCCAAAAAAATATATATAAAAAAACTAATTTATTCATCAATTTAGGCCGATATATATTCTTCTACATATTTTCGGTAAAAAAAAAATTACAATAGGTGTATATTGATTGGTTTGCGCAAAAACTATCGTGTCTACAAACTATGGGATAGATTTAGGGATTTTTATTTATTGTTTTATTGTTTTTACTGGTAATGGCAGCGATCTGCGATTTTTAGCGGGACTGTGACATTCTGGCCGACAAATCTGACCCCAAATGACACTTTTTGGGGACCAGTGACATTATTACATTGATCAGTGTTATAAAAATGCACTGATCAATGAATAAATGACACTGGCAGGGAAGGGGTGAACACTAGGGGGCGATCAAGGCTTTAAGTGTGTTCCCTGGGTGTGTTCTAACTGTAGGGAGGATGGGCTGCCAGGGACATGACAGAGGTCGCTTTTCCCGATCACTGGGAACAGAAGATATCTGACATGTCATCTGGCAGAACAGGGAATCGCCTTGTTTACATAGGCAGTTCCCCGTTCTGCCTCTGTACACCGCGATCATGGGTCGCCGGTGGACATTGAGTCTGCTGGACCTGCGGCGCCCGCTATCTCCTGTGCAAAGACTAACGTACACCTACGGTGGTTTGCACAGGAGAGCCGACCTGCTGCAGTATAATGATGGTGGCTGGTCAGCAATTTCAGTCAAATGAAAGGATAATTTTTTTAAGTAAATGTAACTCAATTAGAATATGGAAATGCACATACCTTAAAAGTTGTGTCTAGATTACTCAATATTATACATTATTTTTTTAAATGTAAAAGGTGTGTTTTAAGAACTAATGAAAATTAAGTAAGGTACTTAAATATCAAAGTAAATTAATTAACATTTATTTTTATGTTGAAAATTATAAAATTTTGTATGTTAAAATTTCAAGCCAACATAATAATTTTTATCAGTGTGTGTATATATATATATAATTTTTTTGTTGTTGTTTTTGGAGAAACAACTTGGATAAGGATATAGGATATATGGGATGCCCAACTTGACTTGAACAACAGTTGAAGCAAACTTCCTTCTCTGTTTACACAGAAAATGAAGATTCTGGACTGTACTCCCTCCAGAATAATCACAGTCTCTATGGATCAGTGGCAAAGTTCTTTATGAACCAGGAACTCTCAGTCCCCTTTAATAAAATGGCACAAAGTCCCAAACTGTATGCAGGAGTACAGTGTTTTTTAAGTAGAACCTCACACAGTTCTGACACTTGCAGATACTACCAACCGACTTGGCTACTTTGACTAAGAGCCTACCTGGTTGCTCTGAAGAATGCCCCAGGACAAGGGATTGGGATTTAGCACAACACTGTCCCTGGAAAGTATACTATGTCTGGCAGTCTCTCCCCTTGTATGCCCTTGGGTGTGCTGAGGTACTCACACTATCCATTGCCTCCTGCTGCACTGGGCAAGATTTCTGTTCAGGCCTCCTACTGTCCAGATCCTCCCAAATCAGCCAGGAAGTGTTGTGCGCAAGACCCAGAGGTAATGGAGATGCCGCTCTTAGGCTTCTTCTCCTTTGTTTTCTCGGCTCTTGCCTGGAGGCAGAGCCCCCAGACCCGGGGTCCCCTCCCAGGCCACATGACAGCAACCTCAGCTTTCCATCTTCCACTTGACTCCACCTTACTGGCTAGGCTCTACGATATTTAAGGGCTGACCCAGCCACCTTGCCAGTGCATTATGCCTGGGGATTGGCCACATTCCCTCAAGTATACAGATCAGGACTTCCTACCCTTCTCTCACCAACTTACAGAAGCCCTGCTCTGTAAAGCCCTCCAGCCTGACCTGGAGTAAAGTATTGAATAGAAAGATCTGGATGCTGCACACCGGATGAAGTAGAAAACTTGTCTTTATTGTAAAAATGGGACCATCAGAAGTACAAGACAATCATGCAGGATGTACAGGATCAGCTGACGCGTTTCACACTCGGAACTGAGTGCTTACTCATAGAGCTATAAGTAAGCACTCAGTTCCGAGTGTGAAACGCGTCAGCTGATCCTGTACATCCTGCACGATTGTCTTGTACTTCTGATGGTCCCATTTTTACAATAAAGACAAGTTTTCTACTTCATCCGGTGTGCGGCATCCAGATCTTTCTATTCAATACTTTGCTCTACTGAGCATTTAGTCAGCACCTGGGACTCTTCAATTCTGAAGGCTTCACATCAATCTCACACCTGGGTTCAGATCTACCTGAGCGGTGAAACACTTTCTTTGCTTCAACTGACCTGGAGTAACCTACCCAATTACAGACTCGCACAGCTACCATAAGTCCACCAAATAAATTTACCTTTACTTGTTGCACACTAGAGGGTGAATGTGTATATATGTGTATGTGTATATATATATATATATATATATATATATATATCTATATATAGAAAGATATAGATATATATATATATATATATATATATATAGATATAGATATAGATATAGATATAGATATAGATATCTATATCTATATATATATATAGATATATATATAAACAGTATATTCAAGGATCTTGAATGAGAGAGAGGGTATTATCCAACAGCCCGTAAATTTAACCCCTTTTTTGGACTGCCCGTTATAGTCCGTTACGGGCACCGGTGCCAGTAAAAAAGATGGCCGCGAGCCGACCATGCAACTGCACATGTGCCGTTCCGAAGCCAGCCGGGCTCGGAAAAGCTACTCTGTCCACCTCCTGCATTATGTCCGCAGCCTTTGTCCACCTCCTGTATTATGTCCGCAGCCTCTGACCATCTCTTGTCTTTTATCATGTCTGCAGTCTCTGAGGGGGATCCTAAAAAGGAGTCAAGAGTGGGAGTGCCGCCGGGATGGGGGCTACGGGAAGAAAAAGACGTGTTTGGACTGTGGAGAGGAGACTATAGAATAAAACCAGAGTCGCCAAGCTGGAGCCGTCTGACTGAGCCCTGCATGGTGCACCTGAGAGGAGGTCAGTGACAGCGCTGCCAGGCCAGTCTGGGGGGGGGGGGTCACTGATGTAAGGAGGGGAGTGAATAATGTAAGGGGGCACTGATATAAGGGTCCCCCCTATATTAGTAACCCCCCACCTTAGTGTATTCACTCTGCGGAAGATGGCCTCTATTCACCAAAGCCCCCCTCCACGTCATAGTTCCCCCTTACATCATGATCTGCAGCGTTCCCCTTTACATAAGAGTTCCCTTGCACTATAAGGGGGAATCCTGCAGACTCTGATTTAAGGGGGGTTTGTGCTGGCTGGGTTATAGTAACCTAACCTTCATGTAAATTGAGAAATATGTTTTTTTACTTTTGTTTAACTTAAACACCTTGCTAATAGCATTAGCTATGTGTTTATAGTTTAACCACTTCCCGCCCGCCCTATGGCGGATTGACGTCCGGGAAGTGGTTCTGTTATCCTGACTGGGCGTCATATGACGTCCAGCAGGATAACATGCCGCAGCGCGCCCCCGGGGGCGCGCATCGCGGCGATCACACCGCTCCACCGATCTTGGTAAAGAGCCTCCGCCGGAGGCTCTTTACCACGTGATCAGCCGTGTCCAATCACGGCTGATCACGCTGTCAATAGGAAGAGCCATTGATCGGCTCTTCCTCACTCGCGTCTGACAGACGCGAGTAGAGGATAGCCGATCGGCGGCTCTCCTGGCAGGGGGGGTCTGCGCTGATTGTTTATCAGCGCAGCCCCCCCGCAGATCACCACACTGGACCACCAGGGATCGCCACTAGGACCACCAGGGAAGGGGCAACATGTGGATGGCCAGGAATGTACCCCATGGCCATCCACATGTGCCCAGTGTGCCAAATCTGTGCCAATCAGTGCCCACAAATGGGCACTGATTGGCACTATTATGTTGCAGTGATGCCCAGCAATGCCACCCTTAGGGGCATCACTGCAAACAAGCAGGGTCACCAGTGCCACCCATCAGTGTCCATTCGTGCCACCTGTCAGTGCCCATCCATGCCCATCAGTGCCCATCTATCAGTGCCCATCCATGCCCATCTGTGCCAACTATCAGTGCCACCCATAAGTAACCATCAATGCCACCTACGAGTGCCCATCAATGCCAACTATGAGTGCCCATCAGTGCCGCCTATGAGTGCCCATCCGTGCCACCTATGAGTGCCCATCAGTGCCGCATACCAGTGCCCATTAGTGCCACCTATCAGTGCCCATCAGTGCCGCCTATCAGTGCCCATCATCAGTGCCCGTCAGTGCCACCTCATCAGTGCCACCTCATTGGTGCCACCTCATCGGTGCCCATCAGTGCCGCCGTATCAGTGCCCGTCAGTGCAGCCATATCAGTGCCCGTCATTGAAGAAGAAAACGTACTTATTTACAAAAAGTTTTAACAGAAACAAAGAAAAACTTGGTTTTTTTCAAAATTTTCGGTCTTTTTTTATTTGTTGCGCAAAAAATAAAAACCGCAGAGGTGATCAAATACCACCAAAAGAAAACTCTATTTGTGGGAACAAAATGATAAAAAATTTGTTTGGGTGCAGTGTAGCATGACCGCGCAATTGTCATTCAAATTGCGACAGCGCTGAAAGCTGAAAATTGGCCCGGGCGGGAAGGTGTCTAAGTGCCTGGTATTGAAGTGGTTAAATATGATATTTGTACTGTTTAGCACTAAAAACGGTTATTTTAGGTATTTTTTTGCAGTGCCAGTAAAGAATGTGGATCTGCCAGTAAATTTCACGTTTTTTTTGCCAGTAAAAAAATTGGTGCCGTTTGTAAATTTTGTCATACTGCCAGTAAATTTCACTTTGGGGGGTTGGCAACACTGGTATTATCTCTCCTCTCCCTCCGCACTCTCAATTGAATACTGTCGGCAGGCAAGCCAGTCCTGATACTACTTCCATTTGGGATAATCAAATTCCTGGGGGTTTACTGGTGGAGTGATTTCCAAAATAGAGCTGGATCCTGCTCCTCTATATCCATAACCAGCAAATTTGTCTCTACTCTCATGCCAATACACAAGCTGGAATGATAACTTTTCAAACTTATGGATCCTATCAACATTGAATCAGGATTCAGTTATTATCTGCACATTGCCCCCCTGTGGGTATCATACTCATGACATGAAGTAGTCTGCTGGAAACATTCAATAATCAAAACGCCTAGGTGTCATATTATGTAAAGCTTGCATACTCGTAATTATTTCATACAGCACTCTAGAAACTTCTGAAGAAGCTCACTCGAAGCGAAACATGTAGAGCGGTGGTAGTGTCTGTATAAATATATGATTTGAACTTGACATGCAAATAAGGGATTTTTTATTAAAATGTTTTTAACAGTAATTAAAAAATACTATTTTCTTCATTTATTGACACCTTAAAACAGTGTTTCTCAACTCCAGTCCTCAAGGCACCCCAACAGGTCATGTTTTCAGGCTTTCCATTATTTTGCACAGGTGATTTGATCAGTTTCACTGCCTTAGTAATTACCAGAGCTGTTTCATCTGAGGGAAATCCTGAAAACATGACCTGTTGGGGTGCCTTGAGGACTGGAGTTGAGAAACATTGCCTTAAAAGTCCCACAATTGGCTGCTTTTTTCATGTATTCTTCATAAAAAATGGGATGTGGTGTCCTCTCTGACCAGACTACCCTCTATCTTTATGTAACGTGTGTAGTGCAAGTGACACTTTCATATGTAGGCGCCCCTGATGGATGTGTTTAGTTTCACATATCCATGTACGTGGCCTGGGCTGACTCTAATTTTATTTTTTATTTTTTTTGGGGGGGTGTTCTAAAGTGCTTGAATGTAACATTATCTTTTACACTTTTTTTTTTTTTTTTAACTAAAACTTTTTTTATTCTTTTTTACATAAAAAAAGTTCCCTATGTGACATAAACTCTTTGTGGAAGGTATTCTTTGATGCGCCATCCGAGGGGTACAGAAAGTGATCAGGTGGCTGTACAGTGGCATGATCCCTTTCATCAGAAGCCAACAGTTGACTTGTGAAGTGTCACTCCAGGGAGCTGTAGCAGCTGCCACTGCCTTATGTTATACGACTGATGTGAATGTACAATGTATATGTAAAGCGCTGCGTAAATTGATGGCGCTATATAAGTACCTGAAATAAATAAATAAATACGGTGGTGGTAGTAAAAGGACTAAATGCAAATAAAAAAAAAAGCTGCGAAGCTACACAATGCACTTTGTAGAAACTTGCACACTTTTGAAGAACTGATTTATGAAACCGCCTGCTCTGGTACTTTGGCAACACAGACTTAAAAAAGGAAACATTTTAGCACATAAAATAGTACATACAATGACAGATGTGAATGTATAGTATGTAAACTGCTGTGTAAATTGTCAGTGCTATATAAATACCTATAATACATAAATAAATAAATATAACCTGATGGAAAAAAAAAATCAATCCAATCCATAAATTAATACGCAAGACATTAAAACAAGTAAACAGAACACTAATTGAGAGAGATTAGTTTTAACTGCTTCTCGCTCTCCGCAGTAAGGGAATTCTTGCAAGATATACAACACAGAATTCTTTTTTTAATAAGTGAAAGTCCACCTAACGACCGTGCTAACACAATTTGTGTAGTTTCAATTTCTGTTGGTCAATGCCCTCTAAATGATTTTTCCGGAGTCCCTGTGGGAAATGACACGCTTGTGTTCTGCAAATTTCCCATCGGTGTGCTCTCATGCAGAACGGGAAGCAATAGGTTGCTATAGAGGCAGTCATGGTATTTGTTGCCTAGTGACCAGAGAACCCTCCCCTAAAAGTTAAATGACAGTTAGATGCTTGGGATTTTATTAAAGGGAGTGACAGTGTTCAAAGAGACACTGGAGAATAAGAAAAGACGGCCAATCAGGTTCAATCTCTCAAACAAAGGTGGGGGGGGGGGGTTGGAATCCAATGAGTTGCTAATGGCAGGTGCTCCTGCCTTGTCCATGTTTTTAACTTATACAGTATATGTATATATATCATATATATTTATATATATATATATATATATATATATATATATATATATATATATATATATATATATATATATATATATATATATATATATATATATATATATATATATCTACATACACATACTGTACAGCTGTTGCCAAAAGTTTTGAGAATGACAAAAATATTCTGCTGCCTCAGTTTTTATGATGCCAATTTGCATAAACTCCAGAATGTTATGAAGAGCGATTTTCTTTGCCATGAAAATGAACTTAATCCCATAAAAAAACATTCCCACTGTATTTGTGAAGAAGGCTTCAGGGCGCCCAAGAAAGTCCAGCAAGTGCCAAGACTGTTTCTTACAGTTGATTCAGCTGCGGGATCGGGGCGCCACCAGTGCAGAGCTTGCTCAGGAATGGCAGCAGGCAGATGTGAGTGCGTCTGTACACACAGTGAGAAGATGCACTGGGCCCATTCACACCTGAGCGTTTTGTAGCTTGAAGCCTGAAGCTACAAAACGCTGGAGGGGAAAAAAATCAATTATTCTCTATGGAGATGGTTCACATCTCCACTCCAAAATGCCTGAAGCCCTACGCCTGAAGCTCTGGACCTTTTTTTTGTTGCACGAATCGGGCAGATTTGGGCGTTTTTCTGCTTTTTACATTGGTGACCTTTTGTCCTGCACAAAATCGCGGTAAAAAATGCTGCAAAAAACGCCGCAAAATCACGCGATTTTCTGCCTGAAAACGCCAAGCTCAGGTGTGAATGGGCCCTTAGAGAGCGGCCTACTGGATTGTCAAGAAGGGCAGCAAAGAAGTCACTTCTCTCCAGGAAAAACATCAGGGGCAGACTGATATTCTGCAAAAGGTACAGGGATTGGACTGCTGTGGACCAAGTTATTTTCTCCGAATCCCCTTTCTGATTGTTTGGGGCAGTGGCGTCCCGTGCATCCATGCTGCCGCCTCCCTATCCATGCGCCCGGCCCCTTTCAGGATGCCGGACGCATGAACTCCTATGGCGGGGGCAGGAGGGGGTGTAGTTTTTTGAAGCACCTGATTAGAGCCAGGGGCTCTAATAGGCTTAAAAAAAGGTGGGCTCAGAGAATGGTGTGAGCGGGGTGTCCCGCGATCTATCCGTGCAGGGGGGGGGGGGGTGTGAGCAGGGTGGCTGGCAGCATTTGATGGGCACACTGGCAGCATATGATGGGCCCACTGGCAGCATATGATGGGCACACTGACAGCGTTTGATGGGCACACTGGCAGCATATGATGGGCACACTGACAGCGTTTGATGGGCACACTGACAGCGTTTGATGGGCACACTGGCAGCATATGATGGGCACACTGACAGCGTTTGATGGGCACACTGGCAGTGTTTGATGGCACAGTGGCAGCATTTGATAGCACAGTGGCAGCATTTGATAGCACAGTGGCAGCATATGATGGGCACACTGGCAGCATTTGATGGGCACACTGGCAGCATTTGATGGGCACACTGGCAGCGTTGGGCACAGTGGCAGTGTTTAATGGGCACAGTGGCATCATTTGAGGGCACAGTGGCATCATTTGAGGGCACAGTGGCAGCGTTTGATGAGCACAATGGCAGCGTTTGATGGGCACAGTGGCAGCATTTGAGGGAATAGTGTTAGCGTTTGATGGCACAGTGGCAGCGCTTGATGGGCACAGTGGCAGCATTTGAGGACACAGTGGCAGCGTTTGAGGACGCAGTGGCAGCGTTTGATGGCACAGTGGCTGCAATTGATTTTTTTTCAAAAAATTTTTGCGTCCCCCCAAAAAAATTTTGAACACCAGCTGCTACTGGTTTGTGGCATCCAGAAACAACCTTGTCCAGAGAAGAAAAGGTGAGCGCTACCATCAGTCCTGTGTTATGCCAACAGCCTGAGACCATTCATGTGTGGGGTGTCTTCTCGGCCAAGGTAGTGGGCTCATTCACAATTTTGCCTAAGAACACATCCATGAATAAAGAATGGTACAAAAACATCCTCCGAGAGCAAATTCTCCCAACCATCCAAGAACAGTTTGGTGACAAACAATGCCCCTTTCCAGCATGATGGAGCACCTTGCCATAAGGCGAAAGTGCTAAGTGGCTTTGGAACAAAACATCGAAATTTTGGGTCCATGGCCAGGAAACTCCCCAGACCTTAATCCCATTTCCCATCAAGAACTTGTGATCAATCCTCAAGAGGCGGGTGAAGAAAAAAACCCCACAAGTTCTGACAAACTCCAAGCATTGATTATGCAAGAATAGGCAGCCATCAGTCAGGATGTGGCCCAGAAGTTGATTGACTGCATGCCAGGGCAAATTGCAGAGGTCTGGAAAAAGAAGGATCAACACTGCAAATATTGACTCTTTGCATAAAGTTAATGTAATTGTCAATAAAAGCTTTTGACACTTATGAAATGCTTGTGATTATACTTCTCTACTCTCTCACAAGCTTGGCTGAAAGCAGTGGGAACCATTGGCCCCTGCCACTGTCAGTCAAATCCTGTGAGGAGGGAGCAGTGGGCAGGGCTGAGCTGTGCTGTGTGTGTCAATGGATGCATACAGCCCGGCTTAGGAGTGAGCACACACGAATGCCGACATAGGAAATGGCTTACTATGATGGCACATGGAGAAGAGGGGGAGCCTGAAGCGCTGGCGAGGGACCCCAGAATAGGAGATTCAGGGCCGCTCTGTGCAATACCATTGCACAGAGCAGGTAAGTATAACGTGTTTTATTATAGGGGAAAAAATATAACTTTACAAACGCTTTAAGATGCGACTGTAACATACGATAGTAAATTATTGATCGTATCTCTGTCTACCACCATCTAATCTCATAATCTGGTCAATAAAAATACAATCGTATTCATGAACAAAGTATCTCCATGTTGCTGATCAATCAATAGATTTCCACCCTGGCCAGTCAATTCAGTTTGATCAAATCCAATCTAAATTGAGTCTCAAACTAAATAGTTATGGCTATTCGATCATTCATACATGCAATTAGTTTGATCGAATCCCATATTGTCGGATAAAAAATCAAAGAGTTTATGGTCACCATTAGATTTACCATCAGTTATGTAGCGCACACAGGCCTGTCTGATCTGAAACATGCTGAATGGATTGTTAAGGTTTGTTCTCTTGTAACATAGTTTTGGTAAATTGAAAGAAGATTTTATAGAGATTGTATAGTGTATGGCGATCCTAACACTTAACTTCCCTTTAAACTTTACATATAAAAACCCTAAACTTGGACACACACAGCTCCAGCAGGGATTGGTTGAATTTTCGATCAGTGCCTTTCCTGCTCAACAGAAATGGATTATTTAAGTTCTCTTGCAGGGATATGTGAAAAAAAATTCTGTTGATTAGCAGCTGCAAACAGTCAGAAGCAATCACTGATCAGTGTGTTGTGACAGCGGCAGGTGCAGCTGTAAGAATACAATGTCTGGGTGGGGGAAGGGGGGTTTAATCCATCCATCTGGTTTGTGTGGATGGAAGAATCTAATGCTGGCCATACACTATACGAAAAATCGGCCGAACACATTTTCGAAAAACGAACGTTCGAACGTGACCGCAAACGATCGTGCCATCATGTAATGGCCGATAAATAGTTCAGTGGACATAAATAAATAATTTTTTGTTCGTTTTTTTACATATACCTAGTGCAGACAGTTCGGACAGGAAACACATTAACCTTGCAATTTATCGTACGTTCGGCAGAAATTTTCCAAACTTTTTTTTCCACAAAAACGTCACAAACGATTATCGATTTGTGCCCATTAACTTGCCAAAAAACGAACGAAGCGTCTATATGAACGATTTTTCGGCCGATTTTTCGTATAGTGTATGGCCAGCATAACTCTGTATGGCCAACTCTAGACAATTGATTTTATTCTGGACAGAGCGGGGAGGGGCTAGAACCTCTGCCAGCTTTTTGCTGCTGCCTGGGTCTCTGTGGAGAGATTTCTCTTCCTGTCCCAGTGATAGCGAGTTTCAGGGTTACAGGACCAAGAAATCATAGAAATGTGAACCCCTTAAAGCCTACATCAATGTGCCATATTGCAATTATAGGTTTTACCACCCTACCAGCCGCTCCCACTATAGCTGCAGAGAGGGATGTACACATGCCATAGCTGCAACAGGAACTATACCTCTTGTCACAAGTTAATGGGGTCACTCTGAAAGTGTCCCACAACTGCAAGCAATGCAGGTGGTTGTGGCATGCTAGGAGGGAGATAGGACTGGAGGAGGAGGAGGACATGGGATGGAGGAGATGAGACTGGAGGAGGACATGGGATGAAGGAGATGGGACAGGAGGAGAACATGGGATGGAAGAGATGGGACTGGAGGAGGAGGACATGGGATGGAAGAGATGAGACTGGAGGAGGAGGAGGACATGGGATGGAGGAGATGGGCCTGGAGGAGGAAGAGGACAAGAAATGGAGAAGATGGGACTGGAGGAGGACATGGGATGGAGAAGATGGGACTGGAGGAGGACATGGAATGGAGGAGAAGGGACTGGAGGAGGCGGACATGGGATAGAAGAGATGGGATTGGAGGAGGAGGACATGGGATGAAGAAGATTGGACTGGAGCAGGAGGACATGGGATAGAAGAGATGGGACTGGAGGAAGAGGACATTGGATAGAGGAGATGGGACTGAAGGAGGAGGACATGGAATGTAGGAGATGGGACTGGAGGAGGAGGACATCTGGTGGAGAAGATGGGACTGGAGGAGGACATTGAATATAGGAAATGGGACTGGAGGAGGAGGACATCAGGTGGAGGAGATGGAATTGGAGGGGATGGGACTGGAGGAGGACATGGAATGGAGGAGATGGGACTGGAGGAGGAAGAGGACATGGAACGGAGGAGATGGGACTGGAGAAAGAAGAGGATATGGGATAAAAGAGATGGGACTGGAGGAGGAGGACATTGGCTAGAGGAGATGGGACTGGAGGAGGACATGGGATGGAGGAGGAGATGGGACTGGAGAAGGAGGAGGACATTGGATGGAGGAGATGGGGCTGGAGGAGGAGGACAAGGGATGGAGGAGAAGGACATGGGATGGAGGAGATGGGACTGGAGGAGGACATGGGATGAAGGCGATGGGACTGGGGGAGGAGGACATGGGATGGAATAGATGGGACTGGAGCAGGCATGGGATGGAGGAGATGGGACTGGAGGAGGGCATGGGATGGAGGAGATGGGACAAGAGGAGGACATGGGATGGAGGAGGTGGGACTGTAGGAGGAGGACATGGGATGGGGGAGATGGGACTGGAGAAGGAGGACATGGAATGAAGGAGATGGGACTGTGGGAGGAGGACATGGGATGGAGATTGGACTGGGAAGGGAATGGGATGGAGGAGATGGGACTGGAGGAGGAGGACATGGGATGGAAGAGATGTGACTGGAGGAAAAGGACATTGAATGGAGGAGATGGGACTTGAGGGGGAGATAGGACTGGAGGAGGAGGAAATGGGATGGAGGAGATGGGATTGGAGGAGGACATGGGATGGAGGAGGTGGGATTGGAGGGGTTAAAGGAGGTAATAAGCAGGCAATAGAACCCCTCCTCACCACCTGTCAAACACCTCCGAAAAGTGATCCCTTTTTAGAAGAGTGCACAAGTGAAGGGGCAGAGAAGAAAAAGATCCAGAACCCCGCTGCACTTTTCCAACCTTTATTGCATGTTCCATAAAATCATCACAGACAGTGTGGGGTACAGCTTAAAGTTAACATGTTTTGCGCTATATTATGAGTAAGCGCGAAAAACAACGTAACTTTCAGCTGTATCCGACACTGTTTGTGATGATTTTATGGAACATGCAATAAAGGTTGAAGAAGTGCAACAGATTCTGGATCTTTCTCTTCTCTGTAGCTTTGCAGATGAGCTGTGCTAGCACCTTCACCACAAGTGGCTAGTGGATGGACGGCTAATCACTCACCTGGAGCAGCTTTGTGTGTGTGTTTTCCAGACAAATGAATGAGCCCTTAGGCTCGATTCACATCTATGCATGTTGCTTTTGAGCGTTTCTGGAGTTTTTTTTTGTGATGCTTGCCACGTTTTTGAGCAGCGTTTTTGCAGCGTTTTTACAGTGTTTTTGTGGCGTTTTTGCCGCGTTTTGCATTTTGTTTTTTTTTTCTTTTTTTTACATTTTTTTAACCACTTGAGCCCCGGACCATTATGCTGCCTAAGGACCAGAGGTCTTTTTCCAATTTGGCACTGCGTCGCTTTAACTGCTAATTGCGCGGTCATGCAATGCTGTACCCAAACGAAATTTGCGTCCTTTTCTTCCCACAAATAGAGCTTTCTTTTGATGGTATTTGATCACCTCTGCAGTTTTTATTTTTTGCGCTATAAACGGAAAAAGACCGAAAATTTTGAAAAAAAATGATATTTTCTACTTTTTGTTATAAAAAAAATCCAATAAACTAAATTTTAGTCATACATTTAGGCCAAAATGTATTCGGCCACATGTCTTTGGTAAAAAAAAATGTCAATAAGCGTATATTTATTGGTTTGCGCAAAAGTTATAGCGTCTACAAACTAGGGTACATTTTCTGTAATTTACACAGCTTTTAGTTTATGACTGCCTATGTCATATCTTGAGGTGCTAAAATGGCAGGGCAGTACAAACCCCCCCCCCCCAAATCAGTGGCGTAGCGTGGGTTGTCAGCACCCGGGGCAAGGCAAGTAATTTGCGCCCCCCCCCCTAACCTGCGGACTTTTATCACTCCCCGAGTCCCTTCAAATACAATAGTACTGACCTACCTGATTCCTATACTGACCATTACACACTACACTGACCACTATACTACACTGTCCACTACACTAAGAACTACACTGACCACTACACTACACTGACCACTATACTGTCCACTACACTGACCACTACACTATGCTGTCCACTACACTAAGAACTACACTGACCACTATACTGACCACTACACTGAGAACTACACTGTCCACTACACTATACAATACTGACCACTATACTACACTGACCACTATACTGTCCACTACACTACACTGACCACTATACTGAGAACTACACTGACCACTACACTATACAATACTGACCACTATACTACACTGACCACTATACTGTCCACTACACTACACTGACCACTATACTGTCCACTACACTGACCACTATACTGTCCACTACACTGACCACTACACTAACCACTATACTATACTGACCACTACACTGAATTGACCACTATACTGTCTACTACACTACACTGACCACTATACTACACTGACCACTATACTACACTGACCACTATACTACACTGTCCACTATACTACACTGTCCACTATACTACACTGTCCACTACACTGTACTGACCACTACACTACACTGTCCACAATACTACACTGACCACTACACTATACTGACCACTATACTACACTGACCACAATACTACACTGACCACTACACTGTACTGACCACTACACTGTACTGACCACTACACTGTACTGACCACTACACTATGCTGTCCACTACACTAAGAACTACACTGACCACTATACTGTCCACTACACTACACTGACCACTATACTGACCACTACACTGAGAACGACACTGTCCACTACACTATACAATACTGACCACTATACTACACTGACCACTATACTGTCCACTACACTACACTGACCACTATACTGACCACTACACTGAGAACTACACTGAGAACTACACTAACCACTATACTGTCCACTATACTATACTGACCACTACACTGAGAACTACACTACATTGACCACTATACTGTCTACTACACTACACTGACCACAATACTACACTGACCACTATACTACACTGACCACTATACTACACTGTCCACTATACTACACTGACCACTATACTACACTGTCCACTACACTACACTGTCCACTACACTATACAGACCACTACACTATACTACACTGACCACTATACTACACTGACCACTATACTACACTGACCACTACACTACACTGTCCACTACACTACACTGTCCACTACACTATACTGACCACAATACTACACTGACCACAATACTACACTGTCCACTACACTGTACTGACCACTACACTACACTGTCCACTACACTATACTGACCACAATACTACACTGACCACTACATTGTACTGACCACTACACTACACTGACCACTACACTGACCACAATACTACACTGTCCACTACACTGTACTGACCACTACACTACACTGTCCACTACACTACACTGACCACTACACTACACTGTCCACTACACTACACTGACCACTACACTATACTGACCACTACACTATACTGACCACTACACTATACTGACCACTACACTACACTGTCCACTACACTACACTGTCCACTACACTGTACTGACCACTACACTACACTGTCCACTACACTACACTGTCCACTACACTATACTGACCACAATACTACACTGTCCACTACACTACACTGACCACAATACTACACTGACCACAATACTACACTGACCACAATACTACACTGTCCACAATACTACACTGTCCACTACACTATACTGACCACTACACTACACTGACCACTATACTACACTGACCACTATACTACACTGACCACTATACTACACTGACCACTATACTACACTGACCACTATACTACACTGACCACTACACTACACTGACCACTATACTACACTGACCACTATACTACACTGACCACTACACTGTACTGACCACTACACTGTACTAACCACAATACTACACTGTCCACACCACTATACTGACCACTACACTATACACTATACTACACTGTCCACTACACTATACACTATACTGTCCTGCCTAGTCTTCCTATACTGACACTACATGTACGGCGCCTGTCTCTTCTCTCCCCCCCCCGTGTTTATCTATTTCTTACCTTATTGTGTTGCATCGGTCTGGAGGATGAGAAGACATCTGCCCCGGCGCTCACACTCTCGTCTCCCCTGCGCTCCGGCCGCCATATTCATTTTTCCCGGCGCACTGTGATTGGGCGAATGGGGGTCATGTGCGGAGGCGGGACTTCAGGAGCGACTGTGATCGCGGATAGGCCAGCCCCACGCCGCACATGACCCCTATACGCCCTATCACAGGGCGCAAAACACTAGACATGGCGGCGGAGCGCGGGGGACACAGGAAAAGAAATTAGGAGGAGGCAGCCAGTAGTGACACTACTGGCACGAAATTGCGCCCCCCTAAATTTCGCGCCCGGGGCCACGGCACCCCCCGCACCTCCCACGCTACGCCACTGCCCCAAATGACCCCATTTTGGAAAGTAGACACCCCAAGGAAATTGCTGAGAGGCATGTTGAACCCATTGAATATTTTTTTGTCCCAAGTGATTGAATAATGACAAAAAAATATATATATATTTACAAAAAGTTGTCACTAAATGATATGATATGATATGGGCCTATGTGGAATTGCACCCCAAAATACATTCAGCTGCTTCTCCTGAGTATGGGGATACCACATGTGTGGGACTTTTTGGGAGCCTAGCCGCGTACGGGACCCCGAAAACCAAGCACCGCCTTCAGGATTTCTAAGGGTGTAAATTTTTGATTTCACTCTTCACTGCCACTTCACTGCCACCTGGCCATGGAATGCCCAGGTGGCACAACCCCCCCCCCCCCCCCCAAATGACCCCATTTTGGAAAGTAGACACCCCAAGCTATTTGCTGAGAGGCATGGTGAGTATTTTGCAGCTCTCATTTGTTTTTGAAAATGAAGAAAGACAAGAAAAAACATTTTTTTTTTCTTTTTTCAATTTTCAAAACTTTGTGACAAAAAGTGAGGTCTGCAAAATACTCACTATACCTCTCATCAAATAGCTTGGGGTGTCTACTTTCCAAAATGGGGTCATTTGGGGGGGGGGTTTGTGCCACCTGGGCATTCCATGGCCTCCGAAACTGTGATAGGCAGTGAGGAGTGAAATCAAAAATTCACGCCCTTAGAAAGCCTGAAGGCGGTGCTTGGTTTTCGGGGTCCCGTCTAGGCTCCCAAAAAGTCTCACACATGTGGTATCCCCGTACTCAGGAGAAGCAGCAGAATGTATTTTGGGGTGCAATTCCACATATTCCCATGGCATGTTTGAGCAATATATCATTTAGTGACAACTTTGTGCAAAAAAAAAAAAAAAAAATTGTCTCTTTCCCGCAACTTGTGTTGCAATATAAAATATTCCATGGACTCGACATGCCTCTCAGCAAATAGCTTGGGTTGTCTACTTTCCAAAATGGGGTCATTTGGGGGGGTTTTGAACTGTCCTGGCATTTTATGCACAACATTTAGAAGCTTATGTCACACATCACCCACTCTTCTAACCACTTGAAGACAAAGCCCTTTCTGACACTTATTGTTTACATGAAAAAGTTTTTTTTTTTTGCAAAAAAATTACTTTGAACCCCCACACATTATATATTTTTTTAAAGCAAATGCCCTACAGATTAAAATGGTGGGTGTTTCATTTTTTTTTTTCCCACAGTATTTGCGCAGCGATTTTTCAAACGCATTTTTTGGGGAAAAAACACACTTTTTTAAATTTTAATGCACTAAAACACACTATATTGCCCAAATGTTTGATGAAATAAAAAAGATGATCTTAGGCCGAGTACATGGATACCAAACATGACATGCTTTACAATTGCGCACAAACGTGCAGTGGCAACAAAATAAATACATTTTTAAAAGCCTTTAAAAGCCTTTACAGGTTACCACTTTAGATTTACAGAGGAGGTCTACTGCAAAAATTACTGCCCTCGATCTGACCTTCGCGGTGATACCTCACATGCATGGTGTAATTGCTGTTTACGTTTGACGACCTTTCTTTATTATTTTTTTGCTTTTTTATCTTATTTTTAAACTGTTCCTTTCATTTTTTTTTTTTTAATCATTTTTATTGTTATCTCGGGGAATGTAAATATCCCCAATGATAGCAATAGGTAGTGACAGGTACTCTTTTTTGAAAAAATTGGGGTCTGCCCTCAAAGCATCTGACCACACCAAGATCGGTGTGATAAAATGCTTCCCCAATTTCCCAATGGCGCTATTTACATCCGGCGAAATCTAAGTCATAAGATGCTAGTAGCTTCCAGGTTCTTAGGCCATAGAGATGTTTGGAGCCACTCTGGTCTCTGATCAGCTCTATGGTCAGCTGGCTGAATCACCGGCTGCATTCTCAGGTTCCCTGTTGAGACAGGAGAGCCAGAGAAAAACACGGAAGACGGTGGGGGGGGGGGCATTCCCTCCCACGGCTTGTAAAAGCAGTCTAGAGGCTAATTAGCCGCTAGGATTGCTTTTACATGAAAGCCGACCGCTGGCTGAAAAGAATGATACCAAGATGATACCTAAACCTGCAGGCATCATTCTGGTATAACCACTCAAAGTCGTGAATGGCGTACCTGAAGACAAAAAAATGGTTAACAATAAAGCACAGTAAACGGTAAAGTATAAAAAATTGCATACCTGAAAAGCAAACATGATAAAACATAATAACAATAAAACATTGCAGAATAGAATACAGTAAAAAAGAGCAGAACAATAGAGAGAGAGAATAGAGAGAGAGAGAACAATAAAACGACAACTATTTTTTTTAATTTTATATATATATTTTTTATTTTTTTTTTACACTTTTTTTGTAACTAACTTTTATAACTGTAACCGGTTCCAGGTTCGGGTCTCTCAAAATGCGATGGCATCTTGGGAGACCCTGTGAAAGTGTGCCTAGTCTGTGCAATGCTGTACCCTACGCTAATACTCAACTAGTGAATGGTAGCATTCAAAACATTCACCAATGCAAAGACCAGGATTGTCAGGACAGGAGTAGGGATGAGCTTCGTGTTCGAGTCGAACCCATGTTCGACTCGAACATCGGCTGTTCGGTCGTTCGCCGAATTGCGAACGATATGGGCCGTTCGCGCCAAATTCGTGTGGCGCGTCACGGCCCATAATTCACTGCGGCATCGCAGTGCATTGCTGGCTGATGATTGGCCAAGCATGCACTATGACCCGCATGCTTGGCCAATCACAGCGCCGTCAGTAGAGAGAGCTGTAATTGGCCAAAGCCAGGGTGGCTTTGGCCAATTATGGCTCAGGGGATTTAGTACACACCCCACACTATATAAGGCCGCCTGCACGGCGGCCCTGTGTAGTGTGTGTTCCGGTGTGCTGAGAGATAGAGAGAGAGAGAGAGAGAGACAGTGTCATTTGATTTGAGTTAGATAGATTAGGCAGAACAGTCAGTCAGTTAGCTGCACTTACAGTGTATTGTGTATATATATGCATCCCAGGTGTTGCATATATATATATATACACTGTATTCAGTTTAGCTAGATCCGTTCCTGTTATCTTCTATCTAGACTATTTACATTTAGTGCAGTGTGTCCTGCTCACAGTGTTCAGCTAGATCCGTTCCTGCTATTTACATTCAGTGCAGTGCGTCCTGCTCACAGTGTTCAGCTAGATCCGTTCCTGGTATTTACATTTAGTGCAGTGCGTCCTGCTCACAGTGTTCAGCTAGATCCGTTCCTGCTATTTACATTCAGTGCAGTGCGTCCTGCTCACAGTGTTCAGCTAGATCCGTTCCTGCTATTTACATTCAGTGCAGTGCGTCCTGCTCACAGTGTTCAGCTAGATCCGTTCCTGCTATTTACATTCAGTGCAGTGCGTCCTGCTCACAGTGTTCAGCTAGATCCGTTCCTGGTATTTACATTTAGTGCAGTGCGTCCTGCTCACAGTGTTCAGCTAGATCCGTTCCTGCTATTTACATTCAGTGCAGTGCGTCCTGCTCACAGTGTTCAGCTAGATCCGTTCCTGCTATTTACATTCAGTGCAGTGCGTCCTGCTCACAGTGTTCAGCTAGATCCGTTCCTGCTATTTACATTCAGTGCAGTGCGTCCTGCTCACAGTGTTCAGCTAGATCCGTTCCTGGTATTTACATTTAGTGCAGTGCGTCCTGCTCACAGTGTTCAGCTAGATCCGTTCCTGCTATTTACATTCAGTGCAGTGCGTCCTGCTCACAGTGTTCAGCTAGATCCGTTCCTGCTATTTACATTCAGTGCAGTGCGTCCTGCTCACAGTGTTCAGCTAGATCCGTTCCTGCTATTTACATTCAGTGCAGTGCGTCCTGCTCACAGTGTTCAGCTAGATCCGTTCCTGGTATTTACATTTAGTGCAGTGCGTCCTGCTCACAGTGTTCAGCTAGATCCGTTCCTGCTATTTACATTCAGTGCAGTGCGTCCTGCTCACAGTGTTCAGCTAGATCCGTTCCTGCTATATACATTTAGTGCAGTACGTCCTGCTCACAGTGTTCAGCTAGATCCGTTCCTGCTATATACATTTAGTGCAGTACGTCCTGCTCACAGTGTTCAGCTAGATCCGTTCCTGCTATTTACATTCAGTGCAGTGCGTCCTGCTCACAGTGTTCAGCTAGATCCGTTCCTGCTATATACATTTAGTGCAGTACGTCCTGCTCACAGTGTTCAGCTAGATCCGTTCCTGCTATATACATTTAGTGCAGTACGTCCTGCTCACAGTGTTCAGCTAGATCCGTTCCTGCTATTTACATTCAGTGCAGTGCGTCCTGCTCACAGTGTTCAGCTAGATCCGTTCCTGCTATTTACATTCAGTGCAGTGCGTCCTGCTCACAGTGTTCAGCTAGATCCGTTCCTGCTATTTACATTCAGTGCAGTGCGTCCTGCTCACAGTGTTCAGCTAGATCCGTTCCTGTTATCTTCCTACTGACAGGCAGGCTTGTCTGGTTACAGTATATAAAGCTACCTGAAGAAAATTACAGGTGTTCTTTTTGATCCTATTAGTACCACGGTCAGGCAGCTAGACTATTTACATTTAGTACAGTGTGTCCTGCTCACAGTGTTCAGCTAGATCCGTTCCTGTTATCTTCCTACTGACAGGCAGGCTTGTCTGGTTACAGTATATAAAGCTACCTGAAGAAAATTACAGGTGTTCTTTTTGATCCTATTAGTACCACGGTCAGGCAGCTAGACTATTTACATTTAGTACAGTGTGTCCTGCTCACAGTGTTCAGCTAGATCCGTTCCTGTTATCTTCCTACTGACAGGCAGGCTTGTCTGGTTACAGTATATAAAGCTACCTTAAGAAAATTACAGGTGTTCTTTTTGATCCTATTAGTACCACGGTCAGGCAGCTAGACTATTTACATTTAGTACAGTGTGTCCTGCTCACAGTGTTCAGCTAGATCCGTTCCTGTTATCTTCCTACTGACAGGCAGGCTTGTCTGGTTACAGTATATAAAGCTACCTTAAGAAAATTACAGGTGTTCTTTTTGATCCTATTAGTACCACGGTCAGGCAGCTAGACTATTTACATTTAGTACAGTGCGTCCTGCTCACAGTGTTCAGCTAGATCCGTTCCTGCTATATACATTTAGTGCAGTACGTCCTGCTCACAGTGTTCAGCTAGATCCGTTCCTGTTATCTTCCTACTGACAGGCAGGCTTGTCTGGTTACAGTATATAAAGCTACCTGAAGAAAATTACAGGTGTTCTATCCCAGCTTAGTGCAGCTACAGGCCATTAGTATGTCTGGAAGGCCAAGAAGGAGAGGCAGACAGTCACAAGCCAATAAGAGAGGGCAAGCAGGCTCTGTGTCTAGTGCTGGTCGTGGAGACGGTGCATCCTCATCAGCACGTGGCCATGGGACACGCTTGGCCTTTTTTTCGGCAGCTGGCCGTGTTGAGCCGCAACATGCGGAAGACTTGGTCGAGTGGATGACCAAGCCGTCCTCATCCTCCTCATCCTCTCTCACCCATGCCCAGGGTGCTTTGTCTGGCAAAGCAGCGGCCTCTTCCCTCAGCTCAATGTCATCAGTGACTCCTTCCCTAGCTCCACCATGTCCTCATGAGGATTCCCTCGAACTGTTTGACCACAGTGTTGGGTACATGCTCCAGGAGGATGCCCAGCGTTTGGAAGGCTCTGATGATGATACTGAGCTCAATGAAGGCAGTAACATGAGCACGGACAGAGGGTGTGCCCAAGAAGGACAGCAATCTGGCAGTCATGCTCCCCCTGCTGCAGCATACTGCCAGGTTTGCTCCAGTGATGAGGAGGGAGGGGATGATGAGGTCACTGACTCAACGTGGGTGCCTGATAGGAGAGAGGAGGAGGAGGAGGAGGAGGAGGTGGCACATCACCAACTAGGCAGGATGCCCTCCAGGGGCCAGCCTAAGGGCAGCACATTGACTGCATCACACCCCAAAGCTCCACATGTGCAGGGCGCTGCAGTCTCTGCGCGTTATTCAAAAAGTTCTTTGGTGTGGGCCTTTTTTGAGACGAGTGCATCAGATCGCACCGCTGCTATTTGCAACATATGTCTCAAGCGTATCTCGCGTGGCCAAAACATCTCCTGCTTGGGTACCACATGCTTGACCAGACATATGTTGACCTGCCATGCAGTTCGTTGGCAAGCGTATCTGAAAGACCCACACCAAAGAACAAAGACGATCTCTCCTTGCTCCTCATCAGCTGAGATTTCCAACCCCACTAGACCTTCAGTCCTCTCTGAGACCTGCAGTGAGAGGAATGAAGGTGTAGAATTAGGTGTGTCACAGCCAAGTACTTGTGGGCAATCTGCTTTTGGTACACCGACGTCAGATTGTACCAGGCAAATTTCCCTGCCCCAGCTGCTGCACCGCCGAAAGAAGTTTGCTCCCAGCCATCCACATGCCCAGCGGTTGAATGCTAGCTTGGCAAAATTGCTAGCACTTCAACTGCTGCCTTTTCAGTTGGTAGACTCTGCCCCCTTCCGTGAGTTTGTGGAATGTGCGGTTCCTCAGTGGCAGGTACCCAAACGCCACTTTTTCTCACGGAAGGCGATTCCGGCTCTCTACCGGCATGTGGAAGGCAATGTCCATGCCTCGCTGGACAGGGCGGTCAGCGGTAAGGTGCATATTACCGCTGACTCATGGTCCAGCAGGCATGGACAGGGACGTTACTTAAGTTTCACGGCGCATTGGGTGACTCTGCTGGCAGCTGGGAAGGATGCAGGACAAGGTGCAGTAGTGTTGGAGGTTGTTCCGCCACCACGCCTCCAAAATGCTGATTGTGACACACCTCTCTCCTCCACCCCCTCCTCTTCTTCTTCCTCCATGGCCTCTTCCTCGGAACCAGCGGTGCTCCGTAGGCGTTCAAGGGGCTACGCAAGTACGCAGGCCAAAAGATGCCATGCGGTGCTTGAGCTGGTGTGCTTGGGGGACAGGAGCCACACTGGGGCAGAGGTTCTGTCAGCTCTGCAGGGGCAGGTTCAGAGGTGGTTGACGCCATGCCAACTTAAGGCAGGAATGGTGGTTTGCGACAATGGCACCAACCTCCTCTCTGCCCTCCGACAGGGACAACTGACCCATGTGCCCTGTTTGGCTCACGTCCTTAACTTGGTGGTGCAGCGGTTCTTGGGCAGGTACCCGGGCTTACAGGATGTTCTGAGGCAGGCCAGGAAAGTCTCTGTGCATTTCCGCCGGTCATATAATGCCAGTGCTCGGCTGACGGACCTCCAAAAGGAGTTTAACCTGCCCAAGAACCGCCTAATCTGTGACATGCCCACCAGGTGGAACTCGACGTTGGCCATGCTGCAGCGGCTGCACACGCAGCAGAGGGCCATCAATGAGTACCTGTGCGACTATGGCACCAGGACAGGGTCAGGGGACCTTGGTTTTTTTTCCCCACGCCAGTGGGCCATGATCAGGGATGCATGCACTGTCCTGTCACCATTCGAGGAGGCCACGAGGATGGTGAGCACTGACAGTGCATGCATCAGTGACACTGTCCCCCTTGTCCACCTGTTGGAGCACACGCTGCGTGGAATAATGGACAGGGCACTTGAGGCAGAACAGAGGCAGGAAGAGGAGGACTTCCTTAGCTCTCAAGGCCCCCTTTATCCAGACAGTGTTCCTGCGTGCCCGCCGATCACACAGGAAGAGGACGAGGAGGAGGAGGAGGAGGAGGAGGAGGAAGATTGTGTCAGTATGGAGGTGGAGCCTGGCACTCAGCATCAGCAGTCTTTAAGGGATCAGTCCCAAGGAACACATGGACTTGTACGTGGCTGGGAGGAGGTGGCTGCGGACGTTGTTGTCCTTAGTGACCCAGAGGACTCCGGACCGAATGCCTCAGCAAACCTACGCTGCATGGCCTCCCTGATCCTGCAAAGCCTGCGTAAGGATCCTCGTATTCGTGGTATCAAGGAGAAGGACCAATACTGGCTGGCAACCCTCCTTGATCCACGTTACAAGGGTAAGGTTGCGGACCTTATCTTGCCATCGCAGAGGGAGCAGAGGATGAAACATCTTCGGGAGGCCTTGCAGAAAGGTCTGTGCAACGCGTTCCCAGAGACTGGGAGGTTACAAACTCCTGTTTCTGGACAACGTGTTGCTGAGGCTTCGGTCAGTCAAAGAAGGAGCGGTGGAGAAGGTGGCCGTCTGACCGATGCGTTCAGACAATTTTTTGGTCCGCAGCCCCAAGGTATGATCGGTTCCAGCAACCATCGCCAGCGTCTGTTTTACATGGTGCAGGAATACCTAGGGGCAAGATCAGACTTGGACACCTTTCCCACCGAAAATCCTCTGGGTTACTGGGTCTTGAGGATGGATCACTGGCCAGAGCTTGCACAGTATGCAATTGAGCTACTGGCCTGTCCTGCATCCAGCGTTCTTTCGGAACGCACATTCAGTGCTGCTGGAGGCGTGGTAACCGATCACAGGGTGCGTCTGTCCACCGACTCGGTCGATCGGCTGACCTTCATAAAAATGAATCAGTCTTGGATCACCACCAGCTACCAAGCACCTGATGCAGATGTAACCGAATAATTTTTTTTGAAATCTCAGATCCCTTCAAAGACTGCCTATGCTGATGCTGAGTGACTATCCCTGAGTAATTATCCTCTTCCTCCTCAATCATCACGCTGATAGCTTGTAAGAACATTTTTGGTTCTGGGCGCCACCACCAGTGCCTAAGGCACAATTTTTCAGCCCCTGTTTAACAGGGGCGTGTAATTACAATTTTTGATGCAATACTTTGCAGCAGGGCTCGTTCCTGCGTTCCAACTAGAGTGTCTGTGAGGGGTTGCAGTGTTGTGGCACCAGCACCAGTGCCTAAGACCCAATTTTTCTGCCCCTGTCTAACAGGGGCGTGTAATTACAATTTTTGATGCAATACTTTGCAGCAGGGCTCGTTCCTGCGTTCCAACTAGAGTGTCTGTGAGGGGTTGCAGTGTTGTGGCACCAGCACCAGTGCCTAAGGCCTAATTTTTCAGCTCCTGTTCAACAGGGGCATGTAATTACAATTCTTGATCTAATATTTCACAGCAGGGCCCTGTGAGGGCTTACAGTGTTTTGGCCACAGCAACACCTAAGGCCCAAATTTCTGCTGAGTATATAGGGCAGGACCCTACCTTCAAACATCTAACTTACAAACGACTCCTACTTGCAAACGGTAGGAGACAACAGGAAGTGAGATGAAATCTACCCCTAAGGAAGGGAAATTCTCTCCTGTAAGAGTTAATATGGGAAAACAATTTCTCCTTTCCACTGATGCTTTCCAATCCTTGTTCCACAAAAAAACCCAAATTTTCAAAAAACATTTTTCATTGGGACAAAAAAGTGAGGTGAAATCTTCTGAAGAGGAGGAAAGACGCAAAACAAATGTCACAGGGGTGATAACCCTTCCCTATGTTTTCCAAAAAGCTTAGAAAAGATTTTTTGGCTGGAGCTAAACACATTAAAAATGTTCAAAATTACAAACAGATTCTACTTAACAACAAACCTACAGTCCCTGTCTTGTTTGCACCGCCTGTATACTGCTGTTCAGAGTATATAGGGCCTGGTGGCCCCACACCTTTCCTTATTTTAATTTGGGTGTGGGGTTCCCCTTAATATCCATACAACACCCAAAGGGCCTGGTAATGGACTGGGGGGTACCCATGCCGTTTGTCTCACTGATTTTCATCCATATTGCCATGACCCGACATGACATTAAACCCGCAAGCAGTTTTAAATGAGATTTTTTCCTTTAAAAATGACATTTGGTGCAGGGACTGTTCTAAACATGGGAAACACGCGTCACTTTACAGGCATACTATAGACACCCCCCAGGTACGATATTTAAAGGAATATTTCACTTTTTTTTTTTTACTTTAAGCATCATTAAAATCACTGCTCCCGAAAAAACGGCCGTTTTTAAAAGTTTTTTTTGCATTGATACATGTCCCCTGGGGTAGGACCCGGGTCCCCAAACCCTTTTTAGGACAATACCATGCAAATTAGCCTTTAAAATGAGCACTTTTGATTTCGAACGTTCGAGTCCCATAGACGTCAATGGGGTTCTAACGTTCGTGCGAACTTTCGGTCCGTTCGCGGGTTCTGGTGCGAACCGAACCGGGGGGTGTTCGGCTCATCCCTAGACAGGAGGGACAATAATAGCGGGTGTCACGTCTATATCCGCACTTGCTGCAGACACGACATCTTTTTTGGGGGGTTCGTTGGGTAGGGGTACTCGGGAGGACATAAAGAAAATGCCTCTCATGCAGCCGACTGCATTTGGTTGGGGATGTGAATGGGGGAAGTACGGGCGCTGCAGAAGTGGTGGGTTCCCAATTAGGATTGGCGAATGCAGCAGGAAGGGCATTATGGGCACGACGGGCCTCTGTTTGTCTTCTTGGTGGCAGCGGGACACTACTTGTGCTTGCCACCTCACCAGCTTGAACTGCACTTATGGGACTCGCCACGTCACCAAGTGTTACTGCAGTGCTGGTTTGACTACGACCGGGGTGTACTAGGCCGCTGGCGCTTGCCAGTTCAATAAAAAGCTACCAAAAAAACTGTTAGTGATCGCAGGGATCAGGCCTGACTCTGCGAACGCTGCAGTTATGCGTTAAGTGTTTTGTAAGTGACAGTGATCGATCGATACTGCACTTGGGTGGGCTGAGCTGGGCCGGGAGGAGGGGCAAAACGCTGCGTTTTTGGGAACCCTAAACTGCTGGGGACGCTAGTATAGATCTGATCGGATCAGATATTGATCCGTTCAGATACTATACCACTAAGGGAGGTGTATGCTGTAGACATGTGCACAGCCAAAAAAATTTGTTCATTTTCGTCTTCGTTTCATTAGTTTATTATTTTTTTCGTTTTTCGGGTCATTCGTTATGATTGCAATTCGTAAATGCGTTCATTCGTACATTCGTAATTCGAACATTCGTTCATTCGTACATTCGTTCATTCGTACATTTTTACATTTGTACATTCATAAATTCGTACATTCGTAAAATCGTACATTTGTAAATTAGAAAATTCGGAAATTTGTAAATTCGAAGTTTGAAAATCCAAAAACCCGAAAATTCAAAAATCTGAAATAGTAACTAACTATTAAATTATAGGTATTGTAATTTCCTTTCAAACTTGACTGTCAGTGAACGTAACAAATACAAATTTAACCAAAGTTACGAATTATCCAAAACGAATGCTGCATCTAAACAAATGGAACAGGACAAATTAATAATCAATAATAATAATAAAACATTGTTATTATTATTATTGTTAGTTATTATTATTAATTCATTACGTTCCATTCCGTTTTTTCGGATCATTCATAACTTCGGATAAATTTGTATGTGTTACGTTCACTAACAGCCAAATTTAAAAGGAAATTACAATACCTATAAATTAAAAGTTACTAGTAATTACTAATAGTTAAGTTATTATTAGTTAACTATTATTTCAGATTTTCGAATTTACAAATTTACGAATTCACTAATTTACTAATGTACGAATGTAAATTGCGAATGTACGAATGTTCGAATGCCCGAATTTACGAATGTCCAATTTTATCGAATTTACGAATATTCGGAAAAAATTCGTTAAACGGGTTTTCGTTAATTCGGATATTCCCGAATTAACGAATTTGTCGAAATTCGTTAAAAAACTAATTCGGAACGAAACGAATTGCACATGCCTAGTATGCTGCGTGCGTGGGTGTTAGCGGTACTGGCGCTAACCTGACGCTGCTTGGGGCTGGTGCTTGCCAGTTCACCAAAATACTACCAAAAAAACTGTTAGCGATCGCAGGGATCAGGCCTGACTCTGCGAACGCTGCAGTTATGCGTTTAGTGTTTTGTAAGTGTCAGTGATCGATCGATACTGCACTTGGGTGGGCTGGGCTGGGCCGGGCGGAGGGGCAAAACGCAGGTGCTAGCAGGTATCTGGGCTGATCCCGCTAACACTGCGTTTTTGGGAACCCTAAACTGCTGGGGACGCTAGTATAGATCTGATCGGATCAGATATTGATCCGATCAGATACTATACCACTAAGGGAGGCGTATGCTGCGTGCGTGGGTGTTAGCGGTACTGGCGCTAATCTGACGCTGCCTGGGGCTGGTGCTTGCTTGCCAGTTCACCAAAATGCTACCAAAAAAACTGTTAGCGATCGCAGGGATCAGGCCTGACTCTGTGAACGCTGCAGTTATGCGTTTAGTGTTTTGTAAGTGACAGTGATCGATCGATACTGCACTTGGGTGGGCTGGGCGGAGGGGCAAAACGCAGGTGCTAGCAGGTATCTGGGCTGATCCCGCTAACACTGCATTTTTGGGAACCCTAAACTGCCTGGGACGCTAGTATAGATCTGATCGGATCAGATATTGATCCAATCAGATACTATACCACTAAGGGAGGTGTATGCTGCGTGCGTGGGTGTTAGCGGTACTGGCGCTAATCTGACGCTGCCTGGGGCGACGCATATCACCGCCGGGCGATCAGGGGGCTAAACCTTTATTCGGTAATAAACGGCGGGTGCCCTGACACTATAAAAAATAAACAAACTAACCAGCGTCGCCCGTAACACTTATACGGTGATCAGTGGTGAAAGGGTTAACTAGGGGGCAATCAAGGGGTTAAAACATTTATTAGATAGTATATGGGGGTCCCTGACGCTATAAAACGCTGACGGCGAACCTAAATATTTACGTCCCTAACTAGCGTCACCAGCGACACTAATACAGCGATCAGAAAAATGATCGCTTAGTGACACTGGTGACGGGGGGTGATCAAGGGGTTAAAACTTTATTAGGGGGGGTTAGGGGGGTACCCTAGACCTAAAGGGGGCTAACAGTAACTGTCCTAACACTGTAACTGTCACAAACTGACACCAATACAGTAATCAGAAAAAAAAAAAACCTGCTTGGTGTCAGTTTGTGACGGGGGGGGGGGGGGGTCGGGGTGTTTTGTGTGCCTGGCAGGTTCTACTGTGTGTGTAGTGTTGTGCACTCACTCACATGTCTTCTCTCCTCGGGCCGGAACGGAAACTACCGAGCCGAGGAGAGATGACATCATTTCCTTTGCTGCTGTTTAGCATACAGCAGTAAAGGAATGTTCCCATTGGCCGGCGGCGATCGCGAGGGGGGGGCCACGAACGGATGGCCTCCCCCTCCCCTCCGATCGCCGGGGAACAAAACACGACCGCCTCGGGCACCGGGGGGGGGGGTCTGATCGGACCCCCCACCCGCGGAATGCAAATCACGTACATGTACGTGATTTTGCCTGTCCGTGCCACCTTGCCGACGTACATCGGCGTGAGGCGGTCGTCAAGTGGTTAATACTGTATACAGTCTAAAAAAAAAAAAACGCTGCACTTGCGGTTTTGATGCTGGTCCATTGAATTCTATTACATGCAAAACGCTGCATTTTGCATGAAAAAAGTCCCTGACCCTTTCCAAAAACGCAGAGGTACAAAAAGGCATTGATGTGAACATGTTCCATAGGAACCCATGTTAAAAAATTCCCATGCATTTCTGCAAAATGCAAAATGCATCAAAAAACGCGCTAGTGTGAATGGAGCCTTAGAGTTAAAACAGCCGGCGAGGAGGCAACATATCACCTCCTCGCTGCTTATCAAATGCCCTCTGAAATGCAATTCACTGCAGATCACTTTTTAGAGGGGCAGTAAGGACTTCTGTATGCGAGAACAAGCCCTGAGGGGCATATTTATAAAGCAGCAACTGTGCCTTTCACCAAACATTCGCAGGTGGTGAATCAATCACTGCCATTGAATAACATGCACCAGGAAGATTCACCTGCAGTTTATATTTGGAGACTGTCAGAGTTAGTGCTTTATAATCCACCTCTTTAGACTCCATTCACACTATAGGGGTGCTTTAATTAACCGCTTCAGCCCCGGAAGATTTGGCTGCTGAATGACCAGGCCATTTTTTGCGATTCGGCACTGCGTTGCTTTAACTGACAATTGCGCGGTCGTGTGGCGCTGCACCCAAACAAAATTGACGTCCATTTTTTCCACAAATGGAGCTTTCTTTTGGTGGTATTTGATCATCTCTGCGTTTTTTTTTGCGCTATAAACAAAAAAAGAGCGACAATTTTGAAAAAAACCACAATATTTTGTCCTTTTTTTCTATAATAAACGTCCATTTTTTTTAAAAAAAAGCAAATTTTTTCTCAATTTAGGCCGATATGTATTCTTCTACATATTTTTGGTAATAAAAATCGGAATAAGCGTATATTGATTGGTTTGCGCAAAAGTTATAGCGTCTACAAAATAAGGGATAGATTTATAGCAATTTTTTTATTATTATTTTTTTTTTTACTAGTAATGGCGGCGATCTGCAATTTCTATCATGACTGCGACATTATGGCGGACACATCGGACACTTTTGTCACATTTTTGGGACCATTGGTATTAATACAGCGATCAGTGCTAAAAAAAAATGCACTGATTACTGTAAAAATGTCACTGGCAGGGAAGAGGTTAACACTAGGGGGCGATCAAGGGGTTAACTGTGTTCCCTCTCTGTGTTCTAACTGAAGGGGGGAGGGGACTGTCTAGGGGAGATGACAGATCGCTGTTCATACTTTGTATGAACACACGATCAGTCTCTTGTCCCCTCAGAGAACCGGCATCTGTGTGTCTACACACACACAGATGCCGGTTCTCGCCGTGTCACGAGCGATCGCTGAAGCCCGGCGGTCATCGCGCCTGCTGGGCACTCACATCGGCTCCGGGAGCGAACAGCAGGCGCGCGCGTGTCCCTTGTGGCCACAGGGCGAAGCGGCATAACGTTGTTTCGCCCAGCCGTGCCGTTCTGCCGCAGTAAAACTGCGGCGGCTGGTCGGCAAGTGGTTAATGTACTTGATGCATTAACATCACTTGCTGCCAATGCACCACAACGCAGCCACGTGGACAGGACCCATTTTTGCTCATGCAGCAAACCACTGGACACGTCATGGTACACTGTAGTGCAGGTGTGTTGTCTGCTACTCGTTTAGACCCCTTTCACACTGGGGCGCTTTGCAGGCACTACAGCCCTAAAAATAGCGACTGCAAAGCGCCCTGAAAGACGCTGCTTGAAAGCCCCGAGGGCTTTCACTTTGGAGCGGTGCGCTGGCAGGACGGTAAAAAAGTCCTGCTAGCAGCATCTTTGGAGCGGTGAATACACCGCTCCTTCACCGCTCCTGCCCATTGAAATCAATGGGGCAGCGCGGCTATTCCGCCGGCATAGCGCTGCTGTAGCAGTGCTTTGCGGTGGTTTTAACCCGTTCGCGGCTGGGTTTGAACCCTTTTTCGGCCACTAGCGGGGGGTAAAAGCGCACCACTAGCGGCCGAATACTGGCGTAAAAACGAAGGTAAAGCGGCGCTAAAAATAGCGCCGTTTTACCGCCGCCCCTGCCCCAGTGTGAAAGGGGCCTTAGGGTATTGGGGTATCACTGCACAAAATGCATGTAGCCATGTGTTGGGGTAAAACGTGATAAAAAGCACGCTTTACTGCACCGTGTAAACCGCAATGCACAGGAACGCACGTTATAATCATCGGTGTGAGGCGGTGCCAATCATTCTTAATTGAACCTTGATGCACCTTAGCAATGGGTGTGCGTTACAGTGCACCGCAATGCACGATATCACACTTCGGGGGAGATTTACTAAAACCTGTGCACACAGAACCTGGCACAGCTGTGCATGATAACCAATCAGCTTCTAACTTCAGCTTGTTCAATTAAGCTTTGACAAAGAAACCTGGAAGCTGATTGGTTATTATGCACAGCTGTACCAGTTTTAGTACCTTTCCCTCTTAGTGTAGCGCACTGCTGTGCGTTGCGAAGCACTGCATTGCCAAAAACGAATACCTGTACCTTTTTTTTAGTGCGTTTTGGTGCAAAAACAGCACAGCAATGTAAGTGGGCCCTAAAGCTGGCCAGACACTATACAATCTGATTGTACAATTTCCTTTAAGAGATTACCAAAACGATGTAATTTGAGGACACACACCGAAACAATTCATTGCATTTCTATCAAATCAGGCAGGCTTATGCACTAGCTGACGTTCCATCTAAAGGAGATTGTACAATCAGATTGTTTAATGTATAGGCACCCTAAGGGCCCTTTCACACTGAGGCGTTGCAAAACCGCGGTAAAAACGATGAGCGTTATTAGCGTGGTTTTACAGCGTTTTTTCCGCGTTAGCGTTAAAAAAAGCGCTAAAGCCCATGCGTTTTAATCGCGTTTTTATAGTGTTTTTTTAAGCGTTAGCGTCAGCAAACCTGACCATGTGACCAATGCGGTCATGTGACCTTCCCCACAGCTTCTGGGCGGTTTTAAAGCGGTATTACCGCGGTTTTACAGCGTTTCCCATTCATTTCAATTGGGATAGACGTTTTTACAGCGCTATATTATGCGCCCAAAAGATGCTCCAAAAAAGCTGTTTGCAGGATTTTTTCCAACGCACAGCCAGCGCAACGCCTCAGTGTGAAAGGTTACACTGAGATACATGGGGGGCGTTTTTCATGCGGTAGTTAGGTGGTAATTTTAGCGCTAAAACGCCTGAAAAACGCCTCAGTGTGAAAGGGGCCTAAAGCCCAGCTTTGGTGTATGGTCTAAGCTTGTATTTAACCACTTGCCGGCGCCGCTGGTATAACGTAGATATACTACGGCAAGGTGGCACTGCTGCGCTGGATCACGTACTAAGTACGTGATCCGACACTTTCTGGTCTGGTGTGCGCAGACACAGCGGGAGCTAATCTGAGGGGACCGCGGACTCTATCTCCGCCGGCACCCGCCAATCATTAGGCAGAGAGCCAGAACGGCGATCTGCCTACGTAAACAAAGCAGATCGCCGTTCTGTCAGTACAGAAGGCATGGATCCTGTGTTTCTGCAAAGCAGGGACATGGATCCATGCCTTCCCCTAGTACACCTCCCCCACACAGTACACAAACACTGGCTAGGCACACGTTTAACCCTTTGATCGCCCCCTGATGTTAACCCCTTCCGTTCAAGTGTCATTAGTTCAGTGACAGTGCATATTTTTTTTTAGCACTGATCACTGTATTAGTGTCACTGATCCCCAAAAAAGTGTCAGTTGGTGTCCCGACTGTCCGCCACAATATCGTAGTCCCGCCATAAGTCGATGATCGTTGTCATTACTAGTAAAAATAAATAAACAAAAATATCCCATAGTTTGTAGACTCTATAACTTATGTGCAAACCAATCAATATACGCCTATTGGGATTTTTGTTTACCAAAAATATGTAGCAACATACATATTGGCCTAAATTTAGAATTTTTTTTTTTTAATTGGATATGTTTTATAGCAGAAAGTAAAAAAAACATTATATATATATATATTTTCAGAATTATCAGTGTTTTTTTGTTTATAGCACAAAAAAAAAACCTCAGAGGTGATCTAATACCACCAAAAGAAAGCTCTATTTGTGGGGGGAAAAAAGGACATACATTTTATTTGGGTACAGCGTCGCACGACCGCGCAATTGTCAGTTAAAGTAACGCAGTGCCGTATAGCAAAACATGGCCTGGTCATGAAGGGGGGGTAAATCTTCAAGAGGGCAAGTGGTTAAATCTGCCATTGCAGACCTTTTGAAACTGCTAGTTCTCTGGCTGTCATGGTGACCTTTTTACTTTAGACCCCTTTCACACTGAGGCGCTTTTCAGGCAGTTTCACGCTAAAAAAAAGCGCCTGAAAAGCTCAAGAAAACCTATTTCCATTAAATAAAATGCTTTCACACTGGGGCAGTACGCTGTGGCAGGGTGGCAAAAAAACGCCCCTCTCTATTGAAATGA
>JBBDGP010000438.1:1067500-1397500 GCA_037952835.1 Lithobates septentrionalis | reverse complement strand
ATAAAAACCCCAGTAGTGATTAAATACCACCAAAAGAAAGCTCTATTTGTGTGGGAAAAAAATGATAAAAATAAGTAGGTGGGGCTTTGTGGCTTGGGTGTGGGCAGGGACACACGGGGTCTCTGATCTCTTATTGCCTGGGGGTCCCCTGAGTTGTCAGTCTGCCTGACTTTTGTCCAGGGTGTTTCTGCACACATTTGTATACACTGAAGAATTGCTGAAGTTCAGGGGCTATTTGCCAGATCAAGATTGTTCAAAGATTGAAATTAGACTGTGTATGGGACTTCTACTTAGTCACTTTATAGTTCACGTGTGGCATTTAGGACATTATTTAGGACCTATATTTGCATTATTGTATTTTATTTTTTCTCCTATTTACTTTGAGGTTTGTAGTGTGTTTGTAGTGTGGAGCAGCACAGTGGTTAGCGCTTCCACCTTAGCAGCACTGGGGTCGTCAGATCAAATCCCAACCACGACACTACCTGCCTGGAGTTTGCATGTTCTCCCTGTGCCTGTGTGGGTTTCCTCCAGGTTCTCCGATTTCCTCCCACACTCCAAAGATATGCTGATAGGTTAATTGGCCCTAGTGTATGTATGAATGTGGGTTAGGAACCTTAGATACTAAGCTCCTTGGGGGCAGGGACTGCTGTAAATGTACAATATATATGTGGAGTGCTGTGTAAATTGACAGCACTATATATAAATACCTGTAATAAATAAAAAATTAACACTTTTTAGTATTGGAAGCACCCAGACACTTCCTGATTGGTTGGAAAGTCCCTGTACAATCAAACTCCACCAGGCATGCTCCATGTTGGTTTTCTGACCAATTCGAGGAAAAGATTGCAGCGTGTTCGTAGATTTGAGAAACGGGCAGATCTCTAACTTGGGGGCCTTTTTCAGAAAGATAAAAATAATGACCAAGTTACACCACTATAACTGCGGAGGGGAACTGGCTGAGTACATGGCAATAGCGCCCTCTGCTGTCCATAAAGTCCAGCTAAATATTTATTTATTTTCCACCAAACAGAGCATACCAACCAGCTTTTAAGGCTTCATGCACACTAGGCTCTTATGAACGTCTTTCTCCTAACTGCATTTTTCTGCCTTAAGCTGCATTTTTCAAAAATGTTTTTTAAAGGTGCTCATTAATTTAACTTGTCAATAATTCAGAATAAATGAATATTCTGGCATCCAATGAAGTGCTAACTGCCCAGCGTTTAGGAGCATCAAGTGTTTTTATTTTGCCTAACTCGCACCCCCCAGGTCCATAAAGATATGGATGAGCGAGTTTGGGGTGGAGAACTGGCCTGCACAGAGTCCTGTCCTCAACCCGATAGAACAACCATTTTTTAACTTTATGGAATAAATAGCACTGTTTATGCATACAGTACTACGTTGGAATTTGATTATTCGTTCAGAGCGCTGCATTTTGTGGTGTTTTTTTTCTTTCTTTGCGCATCTCTTTCCATGCTGTGCTGGCTGCACTGGGTCTGATCCACTTATCTGATTACTCCCCCTCAGAGCACTTTACTTGACCCTAGACTCACAGCGCTCTAAGTGTTCTGTGTTTTTTTTTTTTTTTTTTTGTTCCAATTTCTGGATTGTTCCTGTACAGCAGCTCGTCTGGGTTTTTACTTCACAGGCTACACCATACCTGGATGAACAGTGATTGCTATGGTTTTTAATCCATGAACTCTGATTGCTCATCACATCAAGTCTATTGATACATTGCTGTTTTTGTACAGACTTATTTAAGCCTGATCTAATTTGATCTGAGTATAACTAATTGAACTGGATTTGATTTTATATACAATTCTATTTTGTCAAATATTGTGTGTTGTCTTTTCTTTTATAGTGTTATACAAGAGGCAGCAGAAGTGGCCCCTATTCTGAAATAATGACCTGAGTAAGACTTGGGATCCAACCGCAGATTCTCTAAAGGCTCGATTCACATCTATGCATGTTGCTTTTGAGCGTTTTTGGAGTTTTTTTGTCATGCTTGCCACGTTTTTGAGCAGCGTTTTTGTAGCGTTTTTACAGCGTTTTTGCGGCGTTTTGCGGGGTTGTTTTTTTTTACCTTTTTTTTTTTTTTAGACTGTATACAGTCTAAAAAAAAAATCTGAAAAAACCCCCCGCCAAAAACGCATCAAAAACGCTGTAAAAACACTGCACTTGCGTTTTTGATGCTGGTCCATTGAATTCTATTACATGCAAAACGCTGCATTTTGCATGAAAAAAAGTCCCTGACCCTTTCCAAAAATGCAGAGGTACAAAAAGGCATTGATTTGAACATGTTCCATAGGAACCCATGTTAAAAAATTCCCGTGCATTTCTGCAAAATGCATCAAAAAACGCGCTAGTGTGAATGGAGCCTAAGAGGGTGCGGCAATGTTTGAAAAGCGCTGAGGTGAGAGGGGCCCTGTGAAAAGGCAAAAGTGGACTATCCGTGGGTACATCTGCCAACTGGGCCATTACCATATCCAAGACCAAAACCGGGCACCAACCAGTTCTGATCCTGAAGTACCTAATATCTGTACCAGCTCCAGTTTGTTGCGTTCCACACGCATCCAGGTGCAATAGGTAGTGGTCAGGGTACCTGACTAACTGGCTAATGGAAAGCGTATGGGACTTGGCTCCCCTGCAAGTAAAATCACCTAGTCTCAGAAACCCATAAAAGGCTAGATATATAGCTGCCTTAAGCACAAGACTAGGCAGCTGCCCAAAGGGGGACCCAACATATCTCACATGCCCCAGAAAACGTTCCCTGTGGCTGGAAGCCTGTTAGTAGGTTTAGGGGGGTTGCATTTCTGAATACCCTTAAGGATGGCTTTAATGGAATGTGCTGAAAATACTGAAGGCCTACTGGGATGACGTAGGGAAATGAAATGCTGGATACCTGCCAAGTATCCCTTGATAGTACTGTGAGACAGCTTGAGTCAGGAATGACAATAAGCCACAAAAGTGTAAAAATTGGGGAAAATACTGCGCTAAACCAAAATGTAATGAACAAAAAGCTGCTGACACTCAAAGTCTAGGTAAATGTGTAAACAATAAGTGTAGCGCCTTAAAAGTGAAATGCCTCTGTAGACAGTGATAAAGAATCGCTAATCTCAAAATAATAAAACACCCACTGTAGGTACAAGTGTAAACAATGTTGACATTAAACAAATGACAAGTGATATATAATAGACATGTGCAATTAGTTTCGTACGAATCAAATTCGTACGAATTTCCAGAAATTCGTACGAATCCAAAATACGGATTTTTATGCATACGAATTCTGTACGAAATACTAAATTTTCGTTTACAAATTTCGGATCCAAATTCATAACGAACATTTGTAATTGTTATGAAAAGTTTAAAGAACCTAAAAGTTAAAAACCCAGCAAGTCAGCACAGCACAGGAATGGTGGGAGCCCCTCATAATGGGCACAGCGGGTTTACAGACCCAGGAACTCAGCACAGGGATGGTGGGAACCCCTCATAATGGACACAGCAGGTGTACAGACCTGGGAACTCAGCACAGGGATGGTGGGAACCCTATGGGAATTTTTATGCTTACGAATTTTATACGAAATTTCGTTAACGAATTTCGGATGCAAATTCCGTTACAACAGAAACGTGACTGGTGTTTTTGTTCACCAATCAGAGGAAGTCAGCACAGCACAGGGATGGTGGGAACCCCTCATAATGATAAATTCATCATGACAAACTTTTGTTATTTTGCGAAAAGTTTACGAATCTAACAAATTCGTATTTCTTACGAATTAGAATTGAATTTCGGACACTAATTACGAAATACGAATTAAATTTTCTAACGAAACGGAGCGAAACTAAACAAATTTATTGACGGCGCACATGTCTAATATATATAACAATATTGTGCATGTAAATTGCAAAAAAAAAATACACACACAAAAATTCACTGTGAAAAAACGGAACAGCACATGATTTGCATATCCAGCAAAAACATAGTCCAAAAAGTGCCAATGGTTAAAGTCCACTTTCAAGGTTGATGAAATGACTGGAATTTCAAATGGTATGAATCAGATACATGAAGAAACTTCAAGAGCAGTGGTCAATTGGAAAAGATGAAATTCTCTTACCAGATGTGTTGGACGCACATACCATACAGCAGTGAGTCTAATGGGCTTTGAGCGCTGAACTCCTAACGCTCCAGAAGGGGGGGCCAGGAGGCACCAAACGATGGATCCTTGGAATCCAAACCATGCGACTGAGTAGCATCAATGAGTCAAGGGTAGGTCAGAGATGAGTCACTCCAAACGATGACCGTAGGGATACGTGTTCTTTAACAGGAGCCCAATATGCAGGAAAAAAGGTATAAAAAAGGGAAGCTCCCAATGGTGCAGGTCAATCAATGGGATTTATTAAGATCATACATCAAAGACAGATGCAGAGACGGTAAAAATTGTGATCACAAAAATGGATATAAAAGCAATGTGGGAAGCATAAGATAAGCAAGCTCAAAAGAGTTCAAAGAGTAAGGTTTCTGGGGTACGAAATAGACTCAGTAAAACAAAGAATCTACATCCCTCAAGAAAAGGTGGAAAAGATGCAGATGGCTCTGAAGATACTTAAAACCAACACAGAGGTGTCGGTAAGGCAGGCCATGTCTGTGCTAGGTCTATTGCCAGCAGCAATCACCTCAGTACAGTGGGCCAGATTTCATGCTCGGCCCCTACAGGTGGACGTTTTTCTGAACTGGTCACACCAGGAACCTCTGGAAAAGAAGTTCAAGATAGGGGTAAAGGCAAAAAGATCACTTTGGTGGAGAAATCAGGAAAACACCTCAAAGGGTCTCCCATGGTCTTTCCCGGGAACTCGAAGGTTGACAACAGATGCGAGTGCATGGGGTTGGGGTGCTCACCTCAAGGAACTTACAACTCAGGGGGTATGGTCCAAACCAGGCAAGAAGGTCCTCAAATTGGAGGGCGTTTAAAGGCTATTCACCTAAGCCTCCTTTGTTTACAGCAGTTTCTAAAAGGTCAACATGTCCAGGTACTGTCGGACAACATGGCGGTATTATTCCTAGCAAAACAAGGGGGCACGTGGAGCAAGACTCTGATGGAGCTAGCTCGTCAGATCCTGAGCTGGCCAGAAAAGAATTTGGCCTCGTTGGCAGTCCATTTAAAAGGCACGGAAAACACCCTGGCGGATCTCCTCAGCAGGAGAGAAATAAGAGAAGCAGAGTGGTCTCTAAACAGGAGTTATTTGTGATGATCTCCGAGAAGTGGGGCTCTCCTCAAGTAGACCCCTTTGCAAATCAAAGAAATGCAAAAACACTGGCTTTCTTCTCTCTTCAGAGGCAGGATCTGGCCCTTGGAGTAGATGCGTTAGCCCACAGATGGGACTTCCCTTTGTCTATCGCCTTAACTCTGTTTCAACCAATGCCGTGGGTGTTAGCAAAATTCAGAGCGGAATCCACAAGTCTGATACTAATCGCCCCATATTGGCCGAAGAGGCCCTGGTTTTCCACCCTAGTAGGACTCTCAGCGAAACCCCCCCTGGAGATTACCACTCAAGGCGGATCTTCTGTATCAAGGACAGATTTTTCCATCCAGATCCAGCCTACCTCAATCTGACGGCCTGGTTTCTGAAGAGGAAATATTAAGGAAAGAGGGACTCTCAGAAAAGCTCATCAGCACCCTTCTTGCCAGCAGGAAGAAGGTCACCAGAGCTATCTACTTCAAAGTCTGGAAGTGTTACAATTCCTGGTGTTCCAGCAAAAACTTTAATTTACTTTAGTGTTATTTCAGTTTTAGAATTTCTCCAGGAAGGTATGGAGAAGGGAAAACACAGCTGCCTTTTCAATTTTTTGGGAAAAATCCCTGTCAAGGGAGCCCTTGATAAGTTCTTTAAGACTATATGGCAAAAATTAGGCCTAGACCTCTTATAAGTTTTCCCAAGTGGGATTAATCTTTAGTTCTTCAGGGGCTCACCAAGTCACCATTTGAGCCAATAGAAGAAGCATCTTTAAGATTTCTGACACTAGACTATACTTCTGGTCGCAGTGACATCTGCCCAGAGAATTATGGAAATAAAAAGTAGTATAGGGCGCACAGGACTAGCGTAGTCCAAATGATGTCTCTATTAAGGGTCGGCAGTCCAAAAATGAACGGGAGAAATGTTGATTGAAAGGGATGAAAGGATGGTAATCTTCAGCAAAAAGGGCTGCAACTTTAAAAGACTTGAAGCAGGGTCTAAAATGACATAAAAACAAACAAAGGCGCCTCTAAGTGCAGAAGATAAACAATTTTAATACCCCAACTGGGTTAAAAACACTTACAAAATAGGAGTAGAAAACAGGCACATCGTGGGTAAGGCTGCATTGGAAGGGGTCACGATCAGAGGAAGCCTTCAGGAGGATGGATGTAGTCACTGTCAGCAGCGGTGTAAAACACAGGGAACAGCTGTGAAGCCGGCGTCGTCAGCGTGTGAGGGCTGCGAGCCCGGAAGTGATGTCATCCGATGAGCGGCTCTGTGACCAGCCTGAACCGCAAACGAAAGGCCAGAGAGGGGATGTGATGTCATCAATGAGGGACGCGTTTCGGAACCGTCATTCGTTCCTTTCTCAACCTCGGATTACACTGATGGCTGGGGAGGATATATACAAGCACACTGGCAGTGGATTGGCCAGGGGGCGGGGACAACAAGGTTAAATAACAATAGGTCTAGTAAATGCATATGAATGTAGACACACACCTGCAATAGCATGCTGAAAAACGAAAAAACTATACAATTAAGGAAAATAAAATCAAGGATGGTGATAATAAAAGTTAAAAACGATCTGTATGACAATCAAAGTACCCAATGTGTAGGTCTGACAGATCATGAAAAATGCTGCACATAACAGATTGTCAGCAAATGGGTAACAAGAAGGGGGGGGGGGGGGAAGGGGACCATGCATGGCATTAATAGCATTAAAATATCATCATATAAAAATATATATAAAAATATATATAAAGAATGTGACATGAAACGCCCATAGATTCGAATAAAAGAGGGTATGTAGAAATAGAAAAATATTAGTGATAATAAAACATCTTTTTATTAAAAATTCTAAAAAAGGAGGGGGGGGGGGGGGGGAAGCTTAGATAAGTGTTTTAAAGAAATGTATTGTCAAAGTATGGCACTAACTTCGAAGTCCTCGTTTAACCCTCCAGGGGCTAAAACATTTAATAGGAATATCCAATACATTTCTCTATGGCATAGTCGTCGGTAGCGTTCAACTGGGGGGAGATCTTTTGGCATTGCCTCAATAACCCATACTCTGAGGCCGCTAGTGGACTTATCATGGACGTGTAGATAGTGTTTGGGATAAAGGGCTTCCACACATGTTCTTCTGACCATGTCATATATTGCCTCACTTGTCCCTGTGGTCTATTTTATGTAGGGCGCACTATCCGGCCACTACGGAAACGGTTTGGTGAACACCGTCGCTTTATTGAAGGCGGACTAGATAATCACAGTGTCCCCAAACACTATCTACACGTCCATGATAAGTCCACTAGCGGCCTCAGAGTATGGGTTATTGAGGCAATGCCAAAAGATCTCCCCCCAGTTGAACGCTACCGACGACTATGCCATAGAGAAATGTATTGGATATTCCTATTAAATGTTTTAGCCCCTGGAGGGTTAAACGAGGACTTCGAAGTTAGTGCCATACTTTGACAATACATTTCTTTACCACACTTATCTAAGCTTCCCCCCCCCCCCTCCTTTTTTAGAATTTTTAATAAAAAGATGTTTTATTATCACTAATATTTTTCTATTTCTACATACCCTCTTTTATTCGAATCTATGGGCGTTTTCATGTCACATTCTTTATATATATTTTTATATATATTTTTATGATATTTTAATGCTATTAATGCCATGCATGGTCCCCTCCCCCCCCCCCCCCTTCTTGTTACCCATTTGCTGACAATCTGTTATGTGCAGCATTTTTCATGATCTGTCAGACCTACACATTGGGTACTTTGATTGTCATACAGATCGTTTTTAACTTTTATTATCACCATCCTTGATTTTATTTTCCTTAATTGTATCGTTTTTAAGTTTTTCAGCATGCTATTGCAGGTGTGTGTCTACATTCATATGCATTTACTAGACCTATTGTTATTTAACCTTGTTGTCCCCGCCCCCCGGCCAATCCACTGCCAGTGTGCTTGTATATATCCTCCCCAGCCATCAGTGTAATCCGAGGTTGAGAAAGGAACGAATGACGGTTCCGAAACGCGTCCCTCTGGCCTTTCGTTTGCGATTCAGGCTGGTCACAGAGCCGCTCATCGGATGACATCACTTCCGGGCTCGCAGCCCTCACACGCTGACGACGCCGGCCTCACAGCTGTTCCCTGTGTTTTACACCGCTGCTGACAGTGACTACATCCAACCTCCTGAAGGCTTCCTCTGATCGTGACCCCTTCCAATGCAGCCTTACCCACGATGTGCCTGTTTTCTACTCCTATTTTTTAAGTGTTTTTAACCCAGTTGGGGTATTAAAATTGTTTATCTTCTGCACTTAGAGGCGCCTTTGTTTGTTTTTATGCCCAGAGAATTAGTGAAATACAGGCATTATCTACCCAATAGCCTTTTATGAGATATCTGCCAGACAGGATAGTCCTCAGGACAGACCTAGCCTTCCTGCCTAAGGTTTCCTTGTTCTTTCACCGGACGCAGGAGATCATTCTCCCTACCTTTTTGTCCCTTGCCTTCTGGGCCAGGTGAAGAGGCCTTCCACACTCTGGATGTTAGAAGGTGTCTCCCTCAGGTATTTAGAGATAACAGAGTATTAGGAAATCATCTTCACTCTTTGTCTTGATGGAAGGCAGTCGCAAGGGGAGTAGAGCCTCAAAGTACCCTAGGAAGATGGCTGAAACAAGCCATTAAAGAAGCTTAGATCTGGAACCTCCAGAAGGAATCCTTTTCTTGTCAAGTTTCAATTACATTGTCTCATTCTTACCTGAAACTAAGAATGTAAGGGCTGACACCTTGTCACGACAATTTTCCTCCACTTCCAAGTTGAAGTCGGTTCCGGTTCCTGTAAATCCTCCTGATCGTTTTCTGGGTACGGTTCGCACCAGTCTCACTTTTCCTTTGGGTGACAAAATTCTTGCTGCTCAGGTCCATGCTCCTCCTGAGAAACCTTCTGACCGCTGCTTTGTCCCAGAGAGTCTCCGTACTGCTGTGCTCCAGACTTAGCATTCTCCCAAGGATGCTGGCCACCCTGGGAAGCATCAACTCTTTTTGGCCATTTCCCAACAATTCTGGTGGCCTAGTCTACGTGCTGATGTAACTGCCTTCGTAGCTGCCTGTTCCGTGTGTGCTCAGAGTAAGACTCCACGACACCTTCCAGTGGGCCTCCTACAACCCATTCCCAATGAAGAGAGGCCCAGGACCCACCTGTCTATGGATTTGATTGTGGAGTTACCCAACTCCCAGGGCAACACAGTTATCCTTATGGTGGTTGACTGGTTCTCAAAGATGTGTAATTGTATTCCACTTAAGAAGTGCCCACTTCTAAGGAACTGGCTTCCATTTTTGCTTGGGAGATCTTTCCCTTAAATGTGCTACCCAAGGTGATTGTCTCGGACAGGGGTAGTCGGTTTGTGTCCCGGTTCTGGTGAGTCTTTTGTGTACAGTTGGGAATTCAGCTCGCTTTCTCCTCTACGTATTACCCGCAGGCTAATGAGGCCACAGAACGAGCCAATCAGTCCTTGGAGTAATTCCTACGTTGCTTTATTTCTTACCATCATAACTGGTCAGACCTATTACCGTTGGCAGAGGTTGCTCACAACAGTGGCTTGAATTCTGCTTCCTGATTGTCCCCGTTTATGGCGAATTATGGTTTCCAACCTTCCATGTTGCCTGACTCATTTGTATTGCAGAGTATTCCTGCGTTAGAGGAGCATCTCCATGGTCTTCGTTCCACTTGGGCACAAGTCCAGGATGATAGGTACAGACTCCATGCTGACCGCAGATGCCTGCCTGCGCCTTCCTACCAGGTTGGGGACAGGGTCTGGCTGTCATCTCTCAACCTTCAACTTCGTGTTCCCTTACTGAAATTTGCACCTCGGGTTATTGGGCCTTTCCATATTCTTTGCAGGATTAACCCAGTGGCTTACGCATTAGACCTTCCTTCTAATATGCATATTTCGAATGTATTTCATGTCTCCTTATTAAAACCTTTGGTCTGCACTTCGGTGCCACGTCCTCAACCTGTACAGGTTGAGAACCATGAGGAGTATGAAGTACAGTCCATTGTTGACTCCAGTAGGTTCCATGGGCGCATACAGTACCTGGTGCATTGGAAAGGGTACAGTCCGGAGGAACGCTCTTGGGTCTCATCCTCGAACTTACATGACCCTGTCGTCATCTGTAATTTCCATAGACTTTTTTTCCCCTCAAGTCTGGTGGTCCTCCGAGGGGGAGGGGTCGTTGAGGAGGGGGTACTGTCAGGGCTGGGTTCAGCCCCTCCTTCTCTGAGCTGGCCGCTCAGCTGTTGGCTAATTGCCAGCTCCTATCTCTCCATAGTTACTCAGCTGTTGATGATATCCTGCTCATCAGTCCTGCCTACTTAAGCCATCCAGTCCAGAGGATCTCTGCCTTCGCCTTGGTCAACATCACAGAAACTATCTCCTGCATTCCTGTTCAAGACTTGCTTTGCCGACATCCCTTCTGACTCCAGATCCTGCTTGCTGTTCCACTGCATTGATCCCTGACTTCTGGCTTGGCTGACTATCCGTTCCGGTTACTGAACGTTGGCTGTTTTGACTAAGTTTGTTCTTTTTACTTTTATTATTAAACAAGTGTGATTTATTGTACTTCTGTCTCTGCCTGATTTCATGGTTTCTGACACATCCCTGGCAAAAAGTTCCTTCTCCCACCCAAGTACAGGTTGGCACACGATGGGGCACAGCGAGTCCCCATCGTAACCCCCTGCATCTGGTGGTAGTGGGACGTTCCAAAGACAAAAACATCGCGTGTCAAAATTAACTATAAGAGGTCAACTATGATTCTGGTATAATTATTGGCTAGTTTACTCTCCGAGATGACTTTCAATTACTGACAAACCTTTTTCATGGGGGATGGTGTTGTATAGGCTTTCAATATCTATAGCGACCAACCAAGTATTGGGAGGGAGGGTTACACCCTCAAGGTTTTTGAGCAGACCCATAGTGTCCTTTGTGTAAGAAGTAAGGGCGACCACATGCATATTAAGGTAGTCGTCCACAATGCTGCTGACGTTTTCTGTTAAACTTTCACATCCGGACACGATAGGTCTGCCGGGTGTTAACGTTAAAGATTTGTTTGTCTTTGGGAGAGCGTAGAACGTCAATTTTTGGATCCTTAATGTGAAGGAAGTTCCATGTGTTTTTGTCAATAGTATCCTGTTGGTAAGCCTTTAGACTGATGTTGTATTCATTGTTATAATGTGTTTTATGTAATAATAAAATCTTTGTTATTTTTTATATATAGCCGAGTACTTGTATTTACTATTTGGCACCCTTAAAAATCCCTAAAAAAACTTTCACTGTGTATATCAACATATAAAATGTGTCTATATAGGAGATAACCTTTCTCCCCTTTTAGCCCAATTTGGACTTAAATTCATCTACCCACTGAAGTGGCGTGTTAGTGGCCACCCTGGGACCAGAGTGGTGGAGGGAAAAAAGGACAGACTTGTCCCAATTGACGCGGGCCCCAGAATAATTCCTGAATTGATCTATTATTTCAAGTGCAGATCTCAGGGAGGTGCCCGCGTCGGCTGAGTACAGCAGGGTCTTGTCAGCGTACAAAGAGATTTTCTCTTCCAGTACTCCAACTTGTATTCCCTCAACCATCTGATCCTGATTCACCAAAGGTTCAATCGCCAGGGCGAAAAGCCCTGGGGATAAGGGGCATCCTTGCCTGGTACCGCTATGTAGGCTAAAGGGGGGAGACAACAGGCCATTTACTCTGACCCGGGCAGTGGGATTCTTGTAGAGAAGTTGAATCCAGGAAATGAACCTGGGTCCAAATCCAAAACGTTCTAGGACCTCTCACAGGTAAAGCCATTCGACCCAGTCGAATGCCTTTTCGTCGTCCAGCGCGGCAACTATACCTGCGTTTTCCTCCCCCGCCAGGTCAATATGGGTAAATAATCTGTTCCCCCTGTCTGACATGAATCCTGACTGATCCGGGTGGACCAACGCCGTGATCACCCCGTTCAATCTAGTTGCCAAAATTTTGGCCAGTAGTTTGGCATCCACATCAATCAAAGAGATTGGGTGGTAGGATCTGCAAAGTTCAGGGTCCTTTCCCGGTTTAGGAATAACCACTATCACTGCCTCCGACATAGAGGCTAGTAGGGCCCCATCCCTCAGTGATGCCAGGAGCATAGAGTGAAGCTTGGGGGCTAGTTCCTCAGCGTACTTCTTATAAAATTCAGTGGGGAACCCATCTGGGCCCGATGTTTTCCCTGCCTGGAGTGAGGAGATGGCCTGCTGGACCTCTTTGAGGGTAATGGGAGAGTCAAGTTGGACTTTGTATGTATCAGTCAGGACAGGGAAATCAACGTCCTGAAAGATATATGTGGAGGTCTTCCATAGAGTAGTTTACTCGCGTGGAATAAAGTTCAGAGTAGTAAGATGTGAAACCCTCGCTGATCGCCCTAGAGGAGGTCTGTCTGACCCCAGCTCTGTCAAGCAGCGAGGGCACACTCATGGATGCCGACTGCTCCCTGACCAGCGATGCCAGCAGCTTACCCCCCCCTCTCTCGCTTTCCTCAAAGATCCTCTGAGACTGTTGGAGCATCTTCTTTTTGGTGAGTGAAGTGCGGAGTAACATAACCTCTCTGGCCCTTTCTTGAAGTCTAGTGTGGAGCTCTGAGTCCCCTGTCTGGGCATATTGCTGCTCCAGGGAGATGGCCCTATCCTCTGCCCTGAGCAGATCTGCCTTCAATTGTCTGTGGACTCTGCCAATGAGTGTTTTGATAATGGCCTCTGGAGGATGCCTTAAGGGCATCCCACACCACCGCCGCCGGGGCCCGACCCCAGGTTAAGTGTCCAATAAGTGTCCATTTGTAGGCGAAACCCGGAATCGACCCCAGGGTAGGGTCCGAGATCCAAAATCTCGACAGCCTCCACAACTTGTCCACGGGAGATCCTTCCAGGGACAACCTGAGGAGGAGTGGTGCATGATCGGATATACCCCTTGGGAGAATGGATATCAGCTGAACGCTGGGTAGTAAAGGTTTCCCCGCGTACATCAGGTCAATGCGTGAGAGCCCTGTGGGTGGGCGAATGGCAGGTAAAGGACCTATCTGAGGGGTTTCTCCATCTCCATATGTCCGTCAACTCATAGGTCTCTGCCCAGACCGACAGATCTGAGGTGGATTCCCCAGTCGAGTTAAGGCGAACCAGCCCAGGGTTAAGTGTCATGTTAAAATCCCTCAAACAGCAGATTATCTGTACCGTAATTGGCAAGAAGGGGGCCCAACTTATGGAGCAGTTTGACCGAGGCAGGGGGAGGTATATAAACACCCACAAGTACTATCTCTAGACTCTCCACCATTGCATGCATTATAATTTACCGTCAAACCGGGTCAAGCACCAGCCCCAGAAGTTTAAACAGCAGGGATTTGCGTATAGTATAGTAACCCCCCCCTGGCAAAGTTGGAATATGTTGAATTGTACTGGTGACCAACCCAGGGTTTTTTAAGGCTTATGCCGCGTACACATGAGCGGACTTTTCGACAAACTGAACCCCAAAGGACTTTTCGATGGAGTTCCAACGAAACGGACTTGCCTACACACGATCACACCAAAGTCCGACTGATTCAAACGTGATGATGTACGAACGGACTAGAATAAGGAAGTTCATAGCCAGTAGCCAATAGCTGCCCTTGCATCGTTTCTGGTCCATCGGACTAGCGTACAGATAAACAGCTTTTTCGATAGGACTCGAGTCCATCGGAAAGATTTGAAACATGTTCTATTTCTAAAGTCCGTCATATTTTTTGACAGAAAAGGTCTGATGAAGCCCACACACGATCGAATTGTCCGGATTCGTCCTGTCGGACCTTTGCTGTCAAAGTCCAGTCGTGTGTACACGGGATCTTCCTCCCCACTAGGTGGGTTTCCTGGAGAACACAAATATGAGGATTGTGGGACTTCAAGAATTGAAACACCAGTGACCGCTTCACTGGGGAGTTTAGGCCCCCTGGTGTTCCATGAAATAATTGTTAGCGATGCCATTCCACCATCAAGTAGATCAATAGTGGAGCGTATTCATGGGATGAGCCCAACCCGGATGGAGCACAAGCAAAAAACCACATAATATAGAGAGAGTAGCCCTTAAAGGGCGGTAAAATGATAGGCCCAAATGACTGTCAGATATACATTTTGCATAATAAACAATAAAACAGAAACAAAACCAATAACAAAACAACCCCCTCCCTCCCTGCCAGCCCCCCCAGAACTGTGGGTGGCATTCCTTCCCAAGAACAACACGGCAAGCCGCCATGTTTTGGAGGAAACGTGTGCAAGAGGCTTGCGAGTGTAGTGCCCTGCTCCTGTTGACCAGGCGCTCGCATGTAAATTTAGTTTTTGGCTGAGCTGTAACCAGCTCAGATTGAATGTATATAGAGAAGGAGTGGTTGGGTAGTCCTCAATGTAATACGGCACCTCATCCCAATATTTAGAAAATCATGTAAAGGAGAGAGGGGTGCAAGGATTATAGCGGTGCCAAAAATACACAATTGGGCTTAGATAAAAAGCATAAACATTTTATTAGCAAAATTTATATAAAAAGAGACAGAGAAAATTGAAAATCACATAAAAATGGTGTGCATAACAGACTCAGACAATTAAAAACATTTGTAGTGACATTTTAATCGGCCAAGAGAGTGTGGCGGCCAGTTCCATAGACAGGTATTTGTGTCCTACATGTTTCGTCAGATATGGCTTCCTCAGGGACAGATGTTTATCTTAGAGCGCTACTATACAATCTATAAAGAGAAATTTGACAGTCAATACCATGTATGCCATATTTAACCTTAGATTAAGTCAAATAGTAGATAAATTAAAGAAATATGAATAAACAAATTATTATGTTTGCGAGCTGTCACACATGAACCCGCAAGCACATGCCCGAAATACAACTGCGAGCACCGCATCGCACATAGGTAGGCAAACCACCCCTCAGCCACTGAGCTAGACCACCCACAAGATGGAAAAAGGGGCTACCTGTAAGTCACCAGGGATGGGCACAGAAAACTCCTAGAGCCACCCCGTAAGCCCAGGGTACGATAGACGGCTGCAGGGGACAAAGAGGAGGACCAGGCAGAAATTTTCTACAGAAAAAAGGCAAGTACAGTGGTTTTAATGGACCCCAAATCAATTCGGGCACAAAAGTCTATAGGCATATAATAGGACTAACATAGTCTCTGGATAATACTTACAGTTTTTATTTGAAGGAGTTGTATACAGGACAAGGAAACACACAAGATTTGTAACGTAGCAACTGCCACTTATCACAAGATAGTCTAGATAGGAAATGTCTAGAGATGATGGAAATGAAAAAAAGGGGAGGAAAGGGAAAAATATGTCTAAAAATATATATATATATAGGTATATATACTCCCAACAGAAATGTGTTGGAAATATGTAAACAGATTATATAATGATCACAATGATTAATGGTAAGGACTTTTATTGGGAAAGAGGTGGGTGTACTACACTTACCCGTAGGGACAAGGCAGTGGATTAGTTGGATGGCTGGTGCTGGGATTACATCTATTTGCAACGCCCTATTCAATGTGCTAAGGAGATAGATAAGACACATAAGACACTAAGCCTATATAAGACACATAAGACACTAAGCCTATATAAGTTTACTGTCCCAAGACGACACCTATGTGGCCCATATAAGAATTGTAATAAACTACATACCGAGTGGAGATATAGGGAGCATGTCCATGTCCTGTGAATCCCTGGCGCTGGCAGGGCCTGGGATGCCGGCGCCCTTATGCCCCCCAACACACGTGCGGCGTCTGACGTCACCGCACGAGTGAGCGGACAGAAGAGCCACTGCGCATGCGCAGCTCGCCGCAGCCTACGGGCCTACAAGGTCCAGGAGGCTAAGCGAAAGTGTCAGATGTGACATGTATTAACACGTCAGACACTTGCGCTGTACTGAAGGGCCATACAGTACACTGGAGGTGGAAGGATCCTACGATCGCCAGATGCGGTGGCTGGGGGCGGGCAAATGCAAATTGCAATGCCCTTGGGTGTCCATACAGCCAGAGTATCCCTATAGGCTTAGGTGGCAGCATCAGGAGGAATCTGCACCACCCACCTAGCCCCTCACGATAGCCAGAAGCAGGGGACACTCAACCAGCCCGGCAAAGGAATGAGAGAAGGGGGGGTCCGCCACCCGAGGACGCTCGGGACCCAGCGGGAGCATCCCGGGAATGGTGGAAGCGGGTGGAAACAAGCTTAGGACCTATAGGGGGCCCCCCAAAAGAATATAGCCCGCACACCATGGGCAAAAAGTAAGAAAAAAGGGGGGAGAGAGGGGGGGGGGGGGAGAAAGAATGGGCCAAGTCTGCAGCGTGTATCCTAGTAGACAGGTATGATAGCTCGCAAATTACACAATTGCGTAGATACGAACATAGCAATGTACCATATAGCATAGAAGATATGATCCTTAAAGAAATATATATATACAAATAGAAAAAAGGGAAATTGACAATAATATAAGCAATATAGTTGGTATACAAATGAGAGAATTATAAACGACTATCATATCTCGATAAATACCAGCTATATCCTGATCGGCCCGGGCCGACCCTCAACGTGGGGAATGCTTATAGTGGGAGGGGCATGATACAGAAATATCCATATGGATACCTTCTCAAAGCAAATATTTAGAGGAATGACTTGAAACTGATATATTCATTGAGCCCTGGGTATCTAGTGGCTTCCATGGTGTGTATCCATTTTGTCTCTAGTTGGAGTAATTTTTGGTCGATATCGCCTCCTCTGGCGTGTACAGGGACATGCTCGAGAGCTGTGAAACCCACAACCTGAGGATCATAGTTGTGGTGATCTGCTATGTGTCGATTGATCGAGGTGGATGTCTTGTGTTTATGCAGAGGTTTGATGTGATCACGAATCTGTACATTAAATGAACGTTTGGTTTTCCCAACATAGTAGCTGCCACAAATACAGGTGGCCAGATATACTATGCCTATAGATTGACAGGTAACTTTATGTTTTAATTTTATGGATTTGACTGTTTGGAAGCGGAGTTTCACGTGCACCATAGATGAAATCGCACATGTCGCAATTTCCACAGGGATTTGTGCCAAAAGTTGTCAATGTAAGATCAGATTTAGGTGCATGATGGCTGGTTATGATTTTATCTCTTAATGATGGAGAACGTCGATAGGTAATCTGAGGCTCGGATTTGATGTATTTTTTAATGGTATTATCAGCAGTGAGAAGAGGCCAAAACTTATTAAGAATATCCCTGACCTCACTATGGTGTTGTGAAAATTCAGTTATCACACGAACAGGCTGGAGGTCGTCTGTGCTTTTATTCGAGTAGATTAATTTTTTCCTATCGAGTTTTTTCACTTTGAAGGCTTGTTTCAACAATCTGTGGCTGTATCCTCTTCTTTTTAGTCTCTCGTATAGATCCCGAGAGGCTGCAAAGAAGTCCTTATTGTGCGAGCAATTACGTTTAATGCGGAGGTATTGGCTATATGGAATGCTATTCAAGAGTGGTTTTGGATGAGCACTTTTGGCATGGAGAATGGTGTTTCCAGATGTTTCTTTACGATACAAGGCTGAGGAGAGATTACCATTCGGATCCAGTTGAATCTCCAGATCTAGAAAAGTAATCTTTCTCTGGCTGCACTCCATCGTAAATTTGAGATTGTATGAGTTAGTCCCAAGGGTGTCAACAAATTTCAAAAGATGTTCACGAGTACCAGACCAGAAAAAGATCACGTCGTCGATATACCTGTGCCACGATACCACGTGGCACAGGAAATCAGCGAGGTCAGAATTTCCAAAAAGTTCCCTCTCCCACCCCCCCAGGTACAAATTGGCGTAGGATGGTGCACACTTGGTGCCCATAGCTACACCTTGTACCTGGAGGAAGTGGGAAGAGCCGAACATAAAATGATTTCTTGTCAAAATAAAACCTAAAAGATCAATGACAAACTGGCCATAGGCCTCAAATTTGGGGCCTCTTTCCTGTAGTAAATTAGAAATTACTCTAATGCCGTTATTATGGGGTATAGCGTTGTACAAACTCTCTACGTCTAATGCCACCATCCAAACATCGGATGGAAGGCGTAGATCTTCCAGAATACGGAGCAAATGTATGGTGTCTTTGACATAAGAGGGAAGAGCCACAACGTGTGGACTCAGGTATTTGTCCACCAGGGCACTTGCGTTTTCAGTGAGACTTAGACATCCTGACACGATGGGACGGCCAGGAGGGCATTTAAGAGATTTGTGGAGTTTTGGTAGGGTGTAGAAAGTGGGTATTCTGGGGTCTTTTACATTTAAGAATTTCCAAGTGTTGACATCTATAGTCCCTTTTTGGTAAGCCGAAAAGGTGAGTTCATAGTATTCAGTAGCAAAGTTGTCAATAAGTGATCGTAAAATAGGTCGGTACCAATCTTTATTGTCCAGGATGTTGCGGCACATGGACTCATATGCCGCAACATCCATAACAACCACGTTCCCACCTTTTGTCCGCTGGTTTTATTACCAGCCCAGGGTGGTTCTGTAGCGATTTAATAGCTTGTTTTTGGGCAAAGGATAAATTGGATGGATATGAGGTGGAAAAGTCATAGTGTTTGATGGTACTCCTAATCTGTTCCACGAACGCCCAAATATTGGGGTTCGCTGAGAGATTAGGGAAGGATTTGGATTTAGGTTTAAACGAAGCTGGGGGGAACGAAACACCAGAGGCCACAATGCCATCACCATCCCAGTGCAGCTGGCATTCGTCCTCGGTTCCGCCCTCTTCCAAAAGAGTAAGTAAATCCTCAATGGCTTGAATTTCAGCCAATGTAGGGGCATTGTTTTCCAATGATGGCTCTATAGCTTGAACTTTTGGAGGTTTATCAAAAATGACTTTGTACATTCGTTTTCTTGCAAATAGATGGACGTCCTTAATGAATTGGAATTTGTTAAACTCTGCAGAAGGACAGAAAGTAAGGCCTAGTTGAAGTACCTTAATCTGTTGTTTAGTTAAGGGGAATGATGAAAGATTCACAACATCTAAGTCATGGGTTCGTTGTGACTGGGGACTTCTGGGTGCTGAGGTGTGGGACTCTGCACAGAGTCCAGTGCCTGGGATAAAAAAATGGGAGATAATTTGGGATCTGTGGATTGTGACGCAAAAGGAAACATAGTGGTTAGATTCGGTTCACTTACCCGTCTTCCCAGAGGAGCAGGGAGAGCGAGAGGTGCAGAAGTCGCTGTAGTGAATGCCGAGTGCGCAGGACGAGTGGTAGTGAGTGGTGGATGTGGTAGTGCTCGTGTGAGCGCCAGGGACTCACAGGACATGGACATGCTCCCTATATCTCCACTCGGTATGTAGTTTATTACAATTCTTATATGGGACACATAGGTGTCGTCTTGGGACAGTAAACTTATATAGGCTTAGTGTCTTATGTGTCTTACCTATCTCCTTAGCACATTGAATAGGGCGTTGCAAATAGATGTAATCCCAGCACCAGCCATCCAACTAATCCACTGCCTTGTCCCTACGGGTAAGTGTAGTACACCCACCTCTTTCCCCATAAAAGTCCTTACCATTAATCATTGTGATCATTATATAATCTGTTTACATATTTCCAACACATTTCTGTTGGGGGTATATATGCATATATATATTTTTTATACATATTTTTCCCTTTCCTCCCCTTTTTTTCATTTCCATCATCTCTAGACATTTCCTATCTAGACTCTATCTTGTGATAAGTGGCAGTTGCTATGTTACAAATCCTGTGTGTTTCCATGTCCTGTATACAACTCCTTTAAATAAAAACTGTAAGTATTATCCAGAGACTATGTTAGTCCTATTATATGCCTGTAGACTTTTGTGCCCTAATTGATTTGGGGTCCATTAAAACCACTGTACTTGCCTTTTTTCTGTAGAAAATTTCTGCCTGGTCCTCCTCTTTGTCTATCGTACCCTGGGCTTACGGGGTGGCTCTAGGAGTTTTCTGTGCCCATCCCTGGTGACTTACAGGTTTTTCCATCTTGTGGGTGGTCTAGCTCGGTTGGTGGCTGAGGGGTGGTTTGCCTACCTATGTGCGATGCGGTGCTCGCGGTTGTATTTCGGGCATGTGCTTGCGGGTTCATGTGTGACAGCTCGCAAACATAATAATTTGTTTATTCATATTTCTTTAATTTATTTACTATTTGACTTAATCTGAGGTTAAATATGGCATACATGGTATTGACTGTCAAATTTCTCTTTATGGATTGTATAGTAGCGCTCTAAGATATAAACATCTGTCCCTGAGGAAGCCATATCTGGCGAAACATGTAGGACACACAAATACCTGTCTACGGAACTGGCCGCCACACTCTCTTGGTCGATTCCCGTAAAATGTCGCTACAAATGTTTTTAATTGTCTGAGTCTGTTATGCACACCCTGTTTATGTGATTTTCAATTTTCTCTTTGTCTCTTTTTATATAAATTTTGCTAATAAAATGTTCATGCTTTTTATCTAAGCCCAATTGTGTATTTTTGGCACCGCTATAATCCTTGCACCCCTCTCTCCTTTACATGATTGAATGTAAATAGTTTACTGGATCTGTTCTGGAATTGACTTGGTTGTGCAGTTCGCACTGTTGCCAGTAGGTGTCAGTGGTACCACAGGACAGTGTGCGAATAACTACTTAGTGAAACTTTAATGAATATTCTTTTTTCAAAAACAGCCCAGTAGGAGGTTCCTGCCGCTGTGCTTTCTGGGAGAGAGTATTTATGGGACAGATGCCATGTGCTTTGGGGAATCTTGACCTTGTGGCCCTCCCAGGCCTGGAGGCTACGTCACTGCAGCTGTGCAAGTAGGCCCAGACGCAGAGGTGGTCCTTATGCTGTCTTGCCTGCTAGGAAGAAGCCAAGCCAAGCTGAGTAAATCCAAGGGAGGACCCTTGCTGGAGAGAGCCAGTATGAAGGCTGGTCTCTCAGAAGGGCCTGGTAACTAACTTGGGGGATGCACCTACATCTAAGCTATCCTCACAGTTCTGCCAGGTCGGCTTAAAGGTTCTGGTAATGTGAAGAAGCTGTTCTACAATTTAATCAAGGTAACTAACTGGCTGCTAAGTTTGTGAGAGAGACTTATCCAGGCGTACACTGGCTGCTAAGTCTATGAGAGAGGCTTGTCCAGACATCTTGCAGGTTGCTAGATCTGTGGCAGAGATCTATCCAGCCATACAAGATTTACAGAAAGAAAGTTGTGTTTTGTCCTTTTATTCTGAAGAGTCTGTAAGTGATCTGCTACAAGAGAGAAAAAAAAGGTATCTGCAACTCCTCTTCAACCTCTTTACTGCCACTTCTTTCAAGTTTTTTTTTTTTTCATTAAGGCATTGAAGAAAAAGAACTAAGTGACTGGTGCATACATTGATGGGCGCAAGGCCCAATATAGACTCCAAGTCTCTGATATGGTGAACTGTGGGTAAGGGGTGACGGCAAAGACCCAATTTAAATCAGCTCCTTCGTGGGTTAGTGCTACACCCGACATAATTCTACTGACCCATAACAGTTAGGGTTGTCCGGATAATAAGTGTGGTGCCGGTCTCCCAGCTAGCTGGGGGTACAAAAACTTGATGTAGGTGTGTAGTGGAGAAAGACATGCTTGTGAGAGCAAAAAGAAAAAATGAAAAACAAACAACCGTGGGTTTCTGGCTTTAGACAATGTTTCCCAGCAAATGGCAAATGGGGTGAGGAGGAGGGGAGAGGGAGGGGGGAACAGATGAAAAATCCATCCAGATCACCCTCCTGCAGAGAGTTGCCGGAGACTGTTCCCCTCACTCCCCATTGCAGGATAACAGTCAGTGCACGAGTGGGGGAGGCTGCCATTTTTCACTGGAGTCTCAGTGTCAGAGGGGTAGGTAAAATCAAACAGCAGATAAAGCCAGAAAGTTTGATATAAGTGCTCAGCATGAAAGAGTATGTTGCAACAAGGAACTGTAGGATTTATACTTGCTTCATTCCGCACGGATCGTGTCGAGCCAGGAAGACGCCTCTTCAGGTGATGTGAAGAATCTCACTCTTTCTTCATCTTGAACCTGGAGTCTGGTGGGAAATGGCATGTTGTACTTCAGGTTTTTGGCGCGAAGTTCGGATCGCACATGATCGAACGATTTCCTCTTTCACTGTGCTTCAATGGAATAGTCTGGAACTATAAGAAGTTTAGCATTCTCATACTTGAGGTCCCCTGCATTCCTAGCTTCTCTCAGGATAAGATCACGGTCCCGATAATTTAGTAGTTTAAAGATGAATGTGCGTGGGGGAGCTCCCTGCCGGCCTCTGACTGTGGGTATCCTGTGGGCTCCTTCGACCACAAAATGGGAGGAAAAGGAGGCATGGGACAAAATAGATCGCAGCAGCTGCTCTGTAAACAGGGTGGTGTCATTTCCCTCAGGCACCCCAATGATGCGTAGATTGTTGCGTCTGTTGTGATTTTCTGCATCTTCAGCGCTCGACTCTAAGTGCTTGACTCTGATTTTTAAGGAGTGGAGATCAGCTGTGTGCTCCCTCTGCACATCTTCAGCTGCAGACACATGCTGCTCCACCTCTGTCACTCTGCCCTTAAAAGCATCAATGTCTCTCCTGATCAAGCCCAATTCAATATATACATGGTCAATTTTCTCAGTCGGGGCTGTTTTACACCCATTTATTGCTTCCAGGAGTGCTGTGTGCTCTGGAGGGACCTGAGGAGCTGCAGCCTCGTGACTCACCTCCTGTCCCTGAGCCGACATGGTGGGGGATATGGCTGCAGCCCTCTCCTCAGCACGCTGTGCATTCCTGGTCCGTTTCTGGCTCTGTCGGCGTGCTGCTCCCCCTGTTTGTAACCGGGCATGAGCAGGGGCTGCTAGAGGCCAAGGGTGAGCTGTCATGACGGTGGATGGGTCCCAGCACCACAGGATCGGAGGATTGAAGATCCGGACGGCGGAGGGAGGCTAAAAGACGTCCACTCCCGTTGCTATCTTGGACACGCCCCCCCCCTCCCGGTAACACGTTCAAATGACTCCTCTAAGGTCTTCCCAAATAGCATTTAGCCATTAAATGGGATATTGCAAAGTACCTGTTTTGATGTACTGTCAGCTACCCAGTGTCCTAGCCGTCCCAGCCAGAACGCTCTCTTTTGCTGTCACAGAGTGCACCATAAGTCTTACTAGTAACTTTACGAGGTCTATGGATGCCTCTGCAAGGAAAGCTACTGTCAGATTTAATTCTTCCAATGCCGTAACGATCCTGGCTCTCTCAATACCAGAATTCGGTGCTATCTCCATGTTTGTGACCCATACCTTTACGGCCCTAGAGATGGAGGCCAGTGCTATGGCCGGACAACCGAGTATATCATCTTAAGATCTACATCTGCACATCTATCCATTGGATTCTTAAAGATGGTGGAGTCCTCTAAAGGAAGAGATATCTGCCTTGCCAGACGCTGTAAGGCTGCGGAGTCTCCCAGAAATTGGCATCCACGGTCCTAAAAAGATATAACTTAGAAAAATGATTCTGGGTACAGTGGTACCTTGGATTACAAGCATAATTTGTTCCAGAAGAATGCTTGTTTCCCCATAGGAAATAATGGAAACTCAGAAAATCCGTTCCAATGTCACTGCTAGTGTATGCAGTATCACATGTAACCAGGGGGGGGGGGGGGCGGAGACATTCGGAAACACTTGGAGCTGCTCAGAGACACTTGGGAACGGAGTGTTTCCGAGCGGCTCCGAACATCACCGGCGCCCCCACACCTCTGGCCAAATTTTGGTACTGCACACCCCAGAGGCTTGAATCCTGCTCATTTTGCGAGACAACGCTCAGTCAGGATTTTTAAAAAATAATATCTTGTTTTGCGAAACGCTTGTAAACCGTGGTATTACTGTATTTGTCTTTTTCTCCGTTTTTTTTCTCATTCTTTTTAAATAATTCTTGCATTCTGTCAAGAAATTTTTTTCAGGGTTGGGAAGTATTTTCTTACTTTTTCTTGCGGATGGGAGTCTTGCTCCCATTCAATGGCGACCCTAGGGGGGGGGCAGAGGGGGCCCTGACCCCCCCAACATTATGCTGTGCCCCACCATGTGCCCCCCCCCCCCAAAAAAAAAATTTATTTATTTATTTTTTTTTTTTACAAAAAATCAATGTCTAAGAGGGAGAGAGTCCCCAGTCAGCTCCTGCGGGTGATTCCTCCCCCCTCCCCTGCTCGCTGACACTGCATAATGCGAGCGATCACACAACCACGGCCGCCCGATCTGCTCCTTCACCTGCATCCTCATTGGCAGGGAGAAGAGCGAGTTGCAGGAAGGACTCCACCAGGACTCTCAGTTACTGAAAAAACAGACTGATTTCTCCCGTCCTTAGGACAGGAGGACCAGCCTGTAAATTCCAAGAGATGCCAGACCAGCGCTGTCAATAGCAGGGGCAGGACAGCAAGAGGAGGCTGGGGAACCCCACAGTGGCAGAACACCAGGGCCCGGAGGCAAGACAACCTTTGCAACCCTGATAGTTCTCCCACTGCTTTGGATCCTTATATTTTCTTGATATGCTGGTGACATATATCTCTTGTTTTCTGCCACCCTGGGGGACTCCAATACAGTAGGAAGGGAGCTCACTGCAGAACATGTGAAAGGGCCCATTGTGGGGTCGTAGTAAAGGGCCCCAGGATATATATATATATATATATATATATATATATATATATATACACTACCGTTCAAAAGTTTGGGGTCACCCAAACAATTTTGTGTTTTCTATGAAAAGTCACACTTATTCACCACCATACGTTGTGAAATGAATAGAAAATAGAGTCAAGACATTGACAAGGTTAGAAATAATGATTTGTATTTGAAATAACATTGTTTTTACATCAAACTTTGCTTTCATCAAAGAATCCTCCTTTTGCAGCAATTACAGCATTGCACACCTTTGGCATTCTAGCTGTTAATTTATTGAGGTAAGCTGGAGAAATTGCACCCCACGCTTCTAGAAGCAGCTCCCACAAGTTGGATTGGTTGGATGGGCACTTCTGGCGTACCATACGGTCAAGCTGCTCCCACAACAGCTCAATGGGGTTCAGATCTGGTGACTGTGCTGGCCACTCCATTACCGATAGAATACCAGCTGCCTGCTTCTGCTGTAAATAGTTCTTGCACAATTTGGAGGTGTGTTTAGGGTCATTGTCCGGTTGTAGGATGAAATTGGCTCCAATCAAGCGCTGTCCACTGGGTATGGCATGGCGTTGCAAAATGGAGTGATAGCCTTCCTTAGCTTTTACCCTGTACAAAGCTCCCACCTTACCAGCACCAAAGCAACCCCAGACCATCACATTACCTCCACCATGCTTAACAGATGGCGTCAGGCATTCTTCCAGCATCTTTTCATTTGTTCTGCGTCTCACAAACGTTCTTCTTTGTGATCCAAACACCTCAAACTTGGATTCATCTGTCCACAACACTTTTTTCCAGTCTTCCTCTGTCCAATGTCTGTGTTCTTTTGCCCATCTTAATCTTTTTCTTTTATTGGCCAGTCTCAGATATGGCTTTTTCTTTGCCACTCTGCCCTGAAGCCCAAAATCCCGCAGCCGCCTCTTCACTGTAGATGTTGACACTGGTGTTTTGCGGGTACTATTTAATGAAGATGCCAGTTGGGGACCTGTGAGGCGTCTGTTTCTCAAACTAGAGACTCTAATGTGCTTATCTTCTTGCTTAGTTGTGCAACGCGGCCTCCCACTTCTTTTTCTACTCTGGTTAGAGCCTGTTTGTGCTGTCCTCTGAAGGGAGTAGTACACACCGTTGTAGGAAATCTTCAATTTCTTTGCAATTTCTCGCATGGAATAGCCTTCATTTCTAAGAACAAGAATAGACTGTCGAGTTTCAGATGAAAGTTCTCTTTTTCTGGCCATTTTGAGCGTTTAATTGACCCCACAAATGTGATGCTCCAGAAACTCAATCTGCTCACAGGAAGGTCAGTTTTGTAGCTTCTGGAAGGAGCTAGACTGTTTTTAGATGTGTGAACATGATTGCACAAGGGTTTGCTAATCATCAATTAGCCTTCTGAGCCAATGAGCAAACACATTGTACCATTAGAACACTGGAGTGATAGTTGCTGGAAATGGGCCTCTATACACCTATGTAGATATTGCACCAAAAACTAGACATTTGCAGTTAGAATAGTCATTTACCACATTAGCAATGTATAGAGTATATTTGTTTAAAGTTAGGACTAGTTTAAAGTTAGCTTCATTTAAAAGTACAGTGCTTTTCCTTCAAAAATAAGGACATTTCAATGTGACCCCAAACTTTTGAACGGTAGTGTATATATATATATATATATATATATATATATATATATATATATATACATTTTATAGTTGCCCCCCTACTTTTGTCCCTGCCCCCCCATGTGCCCCCCCTAAATTTGAAAGCTGGAGACGCCACTGCTCCCATTCTATGGCTTCTTTTAAAGCCATAATCTATGGTTCTATAAATTGAAAGTGAAACATATGTTCTGACAGTTCCTCTGATACTGAAGATGTCCCTAAAGAGATTTTCAGCACTGGCGGTGACCCCCTGTCCATGCTCTGGGGTACTCTTTGTTTTAGGCCTACTTCTAGGCATGCTTGTACTAGCAACCAGGTGTATGCTATCAGCCACAGCCTCGTGGATATAATCTTTAATCCTGTTTGTCTCTGCCTCCTTGTCTGTGGCCACATATTTAATGCACTCGGCCCACCAGAGTTTTCCGAGAGCAGCAGGTGCCGCTGAGGCCCAACACAAGCCCCGCGCAGGCTGTCCTCCGGACCTTCTTGACTCTGAGGCTGGAGATTTACTGCAGCGAGGCCTGCCTGGGGAGTGAGCCATATGGCTAGAGCAGTGATGGCGAACCTTGGCACCCCAGATGTTTTGGAACTAAATTTCCCATGATGCTCAACTACATTGCAGAGTTCAATGAGCATCATGGGAAATGTAGTTCCAAAATATCTGGTGTGCCAAGGTTCGCCATCACTGGGCTAGAGCGTAGTTCTGGTTGCGGTGAACAAGATCGTTGGCAGGTCTTTTCTTTATGCAAATGTTTCTTTTTAGGGCTCTTGCTCCTAAAAGACAAACACCTACTAAGTATGGTGTATGCACCCTTTTCCTCGTCTCAGTCACTCGTAGCCCCTCCTACCTTTCCGACGATCTTCGTGCCTTCTGTGGCTATAATAGAGAGAAGTAAGATAAGATTATTTTCCCATTTCCCCTTGCTCCCCCCCCCCCCTTTTTTTTTTCCTGACCCTACTGCTACTTACCGTTAGTAAGGTGGCAACCCCAGCAGGTGGCAGCAGAGAGAGGGAAAAGACTTACAGGCAGTGCTGAAAAGTGGAAATCCACTGGATGGCAGCAGAGAGCTAACTACAGCCCAGAAGGGAACTAGGAGAGAGAAAAGCAAAGGGCATTAGCTTAATCTTTGCAAAAACAAACCGGCCCAGCCACTCAGAACTTTTAGCAGCCTCACTGCCTGACCTGCACAGTGGGTTGCTTCCGCTGTGGCTTACAGCACCGCTACGCCTGCCGCCCACCCTCACCCCGCATGCTCTGCTCCCTCGTGACATCAGCGATGGGCGATGGAAAGGCCAAGGTGAGTGCACCTAACAAGCAACAGACAAGTGAGGAAGCCACAGCCTCTGAACAAATTTTTTTTTGCTCTTTAGACCATCTATGCCCACAGCCCCGGCACTCAGGGTATCCAGAGTGTTAAGAGGATTTACCTCTATTATTCTGAAGATCAAAAAAAGGAGAACAAGTGGGAATGGGAGGCTTCTCCTGTATATGCTACGGCATAGTTGCCAACATTTTCAAATATTTATAGGGACACTTGTTTTGTCTGTAGGCGGTAGGGCATTCATTTGTAGGCGTGGTGTAGCCGGGGCAAAAAAAGTGGCGTGCGTAGCATGTCGCAGCGAAAAATGGGTGTGGTTTAAACCAAATATTTGGTGTGCCTTAAATGGGGTGTGGTTATAGTCTGAGGTAGAAAGAATGATGGAGGGAGTAGGAAGGGATGGAGGGAGAGAGAAAGAAATAGAGGGGGAGAGAGAGGGAGATAAAAAGAAAGGGAGAAAGAGAGAGGGACAGCAGGCCCAGATCCTACACCACAATAGCAATATGTATATTCCAGAAAGTTTAACAATCAGCAGATAAAGATACTCCAAACACTATCCCCCCGGCTAATCCCATCAAACAGATACAAGAGATGGTCAGAGAGTGTGCTGATGTGATACCAGAGATGGTCAGTGTGCTAAAGGAGGTGGTCAGAGTGTGCAGACATGCTACAGGAGGTGGTCAGAGAGTGTGCGGACATGCTACAGGAAGTGGTCAGAGTTTGTGGACATGCTACAGGAGACTGCAGACATACTACAAGAGATGATCAGAGAAAGTGCGGACTTGGTGCAAGAGAGGGTCAGAGAGGGTGCGGACATGATACAGGAGACTGCAGACCTACTACAAGAGATGTGGACATGATAGAGATGGTCAGAGATTAAGGACACAGCTGACAGCACAGAGAGATGAGAAGGTGTAGGTAATAATCACCAGTCCTGACGTAACGTGTCCTGTCCCGGTTGGTCCCTGCACTCCTCTGTTCACCTGTTTCCAGGGGGCATGCCCACTGCATTCAGGACGGCATCATTAGATGTCATGTGCATGCGCGAGCCCAAACTTGGCCGAGCTTGCCTGAGCAGGAGCGGCGCATGTGCAGTTCCACATGGCCCACGGCCATGTTTTCACAGGCGGAAGCTGCGGCCATTCGGTGATCTGACGGGTCACCTACAGCAGTGGTTCTCAACCTCAGTCCTCAAGTACCACCAATGGGCCATGCTTTGGGAACTTTTCGTAGATAAAATAGCTCTTATCAATACCATGTCATTGGTATTGATTTAAAGCAGCTGTGAAGTGTAAAGGAAAACCAGAAAACATGGCCCGTTGGGGGGTACTTGAAGACTGAGGTTGAGAACCACTGGCCTACAGAACACTGGGACATACTGCGAATGTCCCGGGAAAATCAGGACTGTTGGCAACTATGCTAGGGTAAAGGTGGTCCTGAGGGTTCACTCGAAGGAGGAGCACATTTGCCCGTGCTATCCAGCCACTACATGCAGAGGAGGTGGTGGACTGGCTTACTAAACCATCCTCATCTTTCATCACCCAAGCTTAGATGAGTGTGCAGTCCACCGCAGCTGCCAGAGCAGCTTATTCTGCCTCGCTGTTCATGCCATAGCCTCAGCACCATGCATGGAGGATTCAGCTGTGTTATTTGAACACCGCATAAGCCACTTGTTTCTTGACGATGCACAGCCATTACTTGATTCTAATGTTGGATCTGAGGTTGAGAAAGGCAGGAACATGAGCCTACAGAGAAGGGAGAACACTGGTAAACAACAAATTGGCAGTCATGTTCCCCCCAGCCTTAGTGTATTGCCATGTTGGCTCCAGTGATGAGAATGGAGGAGATGTTGATGATGAGGTCACTGACTATATCTAAAAAAAAATGGTAATCTTGGTCTGAATGTACTATAATCTGGCTTCTTCACATAAGACTTTCTCACTGTGGTGCAAAAAATTGTTATTTCCATCCAAAGTCTGCCAAGGAGGCACCAGAATATATCCAAAAAATCTTTTATCTTGTTCCGAGTGCACTAAATTGTGGCCTCATCAAACAGACTGGCTCCCTAAGCCATTGTTTACAAAATAAAGAAGGCTTGCAGGGAAAATCAATTTTAAATATAATTTTTTTTTTGTTCTTAATATATGGCAGTTTTGCTGCAGAAGTTTCTATACATGGTACAGATGTGCCACTTTACAGGCATACTAAGGGGACCCCCAGGCACTATATTTAAAGGAATTTTCAATTTTTACTGTTTCCCTTTAGGCATAAATAAAATCACTGCTCCTTTTAAAAGCAATTGTTTTTTTTTTGTTTTTTTTTTGTATTGATACATGTCCCCCCCGGGGCCCCCATACCCTTTTTATGAGCAATATCTTGCATATAATTTCAAGTTCGGGCAAGGGCGTCTTTACCACAGGGCAAACGGGGTAGCTGCCCAGGGTCCTTTAACTGTTTGGGGCCCAAAGCAGAGCTGCCCCTTAAGTCCATGCGGTGCATGCAAATCGGCGCTGATAATCCCCACTGTCTGTGGTGAAGACGGCCCTGTGTCTGTCTGTCGCAGACAGTCATCAGCCGGCATCAGCATGCACGCACACAGTACTGTGATGCATTCGTTTCGATGAAGGAGGTGGGCCTGAGCGGGGTTCAAGTGCACACTTGACGTCACCGCTGTGAGTGTATTTTTTTTTTTTAACACAACAACTACACACGAGATCCAACGGGCCACACACAAAAGTAAACTATTTACATTACTTCAGCATTGACTCTCTCCTCTTTACTCCAGACCTTCACTTAATGAAAATAACACAGTAATAATAAGGCCACCTATTTTTAGTAACAGTCAATGGAACGTTACGGTATGTCTGAAAATTACATACATGTTATATTCTATTAGGTGCCACTCAATCCGCTATTGTAGTTTCGCTATTCATCCAACTGCCCCACACTTTGTCAAATTTCTGTGGTATGCCCCTACTAATGTATGCAGCCCTGTTAACCACAGATGGAGGATTGGGCTTTTTCCATGATAACACTATCATTTTCCTAGCATAATATATTAAAAATGTCAGCAGAGTACGAGTTACTCTCTTTGGGGCTAGATTGTCTACCAGTCCCAAAAGGCACACCTCTATTATGGAAAAACAAAAATGTGTAGCGCTAAAACTAAAAATTCAACATAAGGACAATATAATCCAACTGATGATGAAAAACATCTAGAAAAGGCTTAGAAGGAAGTCCTCCATATATGTGAGACTCGTGAGCTACTAGTTCATATAAATGCAGTGACTTCATGTGAAGAACAAAGTAATTGCGTGACATCTGAAGTGAAGGCAAAAGAAACGCACCACAACCGACAATGAGAAGGCTTACCGGATCTCATGGACCCAAGAGGACATACGCCCCATTGGGTCAAATGTGGGTTGTGGTAGATGTTGCGGAAAAATAGTGGAGATGGACATCCAAGAGTAAACCACGAATAGGTGTGTCCCTCAGGATGATGTTAAACAGTGGGTGGCAATGATGTAAAGCAAGAAGGGAAAAGGCCACATAGCGTAATTCCATAAAACAAGTATCAAATTTATTTAAAATAAGGAATACACTCACATGTATATCTTTCAAATCAGCGCTGTAAAAGTATGGCGGCAATGGGGTCCTACCCGACGCGTTTCATCCTCTTAGACATCGTCTGGGGGGTCCCCCCACTGCAGCCAGCCAGGTATATATAGAGAGAATGATCATAATGATGAGAGACAACTCCACGTTGTGTATAATTGCTACTTCCGGTATTGAGGCTAAATGGCCACTCGGCGTGCGTTCCACGCCTCACAATGAAGCCAGTTGCCAATACCGGAAGTGAATGGTATACTCAATAGAATGGCCCAAAACTGTCATGTATAGACTTAAAACACAATCATCATGTGCCACGAAAATGTGTATGTGACTCTAGGAATTGCTTCAGTGCGGCGTGATAAACACAAAAAAAAAAAAAAACGAATAACATAATGCACCATATTATGGCCGTCAGTAATGCGCAGTGACGTCTATGCAATCCGATCCAACCAGCAATGATGCGCACGCGCAACAGCTAGGTGGAAGGGACTGGAACGACTCATCACTTAGAGATGACCCTTGTTGTGGCCGTCAGTGATGCGTAGTGACGTATATGCGGCCTGGTCCAACCAACAATGATGCACGCGCGCACCCTGCGCACGCGCACCAGTTCGGTGGAAGTGACTGAAATGACTCATCACTCGGAGGGCGGTCCAGCTTGTATGTTAGGAAAGCCCCACCTGGAGATAAACACAGTGTACGTGAGAAGTGCCGTAATATGTAAAAAGGCAAAATAACGTGTATATTATGCGGTGGCCCCCCAAAAAAAAAAACATTGGGGCTAGCGCGGTGTGAGAGGTCCAAATGTATTATGATGAACATGCGAACATGAAAATAAATGAAAAAATGTGGCTAAAAACATGAAATGGTTGTATGTGGGTCTGTATTAACAAGAAACACATACCGGTACATAATATGTAAAAAGAATTGTTACTTAATACATAGCTATTGTCCCTACCGGTTGGGGGGACAATCTATGTGCAGACATAAGTGTATGTGAATGTAATACTGTCAAGTGACAGTGTAGTCCAAATATCAGTGTGAAAAATAGAAAATATGAAGAAAATATAAACAAGAGAAATAAAATTATTAAAAAACTGCCCATATATAAATAAATTGGGCACTATCAGTAGCAAACCCACAATATTATGTGAGTGCACACAGTGGGCTCCCATAACAATATACAATTATATCTCACACATATATCTCATGTGTAAGCGTAAAATACAAGATGAAAGACAAAAATTTTTACATGTGAAAAAATATATATATCTGAACTATGAAGAGAAGTGAGGGTGTTTTTTATTTTTTGTTTTAAGGTTGGAAATTTGGACAAGAGAGAGCGATGTAAACTAGTAGGGCTGGGCCTCAAGCCCTATTGATGAAGGCATTGATGTCCAGGTCCACATTGATACCCAACGGGAAGTATGTACGAAGCTCATGAATCCAGAAGGTCTCTAAACGAGACACCCCTCTGGTCTTGGCACCACCCCTCCAGGGGGGAATATATTTGTCGATCACCACAAATTGTGTTCCCTCGATTACACGGTTATGATTTAACTTATAGTGTCTTGGAACAGTATGTTTGGTATCACCGTTCTTAATGAGAGCAATGTGCTCCTCTACTCTAACCGCAAATGAGCGGATGGTGCGACCTACATACTGTTTCCCACAGTCGCATGTGATCAAATATACAATGTGGCTAGTAGTACAGGTACAAAACTGCTTGATAGGATATCGTTTTTGGGTGACCGTAGATGTAAAAGACACCGTTTTTCGTCCTATCCCAGAGTTATGTTGGCACACTGTACACTTTCTGCACGAATAGAAACCTTCCATCTCATGAAAAAACAGCTGGCGTGTGGGAGGATTGATAATATTTGGAGCGATTTTGCTCTGTAAAGTGGGAGCTCCTCTAAAGATGACTTTAGCTCGATCTGGCAAAACTGTATTTAAGACACGATCGTTCTGCAGAATACCCCAATGTTTGGAGAGGAGGGCTCTAATTTGTTTGTGTTGGATAGAAAAGGAGGTAAGCATGGACCATTTAAACATGTCTCCTTGTTCTTTTTTGGGTCTTTCTTCTAATAATGATTCCCTGTTAATCCCTAGGGCATGTTGGAACTCGCGGTCGACAAGGTGTGGATCATAATCCTTGTCTATAAATTTGGTTCTTAAATGCTCAGACTGTGCTTTAAATGTATCAATATCAGAACAATTTCTCCGTAGCCTGAAAAATTGACTACGTGGCACGGAGTCAAGCCAGGATCGGTGATGACAGCTGTCTTGTATAAAGCTGTTAAGATCCGTGGCTTTGAAATGCATCTGAAAATGAAATCTACCATTTACGCATTCCAATTTCTAAATCTAAGAAATTAATCTTGTCTCTGCTGGCTGTATAGGGAGATACCTCTGTCGTTATCGTTCAAATATTTGAAAAATGAATCAAGTGATTCGGCACTACCTTTCCAGAGGAGGAGGATGTCGTCTATGTACCACACCCACATCGTAAGGGAAGGATCCCTATTGGCATAGACGACATCCTCCTCCCACCTCGCCATAAAAAGATTGGCGAGGCTACAGGCGAATTTAGCGCCCATAGCCACGCCACGTAACTGTAGATAATATTGTTGGTTGAACCAAAAATAGCTTTGTTTGGTAGCGAATTCCAACAATTCCATAATGAAGGAAAGTTGGAAGGGGGAAATACTGGGTTCCTTTTCCAAAAAGTACTGGACCGCATCTATACCCTTTTCTTGGGGAATACACGTGTAAAGGGATGCGACATCTGCTGTCGCAATAATGTGGTCCTCATGTAGCTCCAAACTTTCCAATAAACGGACAGTGGCTCCTGTGTCTTTCAAATAGGATGGCATCCGTCTTACTAGAGGTTGGAGACGTGAGGTGACGGAGTCTATTATGGGCTGTATAGGAATGGTTGTTATTTCTGTTATGCATTCCGTGACCCCTCTCCAAAATACTTGGATGTATGAGCAATTCCAAAAGATATGCATGAAATCAGCAGTAAGGGAGCTGCACCACCAGCAACCAGGCGACTGGGTAGGGAACATCTTGGCCAATCTAGCTGGAGTGAAATATATATATGGTGCAAGAATTTGAATTGAATGAGATGGTCCCTAGCAGAGACCAATCTAGTAAAATTAATGTCCCAAAGATCATCCCAGTCATCCTGGTCCATCTGGGGGGAACACCTCACCCCACACCGCCCTACACTTTGCAAGGAGATCTCTTCCCTCTCCGAACAGTTGCTTATATATTGTAGATAAGGCCTTGTCCAAAGTGTCCTCCCTCAGTACAGATTCTAAATCACTCATTTTTAGTTTAATACCCATATCTCCAAATAAGGCATTGTATGCATGTCTGAGCTGAAGAAAATGTAACAAGTGAGTGTTGGGAAGATTAAACTTAGTTTTCAGGGCGTCAAACTGCACAAGTTTCCCGCCACCCACTATGTCTTCCAGCGTCTTAATACCAAATTTCGTCCAAATGATTGGATCAGGGTGCTCACAAAAAGTGTGTTAGTTTGGGGTTCTTCCAAATCGGTGTACGAGGAAAAAACTCAGAAGCTTTACTCATCTTGGTCACTGCTACCCATGCCCTGCAGGTTGCACGCATAGATACCGTGAGCCTATATGGAGCCCTGACACCCCGATGCGGGAGATGTGTCAGTGCCTCATAAGAACTGACAATAGCCGCCTCTAATGTATTGGCAGTGTCATCCTCAGGTAGAGTGAACCACCTGTGCACGAATACTGACCCGCCACGTAATACCTGTGGAAGTCCGGAACCGCCCGTCCCCCTTGTTTCCACGGCAGTTTTTAACACCCGGAGTTTAATCCCGGGGTGTCGCCCCTGCCATAGGAAAGACGTTATATGTTGATCTATTTTTTTGAATATATATCTCGGTTTCCGAAATATATAAAAACAGAGGTAAAAATTTAATTTTCAACAAATTCACCCTACCTATGAGTGTCAAAGGTAGATTCTGCCATGCAGTCTGGATTTTAGTTTAGTCAAAAGTGGATCGACATTCAAGGTGATAAAGTCCGATACAGAGTTGGATATATGTAACCCCAAATATTTGATTACCTCCACTCTCTGTAAAGGACAATCTGTGGGAATCTCACATCTGGGGGATGGCGTCCTAAGTGAGAGAATCTGGGGTTTTCTCCAATTAACTTTCAGACCCGAAAAACGAGCAAAAGAATTAATGATGTCTAAAGCTGCCGATATGGAATTCTTGGACTCTCGCAAAAAAAGAACCATATCGTCTGCATAGTGCATTTTTTTCGATCAAGTTACCCACCTGAATCCCCTGTACCTCCTCAGAGGCTCGCAAGGCTGCCACCAAGGGTTCTATCATAATAGAGAAAAGACCCGGGGATAGAGGGCATCCTTGGCGGGTGCCCCTATGTACTGAAAAAAATTTGGATAACATATTATTTAGCTTTATGGCTGCTGTGGGGCAATGATATAGAATGTCAATCCACTTCCTGAACTGGGGACCGAAACCGATTACCTCCTAATACCACCCGCATGTAATTCCAGTCCACGGAATCAAAGGCTTTTTCCAGATACAGAAAGACCAGTATCCCACCGCTGGAACTATCTGGGCCCAATTGTGTGTGTGTGTGTGTGTGTGAAAACCTTGCGCAGATTAATATCAGTGGCCTTTTTGGTCAGGAGAAATAACATGCTGCAGGACCGACATAAGCCTAGTAGCTAACAGTTTGGTCAGTATTTTGAAGTCCATATTTAGTAAGGAGATGGGCCTATATGACGAACACTGCAGTGTCTTTATCCGGCTTAGCCAATAGTACAATATGAGCTTCATAAAAGGAGAGGGGGAGGCGTCCCTTTTGAAAACAATCCTATGTATAATTGTAACAGTCTGGGAGCCAGGGTCTCTGAGTATTGGTGGTACCACTCAATTGGCAGACTGTCCGGTCCATGACCCTTTCCACTAGGAAATGACCCTATTGCGGAAACTACCTCCTCCTCCCTGAGCGCGGCATCCAGAAAATTTCAAGATTCCTCCAGTAGCTCAGGCAACTGGAGGGTCCCCAATGTGTCCCTGAGGTCACCAGTGTCATAAGGATCTATAGGGGAGTACAGAGACCTATAGAAGGATACAAACTCCCATACTATATCTTCCCTGTCCCTCAACAGTTGTCCTGATGGGGACAATATGCAGGGAACCACTGTCGGGATGCGTCCCCTACCGTCAGAAGAGCCTTGAGTCTGCCATTCTTATCCCCTTTTTCAAAAACACGCGCCGCACTCCTTTGCAGTTGACAGGTAGTCCTGTCCTGATAATGGAGAGATATATTCCTCCTTGCTAACTGCAATTGAGCCAATGTGTCAGGAGAAGGTGAATCCACATGTGCCTTAGCGCATTCCTGTTCCTTGTCCTGGAGTTGTTTTTCTATACTATTATGTTTCGTTCTCAGGGCTTTAATGGCTGATATGTACACCTCCCATGCAGTGTGCACTGATGCTGATCCTTCATTAATCTGCCAAAATGTATCCATGTGTGGTTTCAACATCTCCTCCACAGTTGGTTCCCCCACCCATTTAGGAGACAAACGCCAAACCCTCCTTGAACCCTGGGAACCTAATTGCATAGTAATCTGAAGTGGCGTGTGATCCGATACACCACCTGGAATGTAGGACGCCTCAGCTACTATAGGCAATAATGTCCCATTGGTGAACGCCAGGTCTATTTTGGAGGACGAAGCATGTAACAAGGACAGATATGAATAGCACCTGTCCGTGGGATGCTGCCACCGCCAGATCTCAGTGAGACCCGCAGTTTCTGCCCATTGTGACAAGTCATGGTTTGGAGCCCTGCGTGGGTTGGACGTGTCCAACGTGTAATTGAGAACATTGTTGAAATCTCCAGCCACCAATAGTTGGAATGGAGCATGAGGTGTCAATTTCTCCAACACCTCATACAGGATATTCCCTGTAAAAGGAGGGGGAATATATACATTCACCAGGGCCAACTTACGTGAATAAACTTCAATTATTACCACCAGGTATCGTCCGCCAGGGTTTGTGATCACTGTTAAAATGGAACAAGGCAAGGACTTGTGGAGCAAAATAGACACACCCCTTGCATAAGATGAGAAAGTGGCATGTATGGCTCTGCGCATCCAGGGACGTTTCATGGCCAGAATTTTGTTGCCTAGTAAATGAGTTTCCTGCAGAAACATTATGTGGGGATGTTGGGCCTGCAAAAATTTCAGCACCAAAGCTCTTATATTTTGAGTTAAAACCCCTGACATTCCAGGAGATGATTTTAATATTTAAAGACATGATTGCAATTCAGAAATTTACCACCAGATGGAGGCCTAGGAGCAAAGTTGAGGTCCGGAGGCACACAGAGCCATACAACGTGCTGAAGCATAACATTTACCCACCTACCAACATCACGATGCGAAGGGGCCTGTTTCTGGGTGTCTACTGGTCTATCAATCGTGCAGTACCGAGAGTGACATCACAAACGAGCACCCACAAAACAGGTGAAGCAGATACACAAAAACATATCATAGAAAAAAAACAAAACATGAATCATATATTCACTCCTAAACAGTCCCATCATACCAATTCCCTGTCTTGCCGACTTAGAAAAGATAGGGGGAAAACAGAGAAAACAAAACACAAACCACCCACCCGCCAGCAGACTTAATCCCCAAAATCTAAAAGTAACAAAAACTGGAATATTGTCTTGTAGAGTTATTCCATATGTCCCTTAAGCAAGAACAAAAAAAAAAGTCCATAAGGTGGGCACTGGCACCATTTGCCTTCTCTGTATACTCTTTTCTTCTTTTTTGTTTGCAGAGAGAGCAGCTAGATCCATGTATATTGCAGCCATGAAGCACCAAGCAACTATGAATGTGCTGCAACCTCTTGAAGGAAATGTTATTGCATGGTAAAAACCAAGACTGTACATATGCATCCCCTGTCCATGCACACCGCCTTGGAAACCCATCGGGAAGAGTAACCTGGAATAGGATTATATTCAAAGCATATGTACCCGCCTGAGTGCAAACAGCCTTCATTGCACCGGATTTTGGTAAAAAAAAAAAAGGTAAACTGAAAATCAAGACCTCACATCTCCCGCAAAAGGAAAAACAAAAAGGGGGTGACATACCAGCCCAAACAGCATGTAACAAAAAAAAAAAAAAATTTAGGTGATGATTCACTTCAATCCAGGGTATCCAGCCAGTCCGAGACATCCGAGGGGGCCTTAAAGAATTTCACAGAGCCCCCGGTGTTCAACGCGGAGCTTACTGGGGTACAGCATGCTATACTTAACCCCTGTTCCCGGAGTCTCTTCCGAACCTCCACAAACGTGCAATGACGCCTCTGCAGCTCCAGGAAAAATCCGGGAAGAAATGCAGGGTGGTATTCTCAAACCGGAGCTGTGTTTTTTTTTCCGAGCTTCAGCAAAGATGAGATCTCTATCTCTGTAATTGAGAAACCGTACCAGGAATGGTCTGGGAAAGGCGCCCTGCGGTCTCGTGCCTGTTGGGACCCTGTGAGCACGCTCCACAATGTATGCTAAGGAAACTTGCTGCAAATTGAAGAAATTTTCAGCAAAGCTGGCTGGGTGTGGGCCCTCCGCGCTCCAGGAAGGCCCACCACGCACACATTATTGCGGCGCAGCCTATTTTCGGCGTCTTCGGACCGCGCCATCAGAGTCTTTACTGTGCGTTGCAGGTCAGCAACATTCCGAGAGGTAGTAGCCGTAGTAATCGTCTAAGTCGGAGATGCGATTCTCGGCGGCAGTGACACGGCCTCTAAACTTGTCCATGTCTTGTCAGATAAGGCCACACTCCATGGCCAATTTATCTATCCTCCCCATTACCATAGTTTCACTCTCCTCAATGGCCGCCAGGATAGCTGCAGTGGAGTCTGGAGCTTCTGGCTGCTCCACACCTGAGGGCCTCCGCAGGTCTCCCTCATTTTGTTCCATATCACTGAGGTGCTGCAGCGTCGTCTGCATGGCCGCGGCTCTGTCTACACCTGAGGGCCGAACGACCGCCGCACGTATCACTGCCGGGGCTCTGTTTCTTAGGAGGCGGCTGTTTCTTTGCTGATCTCCTGGATGGCATCTAATGGTTCAAAAGGTGCCGCCGACCCCAATAGAAGAGTCTACCATTCAGTATAGCAAGCAGTGCAGCAGATTTAGACAGAGAGCCGGGTTGGTACCAGGAGGGTGCTGGGCCCCTGGACTCTGTGGCCTGCTCACACAGGCAGTCTCCACTGGACACTTTATCTTTTAGGATGATGGGGTAGCTGAGGACAGTAACAGCTGCGCTCCTCCGCGGGCCAGCGCCGTAGGAAAGTGCGGTGAGCGGCAGGCTTCACTAGGCCGCACCAGGCCATGGCCTCCACGGGCGATCTTGGCGGCCCCACAGACCACCAGACCCCGCCAGACACACAGGAGGGTTTGCTGGATTATGATGGAAGTCCCCTACCTCGCTCCCAGGCCAGCAACAGCTCCTTTCAGCAGGATGGAAGCCGGAAAGATGGCGGCGGCTGCGGGCATGCAGGAATCAGCGTCTTTCTTGCCGGATCACCTCCAATATACACGTGGGCAGCAGTGGAATATTTAGAAGGGCATGCAGGTTATTGAATTAGTTTGATTTTAGTGTTTTTGTGCATGGATGGCTACGGATTAGTTAAAGGATTCCTGGAGCTCCTCTCTCACACGTACTCCCCCACTCACATCCGGACACCCCCCCCCCCCGCTGTGAGTGTATTTAAATCCACGCTAGATGTGGCTTGTTGTCACTGTGACACCCGATGTGCCCTTGCAATACTTTGTTCAGTACTATCCTTGTCTGACCACATGCTCCTTTTTTAAGGTGGGCTTTGGCTTCATGCTTGGTGCGTTGTGATACCTCCTCTTTGTTTACATATCTTTATCACTTACTATAACTACGTATTTCCTTCTGTTGTTTTTCTATAGATTACCGCCTACTGAATAGATGTGTATCTAGCAGATCCACTTGGGAGGGCTATCCATTCAGTCTCCCTTTTCCTATATATTGTTACAACTGTATGTCCATTCCTATTTGGACTATATGGAGGTATGAGATGGTTCATGTTGTAAATTATCTTGTTTGTACCTTTTGTTTTATTACTTGATTATATTATTAGTTACTTAGTAACTTTTCACGCGTATATTTTTATAGATTCTCTATCGAACCAACCGACTATGGTAGTTTTCGCACACTAGTTTCCCTTTTGGGATCCTCTTTGATCACTGCAATTGGGTGGATCAGTGTGGACAGGCGGGGGCCAACGACCGACCCCATTATCTTCTTGATCTTGGGGCGGTGGATAGGTGATATAGTTGCCAATATGGTTCCAGCAGTGAGATTTTCATGATGACCTTTTCTGTTTATGTCCCCTTTATGTAATTACCATACTGTGTGCTCCTCAATTTAAGCTATTCCTTAGACTGATGTATATAATATGTTACTTAATATGTTAAAAATTTTACAGTGTGATTCGATTCCATGACCTTCCCCTGATGAAGGGATATTTGTACAGTCCCAAAACGCGTTGGACCCTCTGGATTATCATTACCATCGACACCATTGTTTTTAATGAATTTGTAATACTGGTATTGATGTACAGTGTTTGGTATATTGTATACAATTTGTAATAAATGATTTTACTTTTTATTCTGTGTTGCCGTTAAAGTCCCATTCCTTTGGGGGTATTTTTGCTATCTTCAATTCTAGGGATGTTGGCAACCTTTTATGGTCCAGTTGGGTGTTCAATCTTTTTTTAGATTGAATACAGCGACAGCTCCCCATCTGATTCATTTCAACCTGAAAAAAGCTCTGAAACGTGTTATTTTTATACAGTGGCAATAGGCCTGAATTAACCAATACCAACCAATAATTGAAAGTAGCAGTCACAACAGATCTGGAAGCTATAGAAAAGTTTACTCTTAAAAAACAAAGCTAAAGCCCTCAACGTTTTACAAATTAACTAGTGCCACAACACTTTAATGGTATAGTTTGTAAGCTCCCCCCACCCACACTGCAATGTTTTAAAGTTTAATAAAATGTTACGACAGAGTACACAAAAACAATTCAAAATCATAACCCTACATTCCCTGACACCCTCCCCAACTACATATCCCCAATTATTTTCCAAATATTCACAATATAGACTTCATCAAACTAGGAGACACAAAGCAGGATTTACCTTCCAGCGAACATTAGAAAGCTGAGTTCCAGCATGTGAAATCATTGGCACTGGGTTTACCGTGCAGCAAACAGATTAGGCAGCTGAAGTCCAGGTGAAAAATAACTTTCTAGTACCTTTTACAATATTGGAGCTTGGGCCAGGTGACACTTAAAAGTTCAGAATAAGTTGCATCAGCAGCAGAGGTTTTGTAGTAATAGTGATCCAAGACTGGTTCATTGTAATGAAAGTGTTCGGATCCCTACTGATAGAGTACAGGTCGATTTTCTTACCCGTAGCGAAACCTATTACTTTGCTGAAGGTCTCCTCAGACAGCACTGACTTCAAGGCAAGTTAGAAGCTCTGGTGCATACTGTGCAAGCTCTGGCTGGTGGTCCAGCCTGGACACCCAGTAGTCCAAGAGGTCCATATTTCTGAGAGTGTCTGCATTAGCCCTGAACCTGATGAGGATGCACTAGGCAAGGCACAGGTATGAATTTCCCTGGCAAAGAGCAGTCAGCAGGTTAGTGTCATGGCCCAGTGTGGTTTCTGTTCCCACAGGGATGCATTCTGCTCTGATGGGCTGGGGGGGGGGGGGGGGGCTGCTGGTTCCTAGCCAATGGCTCCTACCCCCACCAGTAAATGTTGAATTTGTTAAATCAAAAATGACCCAGTATTCATGTATAGTTGGGGAACTGCAGGTTTTGCACTTCCTAGGTTTCTGCACCTTTTTATATCTGTCTCTCTGCCAGAGTCGCTTTATTTCACGAACACAAGCAACAGGAACAGTCAGTATTGTGTAATGCAGATATATACACTGTCAATCAAATACACATCAAGGGCTATATTTTAAATATTTATTTAAAACTTTATATTTACAGCATAGTAATGTACAAATTTACAGTATGTGGAAATGTGCAATATGGAAGGATTTGTCAGATGAGAGCCAATAACAGGAGCTCCTAAAATGACTGGACACTTAATAGTACAATTCTCTTTCGACCCAACCTGCAAAAAAGAGGAAGTGATTAATACTCAATCCTTAATTTGCATATCACAGTTTTGAAGCCTATCACTATTCAATATTATGCTTGTTACTGGTAAAGTTACAATTATTTTAAATATTTAACCTTGGGATAGTGATAAAACAATAAATCCCCCACACTCTCCCAGCTGATGAAGACTTTACTGCATGTTTATCTAGGAGTCAGGATATGATTTAACAGAGATTATTACTTTCCTTTCTCCACAGTCCCATGACAGCCAGTGGTATGGTTTTCTGCTCTCCAGCACCTTCATTTGGGTGGGCCTTCCTACTTCATCTCATGCGACATAGGACCAGCGAGGGCCATTGGCCCTGCATTGTATGGGATGATGTGTCGATGGGGGAGGGGGGCAGTTGGACTCTATCTCATACAATGTAGGAACAGCAGTGGCCATTGGCCCTGTATTGCATGTGATGATGTTGGCAAGGGGTATGGGGGTCGGAGCAGTTGAAGATAAGAGTAGCTTTGCGGGATGTCACAACCAGAAACAGTGAGGAGAAAGACCATGCATTAAGGTATTAATGTTATATCTTCCCCTACCGGTGGGATTGTATAATTTCCTAGAACATCAAGCAAAACATTCTTCATCTATTTGTGAGGAGGGGCACAATTTGTTTTTTCTCAGCGTTGCTTGGAGTTGGGCTTTAATTCACTGCCTTTTAGATCTCCTGTCCTAAGGCCTAATCTTAAAAAAATCTTTAAAAAATCCTCTTGTATAGGCATTTGATCTTTTTCAGCCTGTAAAAGCACCTCTGTGCATTTGTCAATGCACAGCCATGGGTTGAGAGGGCATCCCCCTGTCAGAGCAGCAGGGGAAATCACTGTACTAGCATTGGATTGTTTCCAGATTCCAGCTTACAAGCTGGAAAAAGAAACGCAGCAAAGGTGCGTTCAGGGGACGAGCCTAATGCCGCGTACACACGGTCGGACTTTTCGTCTACAAAAGTCCAACGGACGCCGACGGACTAAAGCTGGCTGGTAATCCGATCGTGTGTGGGCTTCTCCGGACTTTCAACTGACTTTTTTAGCCTCAAATCCGACGTACTTTAGATTTGAAACATGCTTCAAATCTTTCCGACGGACTCGAGTCCGGTCGAAAAATCCGCTCGTCTGTATGCTAGTCCGACGGACAAAAACCCACGCTAGGGCAGCCATTGGCTACTGGCTATGAACTTCCTTATTTTAGTCCGGTGTACGTCATCACGTAAGAATTCGACGGACTTTTGTGTGATCGTGTGTAGGCAAGTCTGTTCGTTAGAAAGTCCGCCGCAAGTCCGTCGAAAGTCCGCCAAAAGTCCGTCGAAAGTCTGTCGGACAGGCTGTCGGACTTTTGTAGCTGAAAAGTCCGACCGTGTGTACGCGGCATAAGAGCAGAAAAAATGTTACACATGTCTAAACGCTATGCACTTAAAGTCCATGCCTGTTAATGCATTCCAGTGGCCAGAATGAATTCTTATTCTGGCCACTGGAATGCATTAAAGCTCAAACTCTAGTCTAAATGCGTGTGCACTACACAGCTTTTAGCACGTTTTGGGTGTGGGACTTTTATTGTACCTCACAGAAGGATATTAAATATAACATACTGCCATCAGAACCTTTACTGTAGATTGATATAAGTTTCTATACTTTGGCCATCATAAGTGCTGCCTAAATGATTTTACTAAATATGCATCAGCTCTAAACATCTATACATATGACCTGGTGTAATGACAATAGTTTGCCATATTTTATGAAGCTTTTGACTATTTGTGTTGTACTTACTTCCAGGCATTCTCCTTATAAGCAGCTTTCTAATTTCATCATAAACCAAGATCAGGACTGTGTATTCAATTCCCACAAACCAATACTGAACTCTGTAAAAGAGAAAAATGCATTCAGGTTTTGATACTAATAAAGCTGAAGGAAACGGCTTTGTACCCACTGTGCATGTATTTACAACCTGAACAGTTTTGAAAATACAAAAGATCGGGGCCTCTAAAAGTATCACGTGAATCCAACATCCAGAGTAAATAGTGCTCACCTTTGCATACAGCCAAGAGAACACGTATGTGTAATCATGATAATTGGACTTGTAAAAAAAAAAAGAAGGGGAGATTCACCTCCTAGTGGAACTAAACTCTCAATCAATATCATCTATTTTTAATCTCGCCTTATGTTTATATTATATTTACTTGTAACTTTATTTTTTTCTTCAAATGCTTCCTGGTTTCTGGCCTAGGCCAAAATAGTGTCATATATCCCAGGAGTCCTCATGGACATTTTTTTTTTTCTTTCATCTGGAGGAGGTGCTTTCTCAGCTAAGCAAACCCACCTGCCTAAGGTAAGGGTAGATCGGCTTCAGGAAGTAAATTCTACATGAATCATCTGCCCTTAATAAAAATGGCTGCCTATACTAGGCAGATGTTTTTCAAGGTGATTTCTCAACAAAATCATGGAGAAATGGATGGATGGGCGAGTTTGCTTTGAATATCGAAAATGAATTTGCGTTTTAAGTTTGCGGTGCTCCGATATGGTTTAGTTCCACTTTAGTTGTCCAGGATTCTACAATAGACAGTGGTGGTATTTTTTTTTTTTGAATAGGATAAAAATCACTTCTAAGTGTAATGCCCCGTACACACGGTCGGACTTTGTTCGGACATTCCGACAACAAAATCCTAGGATTTTTTCCGACGGATGTTGGCTCAAACTTGTCTTGCATACACACGGTCACACAAAGTTGTCGGAAAATCCGATCATTCTGAACGCGGTGACGTAAAACACGTACGTCGGGACTATAAACGGGGCAGTGGCCAATAGCTTTCATCTCTTTATTTATTCTGAGCATGCGTGGCACTTTGTCCGTCGGATTTGTGTACACACGATCGGAATTTCCGACAACGGATTTTGTTGTCGGAAAATTTTATCTCCTGCTCTCCAACCTTGTGTGTCGGAAAATCCGATGGAAAATGTCCGATGGAGCCTACACACGGTCGAAATTTCCGACAACACGCTCCGATCGGACATTTTCCATCGGAAAATCCGACCGTGTGTACGGGGCATAACTGTTTAGATACATAACACAATTAAAGCGGAACTAAACCTTTCTAACCTTTTCAGCCAAGGAAGCTTAACCTCAGTTTGATCTGCAACTGCCATGGTGCTACACATGTGATCAGTTAGGACACATTTGATGGTTTAAAAGTTTGGTTGAGAACACAAGCACTTGTGACAGCATTCCTGGCATTCTGAGAATGTAACAGTTTTTTTTTTTAACTGTTAAATCCAATGGGTTTAGTTCCGCTTTAAGGCCCCGTTCACACTTGAGTGTTTTGTAGCTTGTAGCTCAAAGCTCAACAAGCAAAAACATACTGATTTCAAAAGCCCTTGTGCACATCTGAGCGTCCTGTCACTTGTAGCAAAATGGCTCAAAAAAGTATATGAGCTACTTTTCAGGCAGAATTGAGTATTTTTGCTCTCATAAAGGTCAATAGAAACGCCTAAAAAGCATGACATAAGCTTTTTTTCAAGCGTTTTCTGCTCAAACAGCAGCTCTCTGCGACTTTTTCACTCCACACCGTTTTAGCTTTAAAAAAACGCCTGACAAAAGTTGCAAAAGCGTGCAATTCTGCTTCAAAAAAACGCTGAAAAATATTTGCAAACATGACACTAAGGTGTAAATATAGCCTTAGGTAGAAATTAGTGTTTTTGTCCCCATAGTCTTCAATGAAAACACCTAAAAAGTGCGACAAGCTTTTTTGGAGCATTTTATCATGTGTTTTCTTCACAAACAGCAGCTCTCCACCCTTTTTTCAGCAGCACTCCACACCTTTTAGTTGAAAAACACCTGACAAAAACTGCTAAATTGTGCAACTCAGCTTTAAAGAAAATTCTGAAAAATGGTTGAAAAAAAACGCTTGAAACCGTGACACTCAGGTGTTAATGTAGCCTCAATGAAAATTTTCACTGATGAATGGCCATGTTACGGCACTAGAGCCTCATAAGATAGATAGATAGGGCTCGATAGATTTAAAAAAGATAATTCCACTTGGATATGAAAAACTAAAACCCTGACTTTAACCGCGTTCCGCCCATGGGATGGGCTGGTGTGGCTCTCGTCCTGGGTGGACAACATATGACGGCGCACCCGAACGCCCAAGGGGCGATAGCGGGCGTGCCGTGTTGCTAAGATGATCTCTGTGAAGAGCCGTGGCCGCGGCTCTTTAACCATGTGATCGTCAATCACAGCCGGTCACATGTAAACACGGAAATGTTGGTAATCTAATCGTCTCTTATCGCCTCACACTGACAGAGTGTGTGGCAAGGAAAGCCAATCAGTGGCATCTCCTCACAGGGGACAGGGGGCCACCTCCTCAGTGCAGCCTATCATTGCCCATCAGTGCCACCTCATCAGCGCACATCAATGAAGGAGAAAAATTACTTAAATACAAAATTTACTGACAAACTAGGAAAAAAAATTTTATTTTATTTTATTTTTTTTTTCAAAATTTTCGGTCTTTTTTAAAAAAAAATTTTTAGTAAAAAATAAAAAACCCAGCAGTAATTAAATACCACCAAAAGAAAGCTTTATTTGTGTGAAGAAAATGATAAAACCTGGTTACAGTGTAGAATGACCGCGCAATTGTCATTCAAAGTGTGACAGCACTGAAAGCTGAAAATTGGCCTGGGCAGGAAGGGGGTGAAAGTGCCCTGTAGGCAAGTGGTTAATAAAATGCAAAAAATAACTCTACACTATTCAGTCCAAACATCACTTAAATAAGTGTCCTCTCTACCATATGAAAAGGTGAGCAATAATTACTCTGAATGTTAGTTTGACTTAATCATTTTAGAGGTCCCCCTAATATTCTTCTGTGTTTTCAGTACTATTGAACCCTGAGCGGGATCACTGCGGCAGCTGCCTGGTAGGTTTACTACTGTGAAATACGGACCTAAAACTGAATTATCATGTTCCACCTGGATTTCCAGGGGTTACGATTCTATAGACATTATTTGAAACAGACAAAAAGAAAAAGGAGGGCGCACCAACCTTGCGCATTACCAAAGATAACATTTATTTATAAAATTAATAAGGAAGAGGGAGAACCCCCTTGCTCAGAACCTCAGCAATGGACCATTGCTGTGGCTCTGAGGAAGAGGGTTCTCCCTCGTAACGCGTAAGCAGTTTGCGATGCCATCTGGTTTTTCCAATTATCTGGTCCAGGTTGCAGGCATCTAGAGATACTGTTCGCATTTGTTGGAGTATCGATAAGCCTTGTTTTAAAGCTCGGTTTGTGAGTATAATTCTTGTTATTTTATAAATAAATTTTATTAGGGTTGTCCCGATACCGATACTAGTATCGGTATCAGCACCGATACCGAGCATTTGCCCAAGTACTTGTACTCGGGCAAATGCTCCCGATGCTTCCCCCGATACCTGGAAGACTGCTGTGATCGGCGCGTGGGGGAGTTACAAGATTCTCCCCCAGCGGCTTTCAGCTGCTTCAGTGACATACAGCGGTGATCGCTCACCGCTGTATGTCACTGCATCCTCTTCCATGCCCCCTCCGTTCCTCTCTCCTTATCTGTGTCTCTCCACTGTCCCCTCCGTTCCTCTCTCCTTATCTGTGCCTCTCCGTTCTCCCCCTCCGTTCCTCTCTCCTTTTCTGTCCCCCTCCGCTGTCCCCTCCGTTCCTCTCTCCTTATCTGTCCCTCTCAGCTGTCCCCTCCGTTCTCCCCCTCCTCCTTCCTTTGTGTATGGACAGAGTCAGCTGACTCTGTCCATTCACATAACTGAAACATTGTAATCTCTTGTGATTACGATGTGTCAGTTTATGAATGGAGAGAAGCTGCTGTCTTCTCTCCATTCATTCTCAGTGCAGCTGAGGCTGCAGAGAAAGGGACTGGGGAATCTCTATCCTCTGTCTCTTTCTCTGTCTCAAGGGGGAGATATCAGAGGTCTGTTAAGACCCCTGATATCTCACCAAAGCCCCCCAAAAGGGCTGATTAACAAAAAAACAAACAAAAAAAAAAAAACAATAAAGAATAAAAAAATTATTGTAAAAAATAAAAATTGTAAAAAAAAACAAAAAACACACACATACGTTTACCCCCCCCCCCCCCCCAAAAAAAAAGCAAGCACTGTTAAAACTGTCACGTGACATTAAAAAAAAGTATCGGTAATCGGTATCGGCGAGTACTTGAAAAAAAGTATCGGTACTTGTACTCGGTCCTAAAAAAGTGGTATCGGGACAACCCTAAATTTTATCTTTGGTAATGCACAAGGTCGGTGCGCCCTCCTTTTCTTTTTGTATGTTTCAGTTCTAAGGATACCCATTGTTCTGAGGAGGGCAGCAAGACCTGCGACATTCCATTTACTTTTTTAAGGGGGTTAGCCGCCATCTACTCAGCTGACCGGAATCCCAAGCGAAGGAGATTGTATTGTATTATTTGAAACCAGTGTATTATGTAACACTGTACATGAAATAAATAAAGGGGTATATATTACAAACTTCAACCAAAACATGCACAAAGCCTGTGTCCAAGAACAGCATAAGCTTAGAGGAAAAAGGTTTGGTGACTGCAGGCTCTAAATATGTGAAATCTTGAATTTTCTGGTACTCACCGAATATTCATGAAATGCAAGGCCTCGTCCATTCCAGGGACATAACACATGAATAATCCAATAACAACTTGTGACAGTATTCCCCAAAATATCATTTTATTCCTGTGGACAAGCGAGCAAGGGTAAACATATATATATATATATAGTTTCATAGTCTGCACACACTTTTTATGGTAGAAAAGCATAACAAAGGAATCGAAATTAACAACTAGTAGCAGCAAATAAACTAAGTTAAGGCAAAATGGGGAGCAAGGCAAAATGGGGGGCAAGGCATGATAGCAGATTAGGAATAATTAAAAGAAAATGTATGAACAACTGTGTAATATGGGTGCCTGTATTCTGGATTTAAATCTGAGCTCCATTCAGCATTAAAATTTTAGTTTGATATTTCCCCCTCCTCTGGAGAGCAAGGGTTAATAGCTTAGCTAGTCTAGGAGGTGTGTAGAGAAGAGAAATACTTACCTCATTTCTCACTTCTGCGGGATTCCTCTTTGCAATACGACCGTTCCTTTTTACTGCTCAACCAGTCATGACAATGCAGAACCAGCAAGGAGGTTATGGGCCCACCCACATACTGGGTGCGGATAGGGGAGCGCCACATATGGGGAGCAGGTTGGAGATGAGCGCCGGCCAGGTTGGCGAGCAATGTGTTGGGTATTCCTCTACACTATAGACCCCCTAGAATAAACAAGCTATTAAGCTAATTTTGGGTACCTAATAAACATGCTATCCAGGGGTGAGGGTGGTGGTGGAAAACATAATGAACATAAAACTATTAATTGTAATGCCAACTGGAGGACAAGGATTTACTGAAAACAGTTATTTCCCTTTTGTGGCTAATATCTTATCAGTTGTTAAGAGAGAGATGAGATGAGTAATTGGACTGACCCACTGGGAGGTCCCTCTAGTGGCTAATGTAATAAGGCTGCACAAATGTGGAAGAGCAAGCAATCAAAAAATGAGGATGTCCTATAACAATGATTTTAAGGTAAATGCTGCAATAATAACTCACACTAGACACTTGCTGAAAATATACTATGCTTTTCTTTTAATTGTATTGTTTGAGACTCGTTCATATATTACACACTTGTCCGTAAATTATCTGAAAGCAGCTATGGACTTGGAAAACCTGCAGCATGTGGTTCCTCCGTGATACAAAGTGGTTGAAAAACCCTTCCATATACCAAGTGAAGTGACTGGCCTTCAGGTGATACACAGAGATGAAACAAATTATCCTACATAAGTTGTACCTGTTTATCTACGGACGTTTGTCCCGTACATCCATTGAAAGTGCACAATTTACACAGAATCTCTGAGCTCTAAAAAGCAGGGGGCGGGGAACTGAAGTTACACTCAGTGAGAAGAGCTCTGTAAACTAATTGGAGGGAAGGGACGCACCCCCCCCCCCCCTTCTCACAGCTCACAGGAACACAGCTGTCAATCACAGGCTGTTCTTGAGCTCCCTTCTGTCACCTTTTTTCTCTTGGTGTCAGGAAAACTCATAAGTGACTCATGCTGATAGCAGAGGAATGAGGCAGCAGACAGAAATGACATTATAGTGCTCTGGATTATGAGTACACATTATAGAAGTATAGGCTTTGTTTATTTTTCATGTCTGAGGTTTACAACCACTTTAATATCGGGGTATGAAAACCTCTGGCTAATACTGTAATTTCACAATGAAGAGCGCAACTAGACGGTTCCCTCATTGTTACCTGAAAAAGTTGCGTGTAAACAGGGTATTTTTTCTTGTCTTTCGGATCAGCGTGTTCATCATCTGGCAAACAACAATACTAATAAAGAACCCTGTGTATAAATACCACTCCAAAGCCAAGCGCTGTCTGAATGTCTGTTAAAGAAACAAAAGGACATGTTCATGGTTTAAATTTTCAGGCTTCACTGCCCTTGAAACACTATGGGGTTTCTGGTGCAGCTCTGCATGATAACCAATCAGTTTCAAGGTTGTTTTTTTTTTTTTTTTTTGTCAAAGCTTAATTGAACAACCAGAAGTTAGAAGCTGGCTACCATGCACACAAGGTTGTGCAATCTTCAGTTTCAGTAAATCAACCCCACCGTTTTCTAGAACTTGGTGCCGGTTCCGTGTTCCTGTACGATTCAGTGCAATGCAATTTTAAGCCCGTTCATTTGAATGGACTGAAATTGCACTGGATTGTACTAGAAGTAGTGCATGCACTACTTTTTTAAAACGCATTGAACCGGATCGCACGGTATTGTGGTACCATACAATCCGGTGCAGGCAAATCCACTGCGTGATCTGCAATTGGGGTGTCATTAGGATTATATTTAATAATTCATATTCCCATCGCACACATTCCTGGATGAGCTCTCGAATTTGGGTGCTGCAGCAACAACCAGCTGGATACTGGTCCAAGTCACAGTAAAGATATTTGCCAACACACCATGGAATGACATAAATAGCGTCCAATTTATGTCGTTCCATGGTGTGCTGGCAAATATCTTCATCATTAGGATTATATTGTCACCCACAGCAGATCACACAACTTTTTGAGCGTGGTGCGGAAAACAAACACAGAGCGTGGGTTTCCCACAACACGTTCTGGTGTGAACGAACCCTTAAGCTGGCCATACACTGAGAAAGTTTTGGCCTATCCTCGATGAACTAGATGAGATGTGCTCTGCAGGAATCCCCACTCCATACAACTTTTGACAAAAGTAGCCTAGTGGAAAATTTTTGTCTGAAAAGCAACCAGACACAATCGTGCAGCAGGGCAATTCGACCATCTGCTCTGTTTAGCGTGCATGGAAGAATCCGTTTTATTTTTGAATGAAAGAAATCTAGTGCTTGGGCATCTTCAGAGAATGTCTTTTTTTTTTTTTTTTTTTTACTTCTAAAGTATTAAAACATGAGAGATGCTGCACATGGCCAGTGTTTTATTAACCATAGAAATAAAATTTTTGGTTCCTCACCCATTCTTGTCCGTAACTGTCCACTAGATCATTGATGGTCTTGTCCTCCCATGTGACTCGAAGATTAATAGTGAATGCAGGAAGGAATCCCTGTTCAGCCAATATGGTAAAATAATTCACAAACCCAGCATACGTTTCCATTGCAGCTGTAACCGAAGAGAAGTGAGTTATGAGTTATTGAGCATAGTTGCAGACAAAATATTCTAGGATTCTATTTCATTTTTGGACAGTCCTAAAATTTTGCATGTATTATATGACAAAGTACAAAGAGGTAAAAATACGATGGTTGTGGTGGTGGCAGCATTTGGATCAGAGTAGGTTATCCCAAGCTATGGATGAGGTTAGATTTACACAAAGGTCCCAAAGTTCATGGAATTTAAGGGGACAGTTTCTCTTCCCATACATAACTTTTCTCATAGTATGATCTTATTGATTGATAATGTCCACTGAGCTACGGTAGAAGAATATGGGTTTTACTGGTTTTGAGTGTATCTCTAAGAAATATTCTAGCATAGTGTGGCCAACACTCTTCATTTAGTATACCAGACAGCCTTCGGGTGTACAGGGGAAACGGCGTTGCATTAAAGTAGGGTGGAGAAACAGGTGCCCAGCGTAGTTTGCGATAGGGTTGGAAACCTTGTAGTGAGGAAAAGGCAGTGCGGGTGCCCAAGTAGCCACTAGAGCCAGTACCAATAGCATCTCAGCAAGTCTTAAGGAAGCAGACTATGCTGGGCTGTAATGGGTTAAGAAGTGTGTGTGTTTTCTCCCCCACCACATGGCTTTACATGTGGAGGATAGTTTGACCAGCACACGGCTAGACTGCAACTTAACAGTAAATGCATGTTGACCATGTACTTCCAGAACTCATAGATCACCAGACATCCCCAGATGAGGTGCATAAAAATCTGCATGGGGTTTAGTACATCATATGCAATTAGGGGTGGCTGTAAGTTATATTTGATGCAATTGAACAGGGAACAAATAGGTTTAATGAATAATACACATAACGGAGTGCAGCTCTGGGTTAGTGCAAGGAATGAGCCTATACACAACTATTCCATATCAAATGGAATGCATTGATGTTCTCTGGTGCCCAATATCTGGGTTATAGTGCACAGCTGCAGGGTATTTCATGATTTCATGATTTAATTAGTATATATTTTAATTCACAAAGCGCAGATATTTTACATTTTTAATGAATAATATACATTTGAATCAACCTGTTTTTCGTTGCGGGTGAAACCAACATATGGGATGAGTAAATTCTATTCTTCTCTATATGTAGTTGGTTTTAGGGTTTGCCTTTAGCCATAATGGATTGGCTACTGAGGTTTTATCCAGCTTAGTGTTTAGCAAGTGGGAATAGAGAGTAGAAATGAACCCTTTTGGACCTTGTAGCTGCTTCAGGGTTTTGCTAATTATTGGCAATGGTCACTTATGCGATGCATACTAGCACATTATGCCATTATCTTGCAGGTTTTTTTTTCCTCAGGAGGTTACTACCGCTTTAATTAGCACTAGAAGGTGCTGCCGTACATATTTCCATTTTAATAACAGACCCAGGTGTTTGTACATTTTAAGGCTTTCAGATACAAACACTGGATTGGCAATAGTGGTGTAAGAAGTAGCAAATGCTAATGAGCCTGCAAGTATTCAGTGGGCCTGTTCTGATTGGTATTTCTTTTCCTCTATTAGAACCATTTAAAGCAGTGGTTCTCAACTCCAGTCCTCAGGACCCACCAACAGGCCAGATTTTATGTATCACCTTGGGGAGATGCAGACTAGAATACTGCAATCACTGAGCAGCAAATGATATCACCTGTGACGTATTTCAGTTATCTTGCAAACCTGGCCTGTTAGTGGGTCCTGAGGACCGGAGTTGAGAACCACTGATTTAAAGCATCATTATATTGTTTACAAACTGGTTTACAAATTCATGGTCTCATTACTGGGACTTTCTTTTGAGGGGGTCTTACCTATGTGGAAATAGGAATAGCAAAGCAACTGCATGTTCACCAGTCGATCCGTCTTAGAGTTTCGTGGTTTTCTTAACATAATGTCATTTTCTGCCTTTTCATAAGCCAGAGCAATGGATGGGATCTGAGGAAATTTGAGTAAAGTTGTAACATTAGAGAGAGAACACCATTATCATCCTTAGTATGCCCATATTGGGTTTTCTGTCCTATACTTACAATGTCAGTGCCTAGTTCAATAAAGAGAATGGTGATGGTTCCAAGTGGCAGCGGGCAACTGAGAATCACATAGACCATAAAGGGGATCATCTCAGGAATGTTCTTAGTCACTGTATAGGAAATTGACTTCTTCAAGTTGTCGAATATCAACCGCCCTGTAAGAAAAGATGAATCAAATTATGAAAAGTTTACAAGATGCATTTTTTTTTAAAATTGTGGTAATCTGGATTACAACCACAAGGGTTGGCGTCCTGGACTGAATTTTATTGGAATTAGAAAGATTTTCGCATTCTGGATTATTTTTGTATGACCTTCTGATATTATTAAACTTTTTTCTTACCTTCTTCTACACCAGTCACAATTGAAGCAAAGTTATCATCCAGCAAAATCATGTCTGCAGTGTGTTTGGCAGCATCTGATCCAGCAATTCCCATAGCAATACCAATATCTGCTTTCTTCAGTGCGGGGGAGTCATTCACTCCATCTCCAGTAACAGCTACAATATTGCCCTAAAAATGATAGAAAACACTACTTAAACAGTGCTCTACATACTCTTACATCACTCATACATTCTGTTATAGAAAATATTTGTGGTTCTAGAGATACATATAATTCTCCTCCTATCATTGGTGTTCCTTACAGCATGCCCCCAGCATGTGTATTTAAAGTATATGTCAAGGCTAAATAAAAAATCTACAGTAGATCCTTGCAATACATATACATTCCCACATGTTTTATTTATTTAAATACCCTAGAAGTACAGAACAATAGCTGTTGATCTGTCAGAAATGCACTTAGCTCTCTATTCCTGTTGTGGGCTGACAATACACACAATTTTTGTGAATTGAGCAGTGTCAGCCCTGCCTAGTGTCTTTTGCTAAACTGCTCAAACACTCCCAGATAAAAGGCAAATCATTCTGTAGTACAAAAGAAGAACTAGAAGGGCTCTAAAAGGGAGCAAAAAAAAAAGCAGTTAATGGTTTTTGTACACTGTAATATCTCTGTCTGATCACTTGTTACACAACATACATCTTGTAAGTAACAAGTCAGAGGCAGATCAATCTATGTAGACATGTATTAAATTTTTTTTTTCTTAGAGATATGTCATATTAAGCCACCCAATTTAATTACAGAATTCTTCCTAAATATTAAAACATTTTTTAAACTTGGCATAAATCACCGTGTGGCTTGCTTCAACTTTTGTTTATCCCCCCCCCCCATGCCATGTTATCCCTATTTATTTTTCTTTATCCTTCTTCTCCAACTTACTAGTCTCTGACACCCCTCAACAATGAGAAGCTTCTGCTGTGGCGATGTCCGTGCAAATACAATTTCTTGGTGATATCTTAAGATGTCGTCCAGCTCATCAGAAGACATTTCAAGTAGTTCTCCACCATTCACCACAGCGGCATTAGCATCTCTGCAAGTTGCAATAGTATTAGATGTTTGTTGAAAGTAAAATTATGGATTAAATTGGCTGTAAAGCGTTAATAAGGATTACTTACCTTGGATTAACGCTTTCAATCGGGACTCCAAGCCTTTGCGCAATGTCTTCTACAGTCTCCTTGTCTGAAATAATGCCTACGCTTTTCGCAATAGCTTTTGCAGTAATTGGATGGTCACCAGTCACCATAATAACCTGTTGGGGACACAGCATAGAATTGTTTTCACAGATATTTTACAAGAAAATTACTGAAATATCATTATAGCTTTAGGCTGGGTTCACACCATTGAGAATTGGATGTGGAATCTCCACATCCAATTCACAATAGCAGGAGATCTTGACTGGCTCTCTATGGAGTCGGTTCACATATTTCCGCAGCGGGTCCGGTGCATTTTGCACAAAAATGCTATGCGTCTTTTGGCCCATTTCAGGTCCGAATTCAGCTCAAAAATTTGGGCTGAAATTGGACCTGAAACGGTGAACCAGCACGCACCGGATCCCTGCTGTGAGCTGCACGCGGTTCATATGTGAACCGAGCTTTAAAAGGTCACCAGCATTGTGAAAGCACTCAATCATGAGAAGTGAGGTAATCGTCAGATGATTAAGATTATTCAGAAATTTCAGATGGTGTGTCAATACCTTAATTCCAGAACTGCGGCACTTCATGACTGCATCAGGAACGGTGGCACGAGGTGGGTCAATCATAGAAATGAGGCCAACGAAGCACAGATCGTTTAGTGGGAAGTTTCCACTTTCTGCATCAAATGGGTATCCAGGTCCATACTCCGAAGAGGAAAGCAGCAACTGACTGAACCCTGTCAAAGAGTAAGAAATGGCCTTTAAAGAACTCATGTTTTATCAGATACACATAAAAAATGTAAACAGTTCATAGACAAACTTAAGGGATTAGAACATCTCTCAAAGAAACAAACCAAATTCCATGATGAGTTGTGCTTGTGGACTTACCAAGAACTCTTTCTCCTAGACTTCCTAGATTCATATATGCTTCCTGAAAACATTCTTTCATTTCATTATCCAGTGGTAATTCTTGTCCTCCAATCATGATAGTGCTACATCTGTCTAAGATGCGCTCTGGTGCACCTTTCATCACCATCAAGTAGCCTTTCATAGTAGGATCTTCTGGGATGTGGATAGAGACCTACGTGATGGCAAAAAAAGTAATCGGATTAAATTTGAACTTTTGTCCTTAGTCCAAATATTCAATGGTGAAGACTGAAAGACAAGGAGTGCTGAGAAGAGGTGAAAGTCTAATAAATATGACAAAGACAGAGTAATGGGATTATGAATAGGAATAAACTGCAGGTTCCTGTGTTGGGACTGAATTTTGCTTGTTTATAGATTTAAAAAAACAGCCTAACTATATTAGTGTTCGAATGAGCCAAACCTCCAGCTACAGTGGAAAGAGATACCTTTATCAGCGGTATTACTACCACTGCTAAATGTGACAGCTTCCACACAGGCTGGTTGTCAGTAAGCTGGTAGCCGCTAACATCCTAACCACCAATGAGCAACCCCTGCCCGGCCCATTCAGTAGATGGACTTGAGATTTCCAGCTGACAAGTCATTGTAAACAAAGGGATGAGGTTAGTGTAAAAAAGGATGGGGTCTCCTCAATATTTGCACAAGACCCTTTGGGGAATATTGGATTTTTTAATGTTTCAGTTTTTAAGCATTATTAAAATTGATGCTCACTGCTAAATGGAATTTTGAAAACTTTTTTTTTTAACTTTTGTACATGTTCTCCAGGGCAGTTCCCACCCCCATGCCATTTATTGTACCGATTTCTATGATTCTGCTCCCACTGGTTTCAGTGGAGTTCAGCATTCAAACTACCACTAAGTTCGCCAACTTACCCTAAATCTGAACCTGAGACATTTGGCTCATCGCTAATAAAGTAGAAGTACATTTGGACAGCAGAATAATCACTTACTTGGTACTTATTACTTGAGTTGAAAGGAATTTCAAACACTTTTTTATTTCTTTCCCTAATTTCAATCACATTCTCAAAGATTTGCTCAGTAAATTTCAACAACGCTGCTTCTGAGGCATCTCCGTTGACTGTTCTCTGAATGGGAAAGTTGAAAATAAATTAGCCTTTTTTTAACCTTCCTGGTGCTATGATTATTTCAGATTTTTGATGCTCAAAGCAGTACAATTGTTTTGCATGGAAATTTGGCATGTTATATTGTAGGAATGTAATTCTTAGGAATAAGACACTTTAATCTGTCCAAACAAGAGTCTAGTAGACATCCCGGGTATGATAAAGTTTGAAACACAAAATCATAAATTATAATATCATTAACTATAAATAATTATAACAAAAAATTATAAAAATTATTCAATAATGTAATCAAATCAAACACAGAAATTTGCTCAGTTGCAGAATTGTCGCTGTCATTACTTTCAGTGTTTGATGACGAATTTCCCCACAAATCACTATCGCTCAATTCTGCAAGTGATTCTAATTTATTATCGCTGTTTTCTAGCTGGTCTAAAACCGCTATGGACAATCTTCAGTTTCCAGGCAGAAAGAACAGTATATATAAAATATAGAACTGCATGCAGGGCACTGGACAAACCACTAGGGACAAAAGGGAGGTGACATTATTTGACACAGTAATGTAATCTGTAAGATTACAGTGTACTGTATGTATTTTGTGTTTTTTTTTTTTTTTAACTTTTTGAATATGGCGCCATGCTCTGTCCCCGTGCGTCACAACGCTCGCAGAGAACTGGCTCTGTGATGAATCGAACGGAGACACAGCCATCGAACACAGCGGGGAGACATTGCAGGATCCTGGGGACAAGTTGAGTAACTGTACCTAGATCCTGTGATGTGATTCTGAGTGTGGCTCGGGGTTACCGCTTTTGGTACTGAAAATCCACCCCGAGCCACACTCGGGAATACCGTCAGGGAGGTTAAACTAAATAGGGGAAATTTACTAAAACTGGTGTATAACATATAAAATTGATGCGCTCTAATAACCCGTTCAATCAATGTGGATCTATCAAATAGCATGATTTTATTTTTTATACACCTTTTTAATTTTATGGGATTCTGATCACTATCCAATTGGTAGCAGCCTAATTTTATTGTTCAATTTAACACCTCACGAATATTCACTTACCGTATATACTCGAGTATAAGTCGAATTTTTCAGCACTTTTTTGGTGCTGAAAGTGCCCCCCTCGACTTCTACTCGAGTCAAGCACTTTTCTGCAGCAAAATATTTCATTTTCCGAACCGATTTTGGGGCCCCGTATCTCAGGGCCACTTAATGCTAGGAACCCCAAATTTGTTGTGCAACCCAGTAGAACTGGTACCACAACATACCCAAAGCTGAAGTTCCTAGCACTAAGTGGCCCCCGAGATACGGGGCCCCAAAATCGGTTCGGAAAATGTCATTCTCTGCTGCAGAAGTGCTTGACATTTTCTGAACCGATTTTGGGGCCCCATATCTCAGGGCCACTAGGTGCTAGGAACCCCAAATTTGGTGTGCAAACCCACTGCAACTGGTACCATAACATATCCAAAGGTGGGGTTCCTAGCACTAAGTGGCCCTGAGATACGGGGCCCCAAAACCGGTTCAGAAAATGTCATTCTCTGCTGCAGAAAAGTGCTTGACATTTTCTGAACTGATTTTTGGGGCCCTGTATCTCGGGGCCACTTGGTGCTAGAAACCCCAGCTTTGGAAATTTTATGCTGCTAGTTCCACTGGGTTTGCACACCAAATTTGGGGTTCTTAGCACTAAGTGGCCCCGAGATACGGGGCCCCAAATTTGGTCAACTGTGTCCATCTGCAGCAATGTCATTTCGGGACCCTTTGGGTTCAGAGACCCCAAATTTTTGCTGCAGCTAGGGGGCATCTAGGAACCCTTAACTACCTAGTTTGAAGTTCAGGGGACCTATGGCTGCAAATGGGCACAGTGATGCTGCAAATGGGCATTGTTGACTCTCTTTTCCACTTACAGTAGCTGTGCATTTCTCACCCTCGTCTTATACTCGGGTCAATACGTTTTTCCCATTTTTTTTTTTGTGGTAAATTAGGGCCTCGACTTATACTCGAGTATATACGGTATCTAGTTTTAATATTTGTATTTTCACGCATATTTACCTATCCAGTTTTTATCCATCTAGTTACATATATTACGGGTTGTCCATTACAGCGCTTGGTATTTTATTTATCTTTATTTTTACTAAAACTGGTGCAGCTCTGCATAGTAAACAATCAGCTTCTAACTTCAGCTTGTTCAATTAAGTTTTAACCATAAGCCCCGGTTCACATCGGGGCGATTTGACATGTCAAATCGAATGCCAAATAGCAGCCTATCGCCTTCAACGGCACCGTCCGAATCAGTGCGAAGCTGACTTTGCGGCGCTGCACCGATTTCCAAAAGTAGCTCCTGTACTACTTTTGGTGACTTCAGGGGTGATTTCAATAGACATCTGTGCATGAACCCGCACAGATGTCTTTCAAGTTACCGTGTGAACGAGAACTTAAACCTAGAAGCTGATTGGTTTCTATGCATAGCTGCACCAGATTGAGTAATCCCCCCCCCCCAATGTGTCTAATGGTAGTGAAATCACAAAGAACCAGAAGTGCACACTTGGTAATCACATTACAAAAAAACTGAAATTTGTAAATGCTGTTTGAACATGTTCCATGTATAGTGCTACTCATACTTACTTTGCTGATGGGAACATCCTCCTGACCTCCAATGAATTCTGCCCTATTGCACAGGGTGGCGACTCTACCTAATGCAGACCAGGTAGGTGAACTCTGATCAAACATTTCGCCTAGAGAAATATATAGTGTACAACAGTTACACATTGGACATAGTCATGTTTATATAAACATAACAAGTATTATGTGAAGTATATTTTCTGCATCGTGACCACAAGCATAAGGTATAAAAATTAGACAAGTTAAATTTTTGCTGATCTCAATTCCAGCTGGTATTGTTTAAAAGTGGAAATGGGGCCTTACCAGTGCAATCCTCACTGGTATCCGCATTGTGAATGAATTTATCAAACCACATATGTGCCACAGTCATACGGTTTTGTGTCAAGGTGCCAGTCTTGTCAGAGCAGATGACCGAAGTAGATCCAAGTGTCTCCACAGCCTCCAGGTTCTTAACTAAACAATTTTTCTTTGCCATACGTACTGCAGTAAGAGACAGGCAGACCTAGGAGGAAGGGTAATAAGGGTTATTGCAAAAATTGTAATATGTGAATCAAGTATCTGTTATGTGTATGGTAGGTGTAAGCAGTACTCATACTTACAGTGACCGTGCACAGTAGACCTTCTGGTACATAGGCTACTACGATGCCGATGCAGAATATAACAGAATTGAGAGGACTGTAACCCATAGCCAATGAAATTATAAAGAAAACTACTCCAACAAACACTGCAAGAAAACTAATTATCTGGACAAAGTGCTCAATCTCCAGAGCTATAGGTGTCTTCTGATTTCCAACTTGAGAGGCCAGGGAAGCAATACGTCCAATTACTGTACGGTCCCCTGTGTTTATTACCATTCCACATGCTGCACCTGTAGGTGAGAATACATTTCTTAGAGGCTGTTTGAATGTATAGTTTGATCACCTAAATGCAAATTTTAGGTGCTGACATTGGGAGATTTACTAAATCTGGTGCAGCTGTGCATAGTGACCAATCAGCTGCCAGGTTTATTGTCAAAGCTTAAACAACCTGAAGTTAGAAGCTGATTGGTTAATATGCACAGCTGCACCAGATTATGTGTGTACCAGTATTGGTAAATTTCCCCCATTGAGTTAATGTCAAAAATTTTGAATTATAAACTGATTTGTATGGGTTTATCACAAAAGTCAGGTTTGTATAGAAGCCTAAAGCTCACCTTCCAAACAGGTGGTAGAGTAAAACCCAAGGTTCTTGGTCTCTAGCGGATTCTCATGTGTGCAATCCACACCCCGAGGTTGTGCTTCTGACTCACCGGTCAGAGACGAGTTGTCAACCTGTGTAGCAAGAATATCATATTATTTTGATTGCTTATGGTTGTTTTACTTCATATTGCTAGCCGCCAAGAAGTCATAGATTTTCCCTATTATTGTGTAAATTTCCCAACTTCTCACCTTGCAGCCTTGGCAATCCAGTAGGCGCAAATCAGCTGGGATTTTGTCGCCTCCTTTTATAAAAACGATATCGCCTACAACAAGCTTCTCCGCCATTATTTCTACACGCTTTCCATCCCGAAGAATCACGGCTTGCTAGAGTGACAGAGGTGCAGGTTATGAACCAATCTCACCTCCAGTGTTTCATTGGTTTAAGTTTAGAAATCAGTTTACTAAACGAGTATTCTTTCTTACCTGAGGAACCATGTTCTTAAAGCCGGCCATAATGTTTGTACTTTTGGCTTCTTGGTAATACGCAAAGAGGGCGGTCAGCACTACCACTCCAATAAGAATAATAGCCAGCCAGAGCTGGAAAACAGAATGTTTGATTTAGTGAGGAACAGAAGGCATATCGAAAACAAAAGGCATAAACAACCTTACATTTACAGTTATGCTTACATTGTCTTTAGAAACAGTGGGATCCTGTCCAACTTGTAGACCATAAGCAAGGAAACACAAAGCACTCGCAATCCAAAACACAATGGAAAATCCACCAGCCATAAGCAGCAGAAATTTGACAATTTCAGGGGTTCCTTTTGGAGGAGTAAGTCTGTTCAGTCCATCCCGAACAATAATCTCCTCAGCGCTGGCAGTGCTTAGGCCCTGCAACAAACCACAAACACATATGTATCAAAATAAAATAAAACAATCAGAACAATGAAAGATTATATGGATTATTGCCTCACCTCTGCAAGCTAACATAAACACATACAGGAGTTGGACAAAATTATGGAAATGCCAGGTAAAAGAACTAAATCGTTCCCTAATATGGCATTGGACCGCCTTTGGCATCCAAGACAGTCTGAATTCTCTTGGGAATTGACAAATATAAGTCTTGGATGGTGGATAATGGAATCTGATACCATTCCAAATGGAAGATTGTTCCAGTTCTCACAAAGATGCCAGAGGCAGAAAATGAGCCCGAACTTTGTTCTCCAAAATTTACCATAGTGGCTCTATGATATTGGGGTGCAAGACTTCGTCTGCATGCTTGTCAAACCATGATTTGACAACACCAGCTGTGTGAACTGAAGCATTATCGTTTTGGCAAACCATGTAGTGTTTGCATATTTTTGTCCAACCCCTGTGCATTACTTAGTTATAGGTCTGTGAACGCTCAAAACCCAGTTGCTTTATCATTGTTTATTTTCACTAATTTGACAATTAAAATTGTGTTTTTTGTAAGTACCATAAAGATCAGAAAACAGAATTACAGCTCCTTTTAGGCTTACCTCCTTAATGTTCACGGAGTATTTCCTCTCCAGCTCCTCTATACTTAAACTGTGGTCCGTCTAAAACAAAAAATTTCAACAACAGTGTTATCATTCTGGTCTGTTTCTCAGAGCTAATCATTAAAACTTAAAAAAAAAAAAAATCAGGGGAATTAATGTTTTTTTTGTTTTTAGATCAACAGACTTCTACTTCCTACATATCAACACTCAATTGGTTAAAAGTAAAGTTTTGTTTTTTAGTATGACTTTACCTTAATTTGCTTGAAATCCGTGAAAAAAGTTAATTAGGCTGTCAAAAATTTGGTAAATCTCTGAGGTTGATTTACTAAAACTAGAGCACGCAAAATCTGGTGCATTTCTGCATAGAAACCAACCAATTCCAGGTTTTATTGTCAAAGCTTAATTAAACAAGCTGAAGTTAGAAGCTGATTGGCTACTTTGCACACTCCAGTTTTAGTAAATCAATACAGTGTGATTCTGTTGATCTTTAATCATGTGTCACTCTTGTTTAAAATCGGTAGTAAACTTTTTTCTAAAAAGGGCCCCCTGCAGTTTAATGCCATAATGTGCTAGTAGGCACCACATACTAGCACATAATGGCAGACTTAACTTACAAACAAAGCCCTCCAGTGGTGCGCTGTCACTTCTACCGGTGGCATCCATCTTCATATGGTCTTCCTTCTGGGTTTGCGTACTCCGGCTTGAATGGGCAGACCGTGATGATGCCTCTCCCATTTGGCACGGTGCTCTGCATTGCATGGCACGTAGCGCATCACTATGCACGTGTCGGTGACATCATTGGCTATTGCCAATGTGAATGGCTCCTAAACGATGCACATTTAGGACATATTCATTGTATCAACAGGTAAGCCTTGTATGCTTAAGGCCCCTTTCACACTGGGGCGGTTTTCAGGCAGTATTGCGCTAAAAATACCGCCTGAAAACCGCCCCTAAACAGCCTCCGCTGTTTGTTCAATGTGAAAGCCCGAGGGCTTTCACATTGAAGCGGTGCGCTCGCAGGACGGTAAAAAAAAGACCTGCGAGCCGCTTCTTTGGAGTGGTGAAGGAGCGGTGTATTCACCGCTCCTTCACCGCTCCTGCCCATTGAAATCAATGGGACAGCGCGGCTATACCGCGGCTAGAGCCGCGCTGTACGAGCGGATTTAACCCTTTTTCGGCCGCAGGCGGGGGTTAAAACCGAACCGCTAGCGGCCGAATACCGCTGCAAGAACGACGGTACAGCAGCGCTAAAAATAGCGCTGTTGTACCGCCGACGCCCCCACCACCCCAGTGTGAAAGGGGCCTACCTGTAGGTACAAATTTGAAAAAAGTTTACTACCACTTAAAAGAAAACACTTTTTTTTATACAGTATGTACAATTGAAATTAACACAATAGTCCAAGATGAAAGTTTCTCATTTAACTTACAATTTCCAGTTCCCTTTTGAGGTTTTCCACTTTCTTCGCATTCTTTTTGTCTTTCCTTGATTTTTTAGGTGCTTTCTGGTTTCCTGTCCCATCTTCAGCAGAGATGGCGTTTACATCTGGGGGCTTCTGCATAATCAGAGAGAAAGATAGCAAATGTCTTACTATCTAGGTATGCACTGGACTTCACATTTCACATACCGATAATAACTCAATAATACATCTGAATGTTTCTAAAACTAATTTATATCAGTATTTGTACCAGCAGACAACCTTTGCAAGTGAACAAACAGTAAAAGAAATTTTAAACAAGCCCTCATTTATCTCTGTATCTGTAAGCATTGTGGAGAAATGTATTTTTGTTATGAATAGGTTAATAATTGAAACGGTATTAAACCCAATAAACAAAAAAATGTATATATTGCAGTTTACCAATTCTTAAGGGGGGGCGTTTTGGAGCTTAAAGCGCCAAAACGCGGGAGGGGCAAAAAGCTATTATTCTCTATGGAGCTGGTTCACATCTCCACTCCAAGTCGTCTGAAGCTCAAAAAAGTTCTGGAGCTTTTTTTGTAGCTTGATTTGGGCAGATTTGAGCATTTTTGGCGTGTTTTTATTCCCACAGAAATGTGCCATTCACACGTTTTTGTGCGTATTTGCACGATTTTCTGCTCAAATGAAAAAAAAGTAAAGATTAAATTGTGATAATATATGAAAAAATAAATGTAAAATATATACACAAATTGCTAAAAATCATCAAATAAAATAAATTAATATGTAATAGTAATTAAAATAAAGTAATAATAGGTGGATAAATAATAATTAACCCCTAACCTTAAAAAAATATTAAATATTGTGATTAATACTACTACTAAAATAACAAATACCCAAATCTGAGCAAAAAAATTATAATTATGAATAATTTATTTTATGTTAGGGTGTTTAGTTAGAGGTTAATTATTGTTATTTAGGATTAATTTATTGAATGTATTTATTTGTGTAGTAGTAGTAGTAGTAGACTCCTAACCCTAAACTGAACTTTAACCCCTTACCCTAATGAGAAAACATTATAATAATAAAAGAAGGAAAAGCTTAAATACCCAGCAACAAATAGTTTTCTCTATTGTCTAACAAAAAATGCCAAAGCTCAAAAACGCCGTAAAAGCGTTCAAAGACGCTACGCTCAGATGTGAATGCAGCCTTAATGTAGTGTCAGTCTGGGGAGAGGGTAGTATTAGATACACTTGAAAGTTTAGATGGACTGGACTAACAAATTAAGGCCCCTTTCACACTTGTGCGACCTGAAAGTTGCATGATTTTTCTGCGTCTTGAAGCAATGCCTGTATAGTTTCGAGGTCTAGGGACCTCAAGTCGCATCAAAGTAGTGCAGCGTCTACTTTGAAGTCACACAGATATGAATGGTACTCATTGAAAATCATGGAGTACGACTTGTCATGCGACTTTGCAATCCCTAATCGCAGGACAAGTCGCACAAGTGTGAAAGGGGCTTTAAGCTATATTCCAGCTAACAGTTTTTTAGCCCCTACAACATTTTGTTTTTCCTTTTGGGATAAAGGTTTAAATAAATTAAAAGTTGATCATTTGTAAGCAGTCCTGTCAGTGGTAAATGGGTTGTTTCAACCCTCTTCCACTTTTGCTGGACAGCTCGGTCTGTTAAAGGTAGTTGAAAAATATCAGACTTAGGCTGGCCATACATTATAACATTTTCTTGTACAATTTTCCTTTAGATTTACCAAAACCATATAATATGAGGTGACACTTAAAACACTTCCACTTTGCAATGCAATCAGGCAGGCCCTTGTACTACATAGTTTACGGTAAATCTAAAGGAAATTGAGCAAGAAAATTGTATAATGCATGGGGCAACTTTTACTGGCAGGATCACCAGGTGAAAAAAAAGGAGAAAAAAAAAATTCAGCGACCACAGCTGCAATATTAAATATTTTTGCTTTTTATAATATTACTGGTACACCTTGAGCTTGGAGAGCCTTATGGATTTTGGAACCCCTGAATGCTTTGCCTTGCTAGCTATACTCTGGCCAAGGCACAAGCCCAATAATATAATTAAACTTGTCTCCTTTTTTCTATTATAAGGTAAATTCTGGCTGCAAAGTTTAATTCAGTTTAGTTACAGAACTTGTTTAACTTGTTTTGTTTCTACAGTGTTACAATTCAATGCATGAAAGTCACTAAAGATAAACTGTTGCCTACAAAAGAACATATACATGAAGACACACATTGCATAATACATAATTTATCGTTGTGTGTGCATGTGTGTGTGTATATATATCTAATATCTATCTATATATAGCTATTTCAAAAGTGTGTCAGTGAAAAAAAAATAAAAAATATATATATATATAATAAAATACACATACGAAAAAAGATATAGTCAGCAGAAATTACATGGAAATCCTGCAAGAATTAAGACTTGCACCCCACTGTTGCCTTTGATGCTATTCTATTAGTAGTTTTTTTTTCCCCCAAATTTGGAAGATTTATGGGAAATTTTTGCATTTTAATTTTTTTTATTCTATTTTATTTTTTTTTAAATCTTGATCTCTATTAAAGATTATAATTTTGATAAAATATGTTGGAACTATTGGGAAAAGCGAAAGTGTTTTTTTGTTTTTGTTTTTGTTTTTATTTTTTTTGTGATTGTCAATTGTATTTGGTTTTAAACTGGCTCCAGAGGGCTAAAAATAAAATATCCCCTTTTTATGCCAAAAAATGACCCATCATTCGCCACATTATTTATATTTTGTTGCACAATGGAAAAAAAAATGGACAAAAAAAAAGTGAAATGAAAATTAAATGCAACAGTACATAAACCACAATCAAATACACAAAAAATAAAAATAAAAGGAACACCAATTTTAATAAACCATATTGCTCTAAGGCTCCATGCACACTGGCTTAAAAATCATTGCTTCACAGAAGTTTTGTGTTCTTTCTGTAGAAGCTGCTCAATGTTATCCTATGTGTCCATGTACATTAGGACGTTTAGAGGCATATTTTGAGATCAACGTTTAGAGGCAGGAAAAAAATACTCCTTCTGATTTGCGATTCTGCTTGGAGCTTACTGGCAGAAAAAACTTAAAACTCTCCTAAACTTTGTACAAAAAATTCTCTATAAGGGGAATTTTTTACTCCAAAAAGAATAGACTTCTTTTTAAGCCCAGTGTGCATGGAGTCTAATCCCTAGAACACTAATCTAAACAATCACTCAAAAAAAATAAAAAATCTGGTAAATTGTGTTGAAACTTATGGGAAAGGCAAAGTAAAGTGTTTTTTGGTGGTTGTCAATTGTATTTGCTTTAAACTGGCACCAAATGATTAATCTTTTTGTGCCTAAATAAATAGCCCATCATTAGCTTTCTTATTAGAATTTTTTTCACAATGAAAAAAATGGACATAAAGTAAAATGAAAAATGAAACACAACAGTACACAAATAATGATCAAATACACAAAAAATGAAAAAAAAAACAAAACACAGACCATTAAATAAGCCAAGCTACCCAAAATATTCTTTCTAAAAAAAAAAAAAAGCACAAAAGTAAAATCCTAAGCAGCCTAATCATTACAAGTACAATTTTCAAACTTGCCACTAATTTCACTGTGAAAATGATCTCATACAAATCTGTTCACTCATCCCGGTTTATGAGTATTAACAATTTTTTTTTACTTTCTGCTACAATATACATCCAATTAAAAAAACAAACAATGAGCTAACAAAACTGCATTTACTCTTCCATTGCAGTAATAGTATACACAATCTGTGATACTCTTTATTATCCAACATCTAACTAATAAGTGTTTTCATGCATAAAGTCTAATAAATTGTCTTACCTGGGAAGACATGATGGGAGGTTGGGAAGGGTCTGCAGGTTGCAAGCAGCAGTTCAGTGGATGTGCAACTGCTGGATGAGAAGACTACAGTAGAACAGGTAAGATCACCTCCTCCCTGGTAATGCCTAAAGGATGCCCATAGTCTGGAAAGACCAGAATTGAAATTATATACTGTCTGGCTCCTCCCCCTGTCCCCAGCTCCGCCTCAAGGTAGAGCGTTTAGTACACCTATGAACAAGCTGTACCAGGTTTTTTCCAGATAAACCAGTATGTCTTTTTTGAAATGCACTCTGTACATATGCTGTTCATCATTTCTTCACTCGTGGCACGCAGAGTACGATATGCTGCCTATACTGCAGACTATAACACCCCAACACTGGAAATGTTATTTTTGCAAAGGGTACAAAGAAATTTTGTGTTTTTGGGTGAGCTGGTCCTTTAGCCAGCACAGCAAGGAAATTTGTGAATGAGCCCTTAAATTGGAACCAATCGTCCTCAATCAACGTTAACCACTTCAGCTCCAGAATATTTACCAAATCCCCCCCAATGACCAGGCCATTTTTCGCTTTACGGCACTGCGTTACTTTAATTGACAATTGCGCGGTCATACTACACTGTATCCAAATAAAAATGTTGTCCTTTTTTTTTTGCCACATACAGAGCTTTCTTTTGGTGGTATTTGATCACCTCTGCGTTTTTATTTTTTTTGCGCTATAAACAACAAACCTCCAACAATTTTGAAAAAAAACAATATTTTTTACTTTCTGCTATAATACACATTCAATAAAAAAAAAACGTAAAAATCTCCTATAAATTACATCCAATAAAAAAAATTTATAAATCTAATTTCTTAATCAATTTAGGCCAATATGGATTCTGCTACATATTTTTGGCAAACAAAAATTTCAGTAAGGCCCCTTTCACACTGGGGCGGTGGGGGCATCGGCAGTAAAACAGCGATATTTTTAGCGCCGCTTTACCGTCGTTTTTGCGGCGGTATTCGGTCTCTAGCAGTGCGGTTTTAACCCCCGCTGGTGGCCGAAAAAGGGTTAAAACCGCTCGCATAGCGCTGCCACAGCCGCGGTATTGCCGCGGTATAGCCACGCAGCCCCATTGATTTCAATGGGCAGGAGCGGTGAATTCACCGCTCCAAAGATGCTGTTTGCAGGAGTTTTTTTTCTCTCCTGCCAGCGCACCGCTTCAGTGTGGCAGTTTTAGGTCGGTTTGCAGGCGCTATTTTTGCAGTCATTCAATAACGACTGCAAACCGCCCCAGTGTGAAAGGGGCCTTAGTGTATATGAATTGGTTTGCTCTGAAGTCATAGGGATCTATTTATGGAATTATTATTTTCTTTTTACTAGTAATGGCGGCGATCAGCGACTTATAGCGGGAATGCGATATTGCGGCGGACAAATTGGACACTGACACTTAGGGGTTAACATAAGGGGCGTTTAAAGGGTTAACTGTGTGCCTAGCTGATGTATTACTATAGTGGGGAAGGTGCTTGTACTAGGGGAAGGCATAGATCCGTGTCTCTGCTTTGCAGGAACACACGATCCATGCCTTCCTTACTGACAGATCACCATTCTGCCTGTGTCCTGAACGATCATCGGGTTCCAGCGGACAAAAGGTCCACGGGAAATGCTGATCAGCTCCCACTGTGTAGAATCACAGTGGTATAGCAACCCTCCAGCAGTGCGCACTCGCGCCCGATACCCGTGAATGCAGGATCACGTGTATATATAAGTGATCCTGCATAGCACAGCAACCCTGTAGCAGTAAAAGTGCTAAAGGGCGGGCGGCAACTGGTTAAAGGGCATCTCTATTTTTATGGGAAAAACTATAGCAAGTTAAAATTAATAAATGAAAGAGCATATACAATTGTGACACAAGCCACATTGTAATTGAATGTTTTTAAACATTGCCTCTCCTTTTCAATCTGCAGAATTGTCATTTTCTGTAAAAATCAATGCAAGATGGCAACCTGGAGTCATTCTGTACACAGACGGTGTACAGAACTTACCCAGAAATGTAATTTCCACTTTGCGTGATTGGCTGATTTTCCGAGACATCTGCACTAAGATACAAGTCAGATTTTAGACATCCTTTGCAACAAAAATTTAATTTTGGTGAGATGCTCCTGTTCCAACATGACTACACACCAGTGCACAAAGCATGGTCCATAAAGACATGGATGAGCGAGTTTGGGGTAGAGGAAATTGACTGGCCTGCACTGAGTCCTGACCTCAACACGAACACCTTTGGGATCAATTAGAGCAGAGACTGCGAGCCAGGCCTTCTTGTCCAACATCAGTGCCTGACCTCACAAATGCGCTTCTGGAAGAATGACCAAACATTCCCATAGACACACTCCTAAACCTTGTGGACGGCCTTCCCAGAAGAGTTGAAGCTGTTATAGCTGCAAAGGGTGGGCCAACACAATATTGAACCCTACAGACTAAGACGCCATTAAAGGTCATGTGTGTGTAAAGGCAGGTGTCCCAATACTTTTGACAATATAGTGGAGATAGATACAACTTTTTCATTTAAAGAAAGTAAATATTTTTTTTACATGATTATATTTTCTTTCAGATTGTAGAACAACCTTGCAGTATCCTTATCATATATTGCTCCTGCTACTCATGAACTATACACTGATAAACTGGATGAATGCCCTGTAGCCTCAAGGAGGGAGAGAGAGAACAGTACTGGTTTTACAGGTGGGGCAGACTAAAATATCCAAAGCTGGTAAACACTGGTTTTGATATAAAAGGACAGGAGACCAATGAGAGATTACATTACAGAGAGAGTCCATCACTAAGAGGGAGAATACACAGAAGAGATGGAGACATTGGTCTTAGGTGGGGGCCATGTGAGTTCTGAGAAATGCCATTCACATGGAAATGTGTAAAGCAAACATTATATATATATATATATATATATATATATATATATCTATATCTATCTCTATCTCTATATATATATATATATCTCTATCTCTATATATAGATATATATATATAGATATATATATATATATATATATATATATATATATATATATATATATATATATATATATATACACACAGTATCTCACAAAACTGAGTACACCCCTCACATTTTTGTAAAGATTTTAATTATCCCTTTTTTTTTTTCAACACTAAAGAAATGACACTTTGCTACAATGTAAAGTAGTGAGTGTACAGCTTGTATAACAGTGTAAATTTGCTGTCCCCTCAAAATAACTCAGCACCCAGCCATTAATGTCTAAACGGCTGGCAACAAAAGTGAAAACCCCTAAGTGAAAATGTCCAAATTGGGCCCTATTAGCCATTTTCCTTCCCCGGTGTCATGTGACTTGTTAGTGTTGAAAAGGAGCAGGTGTGTTAAATTTGGTGTTATCGCTCTCACTCCCTCATATTGGTCATTGGAAGTTCAACATGGCACCTCATGGCAAAGAACTCTCTGAGGATCTGAAAAAAAGAAATTTTGCTCTACATAAAGATGGCCTAGGCTATAAGAAGTTTGCCAAGATCCTGAAACTGAGCTGCAGCAGGAAGGCTAATGCCCCGTACACATGGTCGGACTTTGTTCGGACATTCCGACAACAAAATCCTAGGATTTTTTACGACGGACGTTGGTTCAAACTTGTCTTGCATACACACGGTCACACAAAGTTGTCGGAAAATCCGATCGTTCTAAACGCGGTGACGTAAAACACGTACGTCGGGACTATAAACGGGGCAGTGGCCAATAGCTTTCATCTTTTTATTCTGAGCATGCGTGGCACTTTGTCCGTCGGATTTGTGTACACACGATCGGAATTTCTGACAACGGATTTTGTTGTCGGAAAATTTTATAGCCTGCTCTCAAACTTTGTGTGTTGGAAAATCCGATGGAAAATGTGTGATGGAGCCCACACACGGTCGGAATTTCTGACAACAAGGTCCTATCACACATTTTCCATCGGAAAATCCGACCGTGTGTACGGGGCATAAGACCATACAGCGGTTTACCAGGACAGGTTCCACTCAGAACAGGCCTTGTGCACGTGCTCGGCATCATATCCAGGGGTTGTCTTTGGGAAATAGATGTATGAGTTCCGCCAGCATTGCAGAGGTTGAAGGGGTGGGGGGTCAGTCTGTCAGTGCTCAGACCATACGCCGCACACTGCATCAAACTGGTCTGCATGGCTGTCGTTCCAGAGGGAAGCCTCTTCTAAAGATGATGCACAAAAAAGCCTGCAAACAGTTTGCTGAAGACAAGAAGATTAAGGACATGGATTACTGGAACCATGTCCTGTGGTCTGATGAGACCGATATAAACTTATTTGGTTAAGATGGTGTCAAGTGCGTGTGGCGGCAACCAGGAGAAGAGTACAAAGACAAGTGTGTCTTGCCTACAGTCAAGCATGGTGGTGGGAGTGTCATGGTCTGGGGCTGCATTAGTGCTGCCAGCACTGGTGAGCTACAGTTCATTGAAGGAACCATAAATGCCAACATGTACTGTGACATACTGAAGTAGAGAATGATCCCCTCCCTTCAGAGACTGGGCTGCAGGGCAGTATTCCAACATAACAACCCCAAACACACCTCCAAGATGAACACTGCCTTGCTAAAGAAGCTGAGGGCAAAGGTGATGGACTGGCCAAGCATGTCTCCAGACCTAAACCCTATTGAGCATCTGTGGGGCATCCTCAAGCAGAAGGTGGAAGAGCGCAAGGTCTCTAACATCCACCAGCTCCGTGATGTCATCATGGAGGAGTGGAAGAGGACTCCAGTGGCAACTTGTGAAGCTCTGGTGAACTCCATGCCCAAGAGGGTTAAGGCAGTGCTGGAAAATAATGGTGGCCACACAAAATATTGACACTTTGGGCCCAATTTGTACATTTTCACTTAGGGGTGTACTCACTTTTGTTGCCAGCGGTTTAGACATTAATGGCTGTGTGTTGAGTTATTTTGAGGGGACAGCAAATTTACACTGTTATACAAGCTGTACACTTACTACTTTACATTGTAGCAAAGTGTCATTTCTTCAGTGTTGTCACATGAAAAGATATAATAAAGTATTTAAAAAAATGTGAGGGGTGTATTCACTTTTCTGAGATACTGTATATATTAAATACACTGCCACTAACTAACCTGCCTGCCTAATCTAGCTTAATCTATCTCCGTCCACAGTCGCACACTATATACACGGCCGCTATCTAAGCAGCCTTATATAGTGTGGGGCGTGAACTTGAGCCCTCCTGAGCCATGATTGGCCAAAGGCACCCTGCCTTTGGTCAATTATGGCTCTCGCAGCAGAGCGAGCTGTGATTGGCCAAAGCATACAATTTTGCTGTAAATGTCGAACATCAAGCTCATCCCTAACAGCCACCTGACTGTGCTGACCGAAGAAAGGGCCATCTGAGACGACTTCTTCTGAAAAGGTGTCCCAGAAGAAAGAAGCGCTTTTCATTGATCAGGGTGGTTACATGGTTGTGCTGACCAATGAGCACTTGCCACTTGAGAGCAGTATGATAGATACTCACTTAAGAGCTCTGTTTTACATAGTAATGCCCCGTACACACGGTCGGACATTGATCGGACATTCCGACAACAAAATCCTAGGATTTTTTCCGACGGATGTTGGCTCAAACTTGTCTTGCATACACACGGTCACAAAGTGGTCGGAAAATCCGATCATTCTGAACGTGGTGACGTAAAACACGTACGTCGGGGCTCTAAACGGGGCAGTAGCCAATAGCTTTCATCTCTTTATTTATTCTGAGCATGCATGGCACTTTGTGCGTCGGATTTGTGTACACACGATCGGAAATTCCGACAACGGATTTTGTTGTCGGAAAATTTTATAGCCTGCTCTCAAACTTTGTGTGTCGGAAAATGTCCGATGGAGCCCACACACGGTCGGAATGTCTGACAACACACTCCGGACATTTTCAATCGGAAAATCCGACCGTGTGTACGGGGCATTAGTCAGGTTGAAAAAAGACACAAGTTCATATAGTTCAACCAATAACATTTTTTAAAAAAATCATACAATCCCATATACAGAATTATATACCCATAGCTGATTGAAGGCGAAAAATCCCAGCAAAGCATGATCCAATTTGCTACAGCAGGGAAAAATATTCCTTCCTGATCCCCCCGAGAGGCAATCCGATTTTCCCTGGATCAACTTTACATAAAAGGGCTTGTTCACACTTGCCTAAATTTCTAACGCTCACAAACGCTCCTATAGCATTTTCATGGCGTTAGTATGGGTGTCCATGAGCTTTAGTATGGGCATTAGACAGGCATTTTACAAGCATTATTGAGGAGTAAAAAATGCTCCCCAAATGCCTTATGGGCAGTTTTGAAGCGTTTGAACAGCTTGACAAATGCTTATTCCACTACAGTAAATGAACGAATCTTAACGCCCCACATACGCTCCGCAACTGCCTGCCAGAGCATTTGCGAGGCGTTACCATAGACTTGAATGGGAGGCCTTGAAGACTTTCAAACGCCTCCTGACTCGACATGAGGCTTCAATTTTGACGCGGCGCTAACGCTAATGCCGTGTACACACGGTCGGACTTTCCGGCAGAAAAAGTCTGATGGGAGCTTTTCATCGGACATTCCGACCGTGTGTATGCCCCATTGGACTTTTTCCTGTCGGCAGTTCCGACGGACTTAGATATAGAACATGTTGTAAATCTCTCCGTCGGAAATGCCGAAGGAGCTTAGTCCGTTGGCAAGTCCGACCGTGTGTACACGGCATTAGTGTGAACAGCACTATGTGCTGTCTATTGTATCTTTTGCATGGGCGTTTGAGGGGCCTTTTTAAAGCCTCTCAAACGCCTGCTTTTAATGCCAGTGTGCCTAAATGTCAGTACCCAGTTATATTCTGTACATTTAGGAAAGAATCCAAGCCTTTTTTAAAGCAATCTACTGAGCTTTCCAGAACCACCTCTGGTGGGAGTCTATTCCACATTTTCACAGCTCTTAATGTGAAGAAACCTTTCCGTATTTGGAGATGAAATCTCTTTTACTGTAGACGTAAAAAATGCCCCCTTGTCCTCTGTGATGACCTTTTTAAAGTGAATAACAACACCAAGTTCACTATATGGACACCTTATGCATTTGTACATGTTGATCATATCCCCACTTAATCTCCTCAAGAGAGTATAAATTCAGTTCCTCTAATCTTTCCTCATAGCTGATCTCCTCCATGCCTCTTATCAGTTTGGTTGCCCTTCTCTGCACTTTCTCCAGTTCTCCGATATCCTTTTTGGGAACTGGTGACCAAACCTAAACTGCATATTCCAGATGAGGTCTTACAAATGATTTGTAATGGGGTAATATGATATCTCTCTCCCTGGAGTCCATACCTCTCAATACAAGAAAGGACTTTGCTTGCTTTGGAAACCGCAGCTTGGCATTGCATGCTATTATTGAGCTTATGATCTACCAAAACCCCCAGATCCTTCTCCATTATCGATGCCCCCAATTGTACTCCCCCTAGTATGTATGATGTATGCATATTCTTAGCCCCAAAGTGCATAACTTTACATTTATCAACATTAAACCTCATTTGACACATAGTTGCCCACTTAAACAGTGCATTGAGGTTGGCTTGTTGGATACATCCTGTAAGGACGTTATTCCACTGCATAGCTTGGTGTCATCTGCAAAGACCCTATATCATTTATAAAGTTTATTAAAAACTAAGGGTCCCAACACTGAACCTTGGGGTACACCACTAATAACCTTAGGCCATTTGGAGTAGGAATCATTAACCACTACTTTCTGAATTCTATCTTTTAGCCAGTTTTTTTTTATCCATTTACAAACTGATCTTTCCAAGCCTGTACACTTTACCTTATACATTAGCTGTGTGGGGGAAACTGTGTCAAATGCTTTTGCAAAATCCAAGTATACCACATCCACAGCCACCCCTCTGTCAAAGGTTTTACTTACCATCACATAAAAAGAAATCAGGTTTGTTTGACAGCTTTTGTCTTTCATGAATCCATGCTGTCTGTTGCTTAAAATATTTTTACAGCCAAAACTCATCTATATGGTCTTTTATTAAACTCTCCAGTATCTTCCCGACTAAAGAAGTTAAACTAACAGGTCTATAGTTACTTAGTAAAGACTTTGATCCCTTTTTAAATATAGGCACCACATTGGCCCTACTCCAATCCAGTGTTACCAATCCAGTCATTAACGAGTCCCTAAATATTCAAAACAATGGCTTTGAAATGACAGAGCTCAATTCTTTTAGGATCCGTGGGTAGATGTCATCTGGTCCAAATGCATTATCCACCTTTATTCTGTCTAAATATTTCTGGACCATATCACATTTGAGCCATTGTGGATCATTTGGGGCTGTGTCAATACCAACCTCATTATGGACTTGGGCTCCCCCATGCTCTTTTCTATACACAGAGCTGAAGAAAGTATTTAATAAATGCGCCTTCTCTTTGTCCCCACTCTCCCACTCTAGATTATTTTGTAAAGGGCCTACATGCTCAGACCTGACCTTTTTACTATTATATATGAAGAATGTTTGGGGGTTTGTCCTATCTTTTGCAATCTGTCGTTTGTTTTGAATTTTTGCGTCCTTCATTTCCTTTTTGCATATTCTGTTATATTCTTTGTAACATTTAAACAATGATAGTGTTCCTTCATTTTTAATTTTTTTAAAATCTATTTTCTTATTATTTATAGCTTTTTTTAACTTTGGCTGTGAAATTTTGCATTTTAAACTTATTGTCCATAGGTATATAATTTGCATAGTCTTTTTAAAGAATTCCCATTTCTGTTCTGTGTTCATCTATGCCAATATTCCCTCCCAGTCTAAGTCTTGGAGAGCAGCCCTCTTCCTTGGAAATTTTGCTCTTTTAAAGTTAAGTGATCTATATTTGCCATATGTGTTTGTAGCTTACAGCTAACATTAAATGAAATCATGTTATGGTCACTGCTACCCAGATATTCTTTTATATGAATATTGGTAATAAGCTCTGCATGGTTTGAGATTAACAGGTCCAGCAGAGCGTCATTCCTAGTCGGGGCCTCAATAAACTGGTCAATAAAATGGTCTGTTAATAGATTTATACATTTTTGCCCTTTAACTGTTCCAGCAGTGCCATTACCCCAGTCAATTTCCGGGTAGTTAAAACCTCCCATTATTATCACTGTCCCAGCCCTTTCTATCTGTGCAAGGAGCTGAGACTCCACCTTTTCATTAACACTGGGAGGTCTATAACATATGATAACCTTTTATAGTACGCACATCCATGTACAGTTCCACCCATAATGCTTCAGACTCATCACACTCTTTCACACTCGCTTTGAGATCACTTCTCACATAGAGACAGACACCACCACCCCTCCATTTTACCCTGTCTTTCTGAAAGAGAGCATAATAATAGCCCAGTGATGTGAAGAATGAAGCCAAACTTGCTCATCCATGTCTTTATGGATCTTGCATTGTGCACTGGTCCAAATCATTTGATGGAGGGGGGATTATGGTGTTCCAGTGAAGGGAACTCTTAAAACATCAGCATACCAAGACATTTTGGACAATTTCATGCTCCCATCTTTGTGGGAACAGTTTGGGGAGGGCCCCTTCCTGTTCCAACGTGACTGCGCACCAGTGAACAAAGCAAGGTCCATAAAGACATGGATGAGTGAGTTTGGGGTGGAGGAACTTGACTGGCCTGCACAGCGTCCGGATTTCAACCCGATAGAACACCTTTGGGATGTATTAGAGCAGAGTCTGCGAGCCAGAGGTTCACGTCCAACATCAGTGCTTGACCTCACAAATGCGCTTCTGGAAGAATGGACAAACATTCCCATAGACGCACTCCTAAACCTTGTGGACAGTCTTCCCAGAACAGTTGAAGCTGTTATAGTTTCAAAGGATGGGCCAACTCAATATTGAACCCTACGGACTAAGACTGGGATGCCATTAATGTTTATGTGCGTGTAAAGGCAGGCGGCACAATACTTTTGACAATATAGTGTATGTCACCAGAACACCAGTTTCTTCATAAAAGATTCTTGCATTTACTTGTGCATAATTGCAAATGTCCAAATGTTGTTTCGGAACCATGGCAAGTCTCTCCATTGCAGTTATATTTTGTTATGAGATCAGTGTTACATAATTACTCCTTCCTAAAAACAAGGCTTATTGGCTATTTGTACATCACTTTGTTATTTCAGCAGGTTAATTTATGTTCAGCACCACTATCTGATAACCATCTCATGTATAGGTCAAACCCCTAAACAGTTTCAGGAAGTTACTAGAAGAGCAGGTTTTTATTTGATTATCAAAGAACTGGAGAACGGAAGTTATTTATGATGATAAAATGGGGGGTGCAGCATAAAAAGTGTCCCGAAAATACTTTTAAAGCTGTATTCCAGGTATATATATTTTTTACAGAGTTATGTTGGTCCAGCTTAGACCAATATACTGTATGTATGCGTGTGCCATACCCATGGGATCCCCCTGGAAGCTGGAAATCACTGAGGGACAGCTATATTAGTTTCTGGGTTTCCTGCCACGCGGTTGCCTTGCTGCTTACTGAACACAGGAGGTTGCCCGCTGGGCACAGGAGCCATACAATGAACACTTTAACTTTTTATTGAATGCAAAGCATTCCCTGATTTGACAAAGTGGAGATTGTGATATCTCTCCCCATCTCTCCACCTTATCCAATTTCCAATCAAAGATTGCTTTGCATGTGTTGAGAAAATGCAATGCATTCTCTGATTGGCGCAGGTGTCAAGAGGGGCAAACTCCTGTGTTCCCAATGCAGCTGGGCAGCTGCTCAGCACAGGACCCAGAAGCTAGTGGAGGCAATGCCTACTACCATTATTTTCTTATTTTCAGCTTCTGGGGGGGAGAATCGGGGATTGGCCCAGTATAGTATATCTAACTATGTAAAAATGGTCACACCTGGAATTCAGCTTTAACAATCACAAAAAAGCAACTCACCTCAGTCAGTCAAGGTTAGAGGATGATCCTTAAAGTTAAAGTACCATACAGCAAACAGAACCAACGCATAAATCAACTTAATTTTTTATATCCATGATGCCATCTTCTAGATTTGTGGTCCTCAACCTTTGAGAGACCAAGGCCCGCTAAATTCTTTCAAAACATTCTTTGGCACAACAGTAAAGAATAAGTTTATACTCCTAATATAAAAGTATGGTAATGCAAAGTACGTATTTAACCACTTCATGCCTGCTACAGCTGTCCTTTGGCTATAGCTTTCTCGTTCTGGGAGGGAGCCCATGGAAGTCCTCCCAGAACCATGCCCCCCCCGCGTGCATCCTGTGGTGCCCATCTGGCGTGCTCTGAGATCGCTGTGTCCTTTGGACACAGCTGATCACAGATTGGGTTAAAGGGCCAATCACAGCGGCCCTTTACCATGTGATCAGCTATGTCCAATCACAGCTGATCACATGTAAACAAACTTGCCGGTTATTGGCATTCCTTTCCTCAAGTGCTGTCAGTGTGACAAGGGGACAATAACCCAGATTATTAGTGCACCCCTATCAGTGCCAGCTATCGGTGAAGGAGAAAAAGTACTTATTTGCAAAATTTTATAACAGAAACTAAGAAAACATTTTTTTTTTTATTTTCAAAATATTCGGTCTTTTTTCCGTTTAGCAAAGAAAAAAAAAAAAAACACGGTGACTAAATACCACCAAAAGAAAGCTCTCTCTATCTCACAAAAACAATAAACATGTCATATGGGTGCAGTGTAGCATGACCGCGCAGTAGTCATTTAAAGTTGTGCACTGGTGCGCAGTCATGTTGGAACAGGAAGGGGCCATCCCAAAAATGTTCCCACAAAGTTGGGAGCATGAAATTGTCCAAAATGTCTTGGCATGCTGACGCCTTAAGAGTTCCCTTCACTGGAACTAAGGGGCCAAGCCCAATCCCTGAAAAACAACCCCACACCATAATCCCCCCTCCACCAAATGGTTTGCACAAAGCAAGGTCCATAAAGACATGGATGAGCGAGTTTGGGGTGGAGGAACTTGACTTGCCTGTACAGAGTCCTGACCTGAACCCGATAGAACACCCACCTTTAGGATGAATTAGAGTGGAGACTGCAAGCCAGGCCTTCTTGTCCAATATCAGTGCCTGACCTCACAAATCTGCTTCTGGAAGAATGGTCAAACATTCCCATAGACACACTTCTAAACCTTGTGGACAGCCTTCCCAGAAGTGTTGAAGCTGTTATAGCTGCAAAGGGTGGGCCAACCCAATATTGAACCCTACGGACTAAGACTGGGGTACCATTAAGTTCACGTGCGTGTAAAGGCAGGCATCCCAATACTTTTGGTAATATAGTGAAGTTACTTACAACCAATAGAAATGATCACTGGACTAATCTGACTTCAAGTGAAAGCTGATTGTCTGCAATGGGTTGCTGTACTGCACACAATTTTTATGCTGCTCTACAAAGCATTATTGATTAACCACTTAAGGACCGGAAGGATTTACCCTTTTAATGAACAGGCCATTTTTTGCAATCCGGCACTGCGTCGCTCTGACATTTGCGCGGTCATGCGACGTACACAAACAAAATGTATGTCCTTTTTTCCCCACAAATAGAGCTTTCTTTTGGTGGTATTTGATCCCCTCTGCGGTTTTTATTGTGCTATAAACAAAAAAAGAGAGACAATTATGAAAAAATAACTATTTTTTACTTTTTGCTATAATAACTATCCCCCCCCCCCAAAAAAAAAATTATTATTATTTTTTTTTAACTAGTAATGGCGGCGATAAGCGACAGACACTTTTGACACTTTTTTGGGACCATTGACATTTCTACAGCGATCAAAGCTAAAATAGCCCCTGATTACTGTATAAATGTCACTGGCTCGGAAGGGGGTTAACACTAGAGGGTGATCAAATGAGTTAAGTGTTCCCTGGGAGGTGTTTCTAACTGTTAGGGGGGCGGAGTGTACTGACAAGGAGTAGAGAGAGATCGCTGTTCCTGATCACTAGGCACAGCAGATCTCTCTCTACTCCCCTGACAGAACGGGGATCTGTCTGTTTTAAATTGACAGATCCCCATTCTGGCTCTGTGAGGAGCGATCGCGGGTCGCCAGCAGACATCGCGGCCACTGGCCTAGAGCATCGGCTCAGCCGTCGTGGGCGCACGTCCCCTATAGCTGTTAAAGCGGCCAACGTACACCTACGGCGATTTGCGCAGCTGTGCCAACCTGTCGCAGTATAATAATGGCGGTTAAGCCTTTAGCAGGGACATGTAATTAGCGGACCTCCAGCTGTTGCAAAATGACAAGTCCCATAATGGCTCTGCCTCTGGGTAGTCTTGCTATGCCTCATGGGACTTGTAGTTCCTACAACAGCTGGAGGTCTGCTAATTGCATATCCCTGGCCTATAGTATATTAGGCAAACTGTGGTATGCAATGGGTTGTACCCTCAGCAGTCAATTAGATACCATTTCTTAATTGATAAGACCAGTTGAAGTGATATCTGGTTGGTGCAGGTTAATTGCTTTTTACATTCATATATTCAGTCTGATAGCATCTGAACATTCCTAGTTATAGCAATGTGGGTTCTCTTTACGGTGTTTCGGAATCATAGGGAGGAGAGTCTAGTTTGACGTCTGCTGTGTTCTAGTGAGAACTGGAATGATAGAAACCAAATGATGCAGGAGAGGATTCCAGTAGTAATTGTACAATGAAGAGCAGGAAATTCCTGCTTGTCGATCTTAGCACTACTAAATATACTTTATCATTCTGAACATACTTTCTATGTACCGTGTCTACCTAGAAAAGAGCCTGTGAACAGAACAGTATGTATGATTATTTCTGGTATGTCTACACCGGCTATAGCCGCTTTACAGAAGTGCTGAGTGCAGGATCCACCCAATGTCCACTAGTTCTGAGCAAAAGATTATACACACAACACCTATAGTTATTTTTTATTGGATAAGTACACCCATTACTGGCCTATTAGAAATAGAAGCTAATGGCTTTAATTACTCACTGACTATTCATATCTTTTCAATAGTCCAGTGATGAGATCCATTCTTTGGTCATTTTAACATGGCGCCTGGATATTTGAGCTGCATGCTTTCAGAGCAGATCTTAGGCTCGATTCACACCTATGCATGTTGCTTTTGAGCGTTTCTGCAGTGTTTTTTGCGGTGCTTGCCGCGTTTTTGAACATGTGTTTTTTTGACGCGTTTTTGCTGCTTTTTGCGTTTTTTTTGGGTTTTTTTTTTACAGTTTTTTTTTAAACTGTATACAGTGTTAAAAAAAATAAAAAGGGAAAAAAAAAAACGCAAAGCGCGGTAAAAAACGCGGTACATGCATTTTTGGATGCGGGTCCATTAAATTCTATTACATGCAAAACGCTGCATTTTGCATGAAAAAAAGAATCCCCGACCCTTTCCAAAAACGCAGAGGCACAAAAATGCATTGATGTGAACATGTTCCATAGGAACCCATGTTAAAAAATGCATCAAAAAACGCATTAGTGTGAATGGAGCCTTAGGCTGTGGAGTCTCCTGGAGGAGGATAAAGTTAACACGTAACAGAATAGGGGTGATTATTATTAAGGCTTAATCAATATTTAACCACTTTTACCCTCCTCCTGGCCAGGCCAATTTTCATCTTTACTCAGTGCTCATAGAGCGCACCGGCCACCACCCTCCCGTCTTTCGGCTATAACATAGGTGGCAGTGGTGACCTGTCTATTAGGGGTGCCCGAGCGCCGCCCCCTCTATCCACGGCAGCCTCCACCTTCTAGCGATGCGGTGATGCTCTCCATCGCCGCCACTCCCTATTCATGCATCTGGCCCCTTTCAGGATGCCGGGGCACCTGAATTACAGCAGCGGGGGTGTTTTTTTGAAGCACCTGATTAGAGCCTGAGGCTCTAATAGGCTTCAAAATAGGGTGGGCTTGTGGTGCAGAACATTGCGTTGCGAGCCCATCCAGGTGTTACAACAGCAATAGAATATTCGCTATTGCAACACTGATCCTCCTCCCAGCCAATCGGGAAGCGGGTCTGATACTCGTCACCCGATTGGCTGAAAGGACAGGTGATCCTATTGGACGCCTAGGAGGAGGGGAGAAGACGCATGGCAGAAGCGAGGAGAAGACACAGGAGCCGCTACCCGATGCCTGCGGCAGCCTGATGTCCGCGGATGCCCCGATCCCCGCCGCTCCTTGATGTCCACCGATGCCCGCCACCTAGATCATGTAGGTGGACTGACCCGCAGACAGCGAGCGGGGTGGGGGGCTTTGAGGTGCCGTTGGGGGCGGGGTGGTTGTTTGCCGCCCCCCCAAAACAAAACAAAACCACGAACAACCACTGATGGGTGGGAACCGGAAGGTGTTAAATAGGGAAGCGCTTTCAATACATAATCCCCATAACCATGTGTAGCATTGCCCCCTTGAGGACTGCTTGGATCTACCTGTTCTTCTGCATCGCCATGACCCTGTGAACATTCCAACCCACCTGACACTCTGGGTTCAGACATCTTCCACAACACCTTTAAAATGACACATCACACAAGTCAAATTCTATATTATCTAAGCTTTTACTGGAGTAAGGAATGTGGTATTGATACACAGAGGAGGGTAATTGGTCAACGGAGTGCTGGATAACAGCCCAGACTTAGAAGAATATTTTCCCTAAAAGACAGCTTAGAAACAATTCAACAGCACAAAAGCATAATTTACATATATGTACAATGAATTACCATCTGGAGCATAACCTGTAAAAGATTAGCTATCTAGGACAGGCAGTCACACACTAAAGGGGAACCCCAGGCCAGCCTATTCAACCTTTATATCCTAATGAGAGATCAGACAGAATAGGGGATAAAATAGGGCCCTTTAAATGGTAATAACAGCAGTGTCCAAGATGCAGGCCTGATAATCTTCACTGACAGTTGGAGCTCATTAGATTGTATTTAATAAGGCACAATGGTGTGGTAATAGCCGAAGGGCTTAAACAGGCTAGTGATACTCCTTGAAGTGGTTTTAAGTAAAAGGTGTCTACAGTGTTCAAAACAGTATTGCAGTAAAGTGTTCCCAAGTTAAAGGTGTCTGTACACAGTGTTCAGATAAAGTAGCAGGGAAGGGTAGCAAAGGATGGGCGATTGCCCTCTCACCAACGACAGAACTGGCTTAAACCTTGCAGACAGCGATCCTGGAAGAGACATCCTTCAGAGAAGTGACCAGTAGATCTGCTTGGTGGGTGCTGCGTAGATGTCCGAAGAACAGCAGGCAGGATTAGGCCCTCCGGGCCAGGTTGGAATTACTCGATCACCGCGTGGTAGGCCGCAGCCTCTCCTCGCACAGGGAGATGTGGGCACAGCAAGGCCCAGGAAGAAGAGAGCAGCGCGGATCTTCAGACTCTTTTATAGTTCCTCCCAGGAGTCTGTTCGGGTTGTAGCAAGGATCCCTGGGATGGGTAGTCCAGATGTCATGTCACACAAAGGAATTGCCAGTCTGAAAGACTACTAATCCCACAATCCTTTTTGGTTTGGCTCACAGATGTGATGACAGTCACTGGCGCCCAGCACTAGAGGGATATGTCTATAGGTGAAGAATGTTGGGGAATTTCACAATATTATGACTGTAGTCCACATCGCTACACATGCAATAAGGAAAAATATATAGATATAATTCAATCAACATAAATGCATCAACAATTATACATAGAAATGTGCAATCAATAATATGTCCACTCTATAAATGCATGTGAAACCATATAAAAAGGAAAACATAAGTCCATGTACCAAAGCGATAGTATATTCACTCCATCAATTTATCCAAAACCCCAAAAATATATAAAAAGTGTAAAGTCAGGGAGGAGCATTTGAGAAAGCCTATGACGGTACAAGGTGTCAGGCTAGAGGAGACGTCATCATGTTGGGCGGAGTTTGGATGCCATTTACTGGAATTGCTTCTGTGACATGCTTTTATCCACCTGCTGAAATGTGAGTGGTATTGCTTATATTTTAATAAAATTGAAAGAATGATCTACACTATCAGTGTTTTTTCAGCTTCCTCCTATATATTATCCTGCTACTTGGAGGGTAATTATTGGTGAAAGAGGAGGACTGGAGAGGAGCAACGTTTTAATATGTAAATAAAGCACTGTTGGCCTCCTTTTTTACAGTGGGGGTCCAATAGAAAAGGTAAGCAGACACCAATAAGGTGGGGTGAGGAGCAACTGGGTGCACGGTGTGGATATTGAAAGGGTAACTCCACTTTTGTGGGGGAAGAAATAGCAAATAAAGAAAAAATAATAGCGTATACAATTGCCACACAAGTCATATTGTAATTGAATGTTATTAAAATTTACCTTTCCTTTTTAACCACTTGGCCACTGGGCACTTAAACCCCCTTAATAACCAGACCAATTTTCAGATTTTGGTGCTCTCACATTTTGAATGACAATTACTCAGTCATGCAACACTGTATCTATATTAAATTTTTGTCTTTTTTTTCCACACAAATAGAGCTTTCTTTTGGTGGTATTTAATCACCGCTGGGTTCTTTATTTTTTGCACTATAAAAAAAAAAGACTGAAAAATCTGTAAAAAAAAATGCATTTTTCTTCGTTTCTGTTATAAAGTTTTGCAAATTAGTAATTTTTCTTCATATATTTTGGCCAAAATTTATACCGCTACATATCTTTGGTAAAAAAATAACCCAAATCGGTGGATATTATTTGGTCTTTGTGAAAGTTAGAGTCCACAAGCTATGGTGCCAATATGTGAAAATTGATCACACCTGAAGTACTGACGGCCTATCTCATTTCTTGAGACCCTAACATGCCAGAAAAGTACAAATACCCCCCAAATGACTCCTTTTTGGAAAGAAGACATTCCAAGGTATTTAGAAAGATGGTGAGTTTTTTGAAGTTGTCATTTTTTCACACAATTCTTTGCAAAATCAAGTTTTTTTTTTTTTTACAAAACTGTCATATTAGCAAGTTATTTCTCACACAAAGCATATGCATACCACAAATTACACCCCAAAACACATTCTGCTATTACTCCCGAGTATGGCAATACCACATGTGTGAGACTTTTACACAGCGTGGCCACATACAGAGGCCCAACATGCAGGGGAGCACCTTCAGGCGTCCTGGAGCTCCCAGGCCAATTCTGACATTTCTCTCCTACATGTAAAAATCATCATTTATTTGCTAGAAAATTACATAGAACCCCAAAACATTATACCCTGTTTCCCCGAAAATAAGACCTAGCGTGATTGTCGGTGATGGCTGCAATATAAGCCCTACCCCCAAATCAGCCCTAGTTAAAATAATTGTAGGACTTTTTTTCGGGGAAATAGGGTAGGGCTTATTTGGGGGGGTAGGGCTTATATTGCAGCAATTACTGACAATCACGCTAGGTCTTATTTTTGGGGAAACAGGGTATATGTTTTTTTAGCAAAGACCCTAGAGAATACAATAGCGGTCACTGCAACTTTTTATCTCGTACGATATTTGCGCAGCAATTTTTCGAACGCTTTTTTTTGGAAAAAAAAACAGTTTTGTGCTTTGAAAAAAAAAAAAAAAAAAACTATAAAAGGTTAACCCAATGTTTTTGCATAATATGAAAGATGAAGTTAGGCCGAGTCAAAGGGATACCTAACATGTCACCTTTCAAAATTGCACACGCTTGTGGAATAGCGCCAAACTTCGCTACTTAAAAATCCCCATAGGCGACGCTTTAACATTTTTTACTGGTTACATGTTTTGAGTTACAGAGGAGGTCTAGGGCCAAAATTATTGCTCTCGCTCTACCGATCGCATCGATACCTCACATGTGTGGTTTGAACACCGTTTTCATATGTGGGCGGGACTTACGTATGGGTTCGCTTCTGCATGCGAGCACACAGACAGGGGCGCTTTAAAAAAAAAAAATGTATTGTTCATTTTACTATATTTATTTTAGTTTGACACTTTTTTCCAAAAAAAAATTTTTTTGATCACTTTTATTCCTATTACAAGGAATGTAAACATCCCTTGTAATAGGAATATGGCATGACAGGTCCTCTTTACAGTGAGATATGGGGTCAATAAGACCCCACATCTCACCTCTAGGCTGTGCCTGAAATAAAAAAAAAAAAAAAAAAAAACGATCCTGGCTTCGATCGTAGCAGTGAGTCGGTAGAAGCACCGGAGGGCGGCGGGAGGGGGGGGGACGTCCCCTCACGCCTACCGTAAGAACGATCAAGCACTGTAACAGCCGCTATGATCGTTCTTATGGTGTAGGGATTCGCCGGATGAAAAAGCTGATATCTGAATGATGCCTGTAGCTGCACCCATCATTCAGATATTTCCGCACAAAGTCAAGGACGTCGTAAGGAAGTTGTCCATTTATAAAATATTTCTAACACATAGCATGTACATACTAAAAATGGCACCCCAAAATAGATTCTACTTCTCCTGAGTACGGCGATACCACATGTGTGAGACTTCCACAGCCTGGCCACATACAGAGGCCGAGCATGGCTTGGTATGGCCGAGCACGGCTTGGTATGGCCGAGCACGGCTTGGTATGGCCGGGTATGGCAGAGTATGGCTTAGCATGGCTGGGTATCACCGAGTATTGCAGAGTATGGCTGGGTATTGCGGGGCATTGCAGAGTATTGCACGGCATTGCAGAGCATTGATTGATGGATGGATGGATGGATGGCTGGCTGGATGTCACTGTGCAGCGCTGTGGGCTTTACAGATCCAGCCCACAGCGCTGCTACCATCCATGCATCCCCCTCTCCTCTCAGTGTGTACTGATCGGTACACAGAGGGGAGGAGAGGAACAGACGCCGGTTTGTTTACATGTGCTGTCAAATTACGGAGCGATCACATGGTAAACGGCCGCGATTAGCGGCCATTTACCGGGATCCGTGATGCGCTGGGTCCTCTGGACCCGGCGGTCACGGATGTTCTCGGGGGCGCGCGAGAGCGGAATTCTGGGAGGACGTCACTGTACGCCCTCCCGGGGTTAAGCAACCGCCCTGTAGCCTTCATTTGGCTATGGGCCGGTTGTTAAGTGGTTAATCTGTAGCCGCTGTAATTTTCTATCAATGCAAAGCAATATGGCTACCTGGAGTTCTGTACACAGAATGTGTACTGACCACCCCCCAGATAAATAATTTTTCCTGCTTGTGTGATTGGCTCACCAATTCTGTCTAAGATACAAGTCAGATTTCAGGCATCCCCTGCAACAAAAATGTCATTTTTGGTGAGATATTTCCAATGGGAACACATCTAAAGGGATGCAGGCCCAGCAGCTTTCCTCATTAGGGTCCTGCAGCGGCCACAGCTGACTGATAATAATTAACCACTTCCGGATCGCCCCCCCCCCCCCGATATAATTCCTAACTTTGAATAGGGATTTCTTTGTTATGGCAGCAGCTAGCTGCCATAACCCTGGTATCTTCTTCGGCGGGTGGTCCGGTTTCCGGTAATAGTCGTCTCTGTGGCGGATTCGCCGCAAGATCACTTTTATCAGTGGCGGGAGAGGGCCCCCCTCCCACCCTGCTCCGGTGCCCTCAGTCGCTTACTGGATCCGTCGGTAGCGGTGGAGGTGATCGGATCCTTGTCCTTCCTGTGTATGGAGATGAGTGAGGGGAAGATGGCCCCCACCCGTCTCCATACCATTGAAGGGCGGAAGCGACATCAAAACGTCACTTCCGTCCATAGGTCTTAAAGGGCCATTATTTATTTATTTTTTTTCAAATGACATTTTTTTATTTTATTTTTTATTGCATTTTAGTGTAAATATCTGAGGTGTTTTTGACCCCATATCTCATATTTAAGAGGTCCTGTTATGCTTTTTTTCTATTACAAGGGATGTTTACATTCCTTGTAATAGGAATAAAAGTGACAATTTTTTTTCAAAAAGAACAGTGCAAAAATAAAATATAAAAGGTAAGATAAATAAGAAAAAAAAAAAAAATTAGAAATGTTTTAAACGCTCCCTGTCCTGCCGAGCTTGTGCGCAGAAGCGAACGCATATGTGAGTAGCACCTGCATATGAAAACAGTGTTCAAACCACACATGTGAGTTATCGCTGCAATCGGTAGAGCGAGAGCAATAAAGCCCTAGACCTCCTCTGTAACTCAAAATTTGCAACCTGTAGATTTTTTTAAACGTCGCCTATGGAGATTTTTAAGGGTAAAAGTTTGTTGCCATTCAACAAGCGGTCGCAATTTTGAAGCGTGACATGTTGGGTATTAATTTACTCAGTGTAACATTATCTTTCACAATATTAAAAAAAAATGTTCTAACTTAACTGTTGTCTTATTTTTTTTATTCAAAAAAGTGTATTTCTTACAAAGAAAGGGCGCTTATAAGACCGCTGTGCAAAGTATTGCAACGATGGCCATTTTATTCTCTAGGGTGTTAGAAAAAAAAAAAAAAAAAGTATAATGTTTGGGGGTTCTAAGTAATTTTCTAGCAAAAAAACTTGTTTTTAACTTGTAAACAACAAATCTCAGAAAGAGGCTTGGTCCTTAAGTGGTTAAACCACTACCATTAGACCCACTAAGCCCAGAGGCACAGAGAAACACATGGATTTCTTCAGAATAACAAAAAGGTAGGAATTTGTAACAAAGGTTGTTATAATCCTTGCACTGTACATAGATCACCCAGAGGGGAATGTTTTTTTCTCAACAAAAGTGGAGTTGCGCTTGAAGCTTTTATTGCTGTTTGAAGATCTTTGTAATTATAATGTGAGATTACACCAACAATTGAAAGGTGTATGGGACTTACCTCATTCTATGGACTTTACACTTTATATATATATATTTTTTTGGTTTTGGATAAATGAATGGAGTGAATGTACTATCACTTCGGTACATGGACTTATATTTTCCTTTTTTATATGGTTTCATATGAATTAATAGAGTGGACATATTATTAATTGCACATTTCTATGTATAAATGTTGATGCATTTATGTTGATTTAATTATAATTATATATTGAATGGTTATGGGGGTTATGTATTGAAACTGTTTCACTGTTTAAATATTGAGTGTGATGAGTGTAAATTTTTTTTTTGGCGAAAGCGGCTTTCTTATCTCGAGTTAGAGTTATTTCTAATAATCACATATTTTAAGGCTTAGGTTAGTGTAATGCCCCGTACACACGGTCGGACATTGATCGGACATTCCGACAACAAAATCCTAGGATTTTTTCCGACGGATGTTGGCTCAAACTTGTCTTGCATACACACGGTCACACAAAGTTGTCTGAAAATCCGATCATTCTGAACGCGGTGACGTAAAACACGTACGTCGGGACTATAAACAGCAGTAGCTTTCATCTCTTTATTTATTCTGAGCATGCGTAGCACTTTGTGCGTCGGATTTGTGTACACACAATCGGAATTTCCGACAACGGATTTTGTTGTCGAAAAACTTTATAGCCTGCTCTCAAACTTTGTGTGTCGAAAATCCGATGGAAAATGTCCGATGGAGCCCACACACGGTCAGAATGTCTGACAACCCGCTCCGATCGGACATTTTCCATCGGAAAATCCGACCGTGTGTACGGGGCATTAGACTTAGGGGGGTCAATTTTCTAGAGGTGGGAGTTTAAGTGTTTACACTAGATCAGCCTTTCTCAACCAGGTTTCAATGGAACTCTAATGCCGCGTACACACGAGCGGACTTTACGGCAGACTTTGCCCGGCGGACTGGATTTCGTCGGACAATTCGATCGTGTGTGGGCTCCAGCGGACTTTGTTTTCTCAAAAGTTGGACGGACTTGGATTTGAAACATGTTTTAAATTAATCCGTTGAAATCGAGTCCAGTCGAAAAGTCCGCCATCTGTATGCTAGTTCGACGGACAAAAAGCCACGCTAGGGCAGCTATTGGCTACTGGCTATGAACTTCCTTGTTTTAGTCCGGTCGTACGTCATCACGTACGAATTCGACGGACTTTGGTGGATTGTGTGTAGGCAAGTCCGTTCATTCAGAAAGTCCGTCGTAAAGTACGTCAAAGTCCGCCGGGCAAAGTCTGCCGTAAAGTCCGCTCGTGTGTACGCGGCATTAGGTTCCTCCATAGGTTGCTAGGCATTCCTTGAGCTGTGGCTAATTGACCCCCTATTTGATGATACCTGCATAGTTCCAGGGTGAACATCATCTGGCAGAGCCAGCAACATGACACCAATGATCTTTTTTAGCTGCCTGTAAGCCCCAGTTCACACATTACTTCAGCGTGCTTTCAAAGCCGCCAGTCAGTGTGATTTCATGTTGGGCTTGCCAAAATCTGTGCTATTTCATGCACAGATGTTAATGCAAGTTGCACATGAAATCACCAAAAATAATGCAGGAACCTTTTTCCTTGTCAAAAGAAGTTTATTGAGTATACAATGTTATAAAGATACATAAAGTAAGTTTCCAAGGATCTATAAAGTAAGCTCATTGTTTTACAGTAGGGTTTATATTAGGTAAATATCATGAAATTTCAAATATTAAACATTGGGTTCACGTAAACCTAAATTAAAGATTTATATCATTTCCTTAGTTACTTTTGTAGGTATTTAAATGATTTATACCTACTATACATATTGTTTACAAGTAGAGTGTATATAGGTCAAATAAATTCTGATAATGAGCTTTAATCGTAAGATGGAGAAAAGGAAAGAGAAAGAAGAAAAAGGGTTGAAAGGTAGAGGTATGGTTCACAAGGTTGTCCCGCTCGTCAGTTTATTATTCTTTTTAGTTCTCTTTGAAGCCTTAGAATGGGTGTCTCTGTAAGTCATTTAATCTGTTACCATGGCAACAGGACAGAGTCATTGAAGTTTGACAGGAACTGTTGTTTTATCCAAGGATGCCAAAGTTTTTCAAATTTTGGAATTTGATTTTGATCGATGGCTACCATCTTAGCATGGGACATTGTATTATTCATTCTGTGAATTGTTTCTGCTAGTACCAATGTAGGAGATTTCCATGCCTTGGCCACTGTTTGTTTTGCAGCCGTTATTAGTTGGATCATAAGTTTGAATTGAGAGAGTGTTAACCATTCCGGTTTTAGATTAAGTAAAGTTAAGTATGGATCTGGTTGTATTATTTTTTTAAATATTTTAGATGCAATCACGAAGACTTCCTTCCAGAAGGTTTGGATTACTGGGCACGTCCACCATATGTGTAAATATGTGCCTATTTCTGGGCATCCTCGAAAACAAAGAGCTGAGGTATTAGGTTAATATTTTGCAACTCTAGCGGGTACAAGGTACCAGCGAGTTAGGACTTTATAATTTGTCTACAGTGCTAAGATGTTGGGTGAAGATGACTTAGATGTGAGCCATATGTTAGACCAGTCCGTGTCTTCTAAAGTTCATCCCAGGTCCTCCTCCCACCTCTGAACGTAAGAGGGTTTATTAAGATTTGCTACTCCATATAATTGATTATAAAGTGATGAAATTGTACCTTTAGCAAATGGATCTTTTGTACAGATTGATTCAAAAATGGATAATTGGGATAATGGTGTATCCCCCTTTAGGAATGGTGTATAGAAATTTTTGATTTGGAGATATCTAAATATCTCAGAGTTTGGTAGATCATATTTTTCTCTAAGCGATGGGAATGAAAGGAATGATTTAGATGCTATGAAGTCATTTAGTGTCTGAATGCCTGATGTTGTCCAAGCTTTAAAAGAATTTTGGTAGATCCATGCCGGATAAAAGGCCGGATTTCTGATAAAAGAAAGGAGAGGATTGTGTGGAGATTGTAACTGATATTTGGTTTTTAGTTTATCCCAGAGAGATAAGAAGTGTTTAGTTATGGGATTATGAATTTTAAAGCGGTCTTTAGGATCAAGCCACAATAAATTTGATATTAATAGAGGGTCATTTTCTGAAGCCTCTATAAATACCCATAATGGTATTTCCTGTTTTGCATGGTATTTGGACAGACTGGCCAAATGTGCTTCTCTGTAGTAGTTAGTAAAATTAGGGTATCCCAGGCCTCCTTTATTTTTGGGAAGATGTAGTGTGTGTATATAGGTATACGTGGTTTAGAAGAGCCACATATAAACGAAGTTGCTCTTTTTTGTACGATTCTCAAAAAATAGGAAGGAATTGGAATAGGGAGGACTCTGAATAGATAAAGCAATTTGGGTAGAATAGTCATTTTGATTGCATTAATCTTCCCTATCCAGGATAAAGGAAGTTGCGACCATTGTTTTATTAGATTTGTGATCTGTCTTAATACAGGAGGATAATTGGTTGAGAATAAGTCAGAATGAGATGCTGTTAAATGAATTCCAAGATATGGGATTTATTTTTCTGCCCATGTGAATGGGAGTGCATCCCTAGCCGGGATCAATTCCATGTTTGTGAGTGAAATATTAAGCACTAGACATTTCTTAGGATTAATCATAAGGCCGGATAGGGCTGCAAATCCATCAAGAGCTGGTATTAAGTTAGGACCAGAGACCTGTGGTGATGATAGAAAAAGTAATATATCATCTGCAAATATACATAATGTGTGTAATACCTCCTACTTCAATGCCAGTTATAGTTTGGTTTGTTCTGATGTATTGGGCCATGGGTTCGAGTATAAGGGCAAATAATAAGGGAGATAATGGGCAACCCTGTCGGGTACCTCTTTCGATATTAAAGGCTTCAGATTTGTATCCAGCATATTTTATATAGGCTTTGGGTTTATTATATAATGCTTTGATCCATGTTAAAAAGTGGGGTCCAAAACCCCATTTTTGTAATGAATATTGCATATATTGCCAGGATACTGTGTCAAATGCCCTCTTAATATCGAGAGATAGAAAACATAAAGGGATTTTCCGTTTTTTAGCAATATGTGCCAATAACACTGCCCTGCGTATATTATCGCCTGCCTGTCTATTTGGCATGAAGCCTACTTGATCTCTATGTATTAATTTTCCTATAATGCTATTGAGGCGTTTTGCTATTATTTTTGCTAATAATTTAATATCGAGGTTTAACAGAGAGATAGGCCGATAATTCACACAGGAAGTATCATCAGAAAGGGGTTTTGGGATCATACAAACAATTGCCATTAGTGTTTCTTGCCGAAAAGAATGTCCATCTAGAAGTTTGTTAAAAGTTTCAGTGAGAATGGGAGAGAGTATTTCTGAGAATGTTTTATAGTATAAAGCCGAGTAGCCGTCTGGGCCTGGTCTTTTGTTAAGTTTTAGGTCTTTTATGGCGTTAGCAACTTCATCTATAGTTATAGGCTCATCCAAACTGCTGTTTTGATTCTGAGATAACTCAGGTAAGGTTATTTTTGAGAAGAAGGATTCAGCCTCTGTAGGATTAAATTCATTGTTTGTCTTGTATAAAGTTGCGAGATGTGAGTGAAATTTATGGACTATTTTAACTGGATTACAAGTGTAAACATTTTTTGATAATTTCAAACGTATTGGTTTGAAAGATTTGTTAGTTGAATTTAATGCCCGAGCCAAATATGTACCTGGTTTGTTTGTATTCATGTAGAAATTGTGTTTGGAGCGTTTGAGGGATTTATCAACTGACTCAGTGAGAAATAGATCGTATTCCAATCTAGATTTTTCCAGATGAGATTTTGTACTCTGAGATGGATTATCTTGAAATGATATGTAGGCTGCATTAAAATTGAGTTCTAGTTTTTTTGCTAGATTTTTGCGTTCCCGTTTAAATAGTGCCATTTGTCTTTGTATTGTACCACGCAAGACAGGCTTATGAGCTTCCCACAGTGTTATTGGGGAGATGTCTGTTGTATTATTAATTGATATGTATTCCTTTAAAGCTTGTTCAATGGCCATCTGATGTAGTGGGTGTTTGAGCATTATGTCCGGTAAGTACCACATGCGCTTTTGGTATGGCTGAGGCTATAGTAGTGTATACTGCATTATGGTCAGACCACGGAATCGGAATTATATCTTATGCAATAATTTCTGGTATCATTCCTATTGTTAGAAAAATATGATCTATTCTGGTGAAGGTTTGATGGGGGTACGAAAGTGAATTTCTTTTTCATTGGGTTACTTTCTCTCCACGAATCTACCAGATTGTATTTGGAAAGAAGTTGAGAAAAAGGTAATCTAGAGGTTATTTTGGATGGTGTAAAAGGTGATTTATCTAGAAATGGGAGGAGGACCTGGTTCGAATCCCCACACATTATCACTGTTCCTATTTTGTGTGTATTAATCACTTGTAATATATGTGAGAGGAATGGTGTAGGTTGTTTGTTAGGAGCGTAGTAGGAAATCACCGTGATTGCTGTATCCATTATATAACCCATGAGTAACAGGTATCTACCTTCTGGGTCTTTAATTTCTGATGATAAGGTGAATGGTGTGGATCGGTGAAATGCAATTAGAGTTCCCCTTTGCTTGGTACAGGCAGAAGCCGTGTAAATTTGTTGATAAAAAGGAGAAATATATTTTGGAGTAGAATCTTTGGTGAAGTGTGTTTCTTGGAGGCATACTATGTGAGCCTTCTTGTTATGGAAAGTACGGAAGGCTTTGGTCCTTTTTTGAGGGACATTTATTCCCTGAACATTCAGGGAAAGTATATTCAGTGGTGCCATGGCAACAGATCAAATAGTTTTGACTTACTTTTTGTTATGCAGAGCTGACTGCGCAGATCAACCTGTGTGGACTGAAGAGATGAATAGATAGAAAAGAAACCAGTGAATTCTGGAGTAAAGAGTAAACAAAAAACATATGAGATTAGATGATACATTGTATAAATTATTTTTTGCAAGTAATCACAATTTGCCCGTGAAAGAGAATAAATATCTCTCTCAGGGGAATAAGTGCCTTCGTCACACTCCCACATAATATGGTTGGGAGAATGAGGAGGGCTAATGGGGGTACACGGATCTTCCGCTTACAGGAGAGAAGTGCTATGTCAAAAGACATCAAAATGATGTTTCATTAATTGGAGTGCAGAATATAGTTTTTGTTGAAATTATTTATTCCAGGGTGGTTGTATATGGTTAGTCTTTCCCTAGGCTAAATAATTCAGTTAGAAAGGTACTGTTAATAACTTTGGTATTGATGAAGATAGTTTGAATTATTTTGGGATTTTAACCCTTTTAGGAGTAAACAATTACATATTTTATTCATATGTAACTATTTAGATATGTTAACTCATAAAATTGAGGTTGTATTGCTTCAGATTAGAAAAAAATATATAGTTCTAGGAACTAGTTAGGTAATAATAATATTTGTTTTAAGAAAAGAAAGAAAAAGCTTCCATTACTTCTGGATTATTGAACATATTTGTCCTAAAAAGTAATAAATCTATTGTTATTACCTGATAATATATAACTGAACAAGAATTTCCTTATTTCACTTATATATTCTAAGGCTATATGAATCAGAAGTAATAAGAAATATAACTGGAATGTAACACGATCCCACACAGTGTGTGACTATCAGAATGCAGTTACATTCAGTTATAAATACAGGTTTTTTTATAGAGAACTATCTCTTAGTATAATAAATGAAGAGATATCAGGAAATAGGATGTCAGTCCATTGAATCTTCTTGGTCCATGGATGATGTGGCATAACGGCCTCTTTTGTGAGAATGATGATTCCCATTTTGTTCTGAAATTTTCTGAGTGCTGCCTGAAGGTGAAGATGTCATTCTTCTGCGTGTGGGAGAGTTGCTGCTTGTGGGTTCTGTCAGATTTAATTTTAAAAGGGTTTGTTGTAGTTCATCTGCTGATCTGCTTCTGTAAAATGTACCTTGGTAGTTAAATCTGACTGAAAAGGGGAAGCCCCATTGATACATAATGTTGTGGCGTTGCAGTTCCATTAGTTGGGGTTTCATGGATCGTCTTTTAGTAATAGTAAGTTGGGATAGGTCAGCAAAAATTTGATAATTGTGTCCTTGAAAATTAAGTTCCTTTTTTTCTCTTGCAGCAATTAGTATTTGTTCTTTCGTTCTGTAATAATGAAATTTTGTGATTATATCACGTGGGGGTCCATCTTTCTTTTTGGCTGTGAGGGCTCTGTGTACTCTGTCCAGTTCTAAACGTTCAATAGGGATATCTGGCTTTAGTTCTTGTAATAGAGCAGTAATAGTAGATTGCAGGTCTGTCACAGTTTCAGGTATTCCCCTTATGCGCAAGTTTGAACGTCTGGCTCTATTTTCGTAATCTTCGAGCTTAGTTTGAAGTATTAAATTCTCTTCTTTTAATTGTTCCAATTCTGTTATATTTACTTGGGTTGTAATTTCAATTTCATCCATTTTTATTTCTAGGGCTGCGGTGCGGTTTCCCAGCTCTCTTATTTCTTTGGTTAGGCTTTTTGTTATTTGGTCTGAGGTTTGTTTTAAAGCCTTATGAAGCATCTTTTCAAATTGTAATAATATTACTGGGGATGCTGAGGAGGTTTGTGGAGAAGTTTGTGAGAGGATTTGTTCTGTATCTGACTCAAAAGGAGAGTCTTGCTGTGACATTTTCTGTCTGTGAGAGCGCCCTGATGCTGTATCTTGTGAGGTGACTGGAGCTGCTTTAGTTGCAGTGAGTGCCTGTGAGCTCTTTGTGAGGTGATTTTTATTTCTGCCACGGTTTCCTCCCAGTACCATATTTCCTGCCCAAACTTTCACAGTTTGTTCCCTGGGGCAAAAAGGTTCAAATGGATACCTTTTGAGCCTGCAGGCTCCGCTTTGTCCTTCTCTTCTCTCCTCAGCGGTGTGGAGCTCTAACAATGCATGTCTGCTCTGCTAGGCTCCGCCCATCTCCCGCAGGAACCTTTTTCAAATCGGTGCAAGTTGGAGTCGCACCGATTTGAACGGTTCCATAGGCAAAAATAGGGTGTAAAGATGGGCTCGGGCATGTTCGGGATCCTAGTTCCAACCAACCTGTACGATCCTGCCAGGAAGCCAACACTGCACAACGCTACTCACAGGCAGTGAGACATTTCCCGATCTGTGCATCTCGGGCATGCACTAATGCTTGCTTCTCCTCTTCTCCTCAGTTTTTACGCAGGAAAAGGACAGTATTGTTAAGTACACGTCACCGGATGTACTCTTGTGTCTAACAGAGGCCGGAGTCAAGGAAAGACTACATAAGCTTAACACAAATAAATCCCCAGGACCAGATGGCTCAAAAAACTCAGTCAGGTTATGGCCAGACCATTATTCCTAATCTTTGTGGACAGCATACTCACAGGATTGGTACCAGCTAATTGGAGAAAAGCCAATGTGGTACCATTATTCAAAAAAGGGCAGAGACATACAGTATCTCACAAAAGTGAGTGTACCTCACACCATAGGTTGCCATTTGTTCCAAAAGTCTCAAATGCCAATACAACTTTATTTGATAGCAGGAAGTGAGATTTAGCCTTACTTCCTAATAAAATGATTGATACCTGCGCTTTCAGAAAAAAATATGTTCAGTGTTCAAATTAATATACTGGATATAATCCCCCAAAAAATATTGAATAAATGTATGTACAACACTGTGTTACCTTAGTGAGCTGCTGCTGAGACAAGTCAAATTAATTACCCTTCAATTATAAACCACATATGCAAAGCGATGCTCGCTATCCAAATCCTAATTTGTTCAACTAACAAAAAAATGTGTAAATAATCATAAGTGTAGCATCCTCTAGCTTAGTGTACAAGGTCTGGATTGAATCTGGGTCAGGGTGAGTTACTCAGGGAGGCTGGATGACTCATCAAGCAGTACCTCTGGTACCTCCCCCTACTTGCTGGAACCATGGAGAAGCTTCCAGAAGAATGGGTGGAAGGTTAGGGGGAGCTGTTTGGAGTATTGGGGTGGGCCCCAGCCAATCCCCAGCAAGTGGGCTGGCAGGGGGCGTGCACCTCCTAAATACTCTTGGGTCATGCCAGCAGGGGCAGTCAGGTGGAAGATGGAGATGAAGTCCTGAAGAGGCTGCCGATGGCTCTTGGGGGTACCCCCTAGTCTGGGGGAGGGGGGGGGGCCCTGGGGCTCGGGTGCTGGAGAGACCCTCTACAAATGAGGAGGAATCCTTTCCTGGATGCACAGGAGCAGGTGTGAGGACAGTGGGAGAGAGTCAGCACGTCCAGGAGAAGTCAGCTGGATGGGCTGGTGAGTGTACAGTCTGGCAGGACTGTGGTGGAGAAGTAGCCAGGGGGCTAGTGAAAGGGGTAGCTGCAGCCACGCGGCTGGCAGTGCCTGAAGAGATGGTGCTGGGATCAGTAGCCACAGGGATATAAGCTGGACATTGGACTTTGCTACACAACCAAAGGGGTCCATGGTCCCTGCTTGCTTGTTGCCTTTTTATTTATAATTTCACATTTTAAACAACTGTAGCACTGGTAGATTTGCGATCTAGCATCTGATAGGTAAATTTAGTAACTTGTTCGTTAGGGAAGTTAGATTTGCCTCTGTTCCAGCTTGGCTGACGTTGCATGTATTTCCATACTGAGCCGGTGGGTGTCGCTGTTACCACTGGCTAGTGTTGGAGAGGCAACGTGTCAAAGCGTATGGGGGCTCCTCTGTCCCGGAGACGACTCAGTGGAGGTGGTCCTCCGAGTTGCATTCTGGGAGAGGGTATTTATGGGACAGACGCCATATTTTGGGGTTCGTTTTACAGCCACCTGCTGGCCCTCCTGGCCGACAGGTATGCGTTAGCGTGCTACCTCGTGGTCCTCCGTTCCGGAGGCCCACGTCGCATGGGGGGGCCCAGAAGCTTGTCTGGGGCCTACCACAGCAGCCGAGGAATGGTCCTGAGCTGTCTATCCAGAGTGAAGAACCTGGACAACCGAGGAGATCCCAGGGGAGGACCCGTCATGGAAGGATCATGCAGAGTGCTGGTCTGGAGAGGGGCCTGGTGACTCGGTTGGAGGACGTATCCTAAAATAACTTTACAGCATAGTGTTGCTGGGTTTGGCTTAAAGGTACAAGCACTGTGACTGGCATTCACCACAAAACCAATACATCCTGTGGCAGAGGATCGTACAGGTTCATCCCAAGCAAGTCTGTGGCAGAGACTTTTGTTCGTGCTACGTACTGGCTGCTAGGCAAGTGAGAGAGGCCTATCCAGGCGAGCAAAGAGTGTAACCCACAAGGGGAGCGCATTCTACTGTAATAAAAATAAAATTTGTCAAGAATCCTACAGAAAGGTATTTGAGTTTCCCTGCAGTTTCCCTTCTGCTTCTTTCCTGCTACTTCCTTCGGTAATTGTTCAATAAAGCATTTTAAACGTGCTCACGTGTTGGTGCTTGTATCGTCCGGAGGTAAACTCAACGGAACCCTAGACCCGGTGCCAGTGAAACAGAGGGAAGGAGAGTGAGGGTAACAAGCCTGCTTTAAACCAGCAGCTCCACCGAGAGTTATTAATTATTAATACAAGCTTCAAATATTGGTCATAAAATGTTTTGGGTGTAGTCACTTCCCAGGAAAAAAAAGACATCTCCCCCTTTTCCTATTTGGCATACAAAATTAAAGATCGTAGCTTTAGATATACCCTATTTAGGTAGTATGTTTATAGAGACACAAGATCCATGGTTACATATTTAAATATGAAAGATTGAATTTTTGATACCGGATTATGCTGATGTTTTAGTACTACTTTAAATCTACTCTTTGAGATACTGAGCTGCTGTAAAGTTTTGATATGACATGTAAAAATGGGGAATGAAAGGGATACCTCTAATATACTATGTTTACTATATAGAAATATCAATTTTTTGGGGGGGAAATTTCTTGACTATAGGATTCGTCAACTACGGTCTTACACTTATCTTAAACCTATTATAACCACACAACGCTGCGTGACATGGGTTTAAATGGCCACAACAGCCCTTTATTAACAAATTATATAACAATCAAACAGAACAATTTTAACACCAGGAGGGGGTCTTTGGGGTCCCATTTTGATCAATAACCACTGTGTCTTCAGCTGTGCCCCAGCCGGCTCAAAGACATTGCGACTTTCCAATTTTTCTTTCCCATGGTCCCTAAGTCCTGGGAGAAACACCAACAACCAACCACGGTGGGATGCCATACCCTGTATGGGTCCCCCAAAATTTCAATAATCTGTTCTAATTCTTAACCCCCCAAAGACCCCCTGACCCGCCATGCGAGCTTGAGTGACACCTCACTAAAGCGAGTCCCTCCACACCTGAAGAGCCCTCTGAACCCCTTCTTGCAATCCCAAAAACCAAAAATCTGTGCCAACCGCATTTAAATGTACACCATCATCCCTCCAATAGCGAATAGACAAGTCTTACAGATCGCGATGGTGAACCACCACACCCTCAATACGAGACACAAAATGACCTATCTCCCTGTTGGCTTTTATCCTGGCCTTATTCAAGCGCTCAACTGAACGCGCATTACGCCAATTGTGTCGGGCCACTATGTCCGACCACACTATAATAACTCCAGGGAAATCACGCATCAACCATAAAATGTCGAATTTAACATCCCGGACAATATCCCTAGCAGCCCGGACCCCCATGTCATTCCCTCCCACGGAAAGCACCAAAACATCAGGAGGCCTATCCACTCTAGAATAATAGTGAAATTCCGGAATAACCCGGCCCCACATCATGCCTCTGACTCCCAGCCATTTGCAGACTGCTTCACTCCGGGGAACGCCGAGCTGTCTCCCTTCAGGTCGTGCATCTGCTCTGATAGCCCCCCAGAAGACATAAGAGTCGCCCAGAATCCACACCAGGCCTTGCGGAAAACCTGTAACAGACAATCAAAGAAAAAACCTAGAACCCAAAAACAACCCTAATAAAAGAAATTACATCATGAAACAGCATTACAACATGTGCGGACGGACATAAATTTTGAAGCGGTCAGATTCCCACCTCCCTATCCGCTTTACTATCTCTGGACTCAATCCCCAGCGAGATGCCTCCGTAGCTGCCCCTACCCTGAAAGAATGAGTATTGAATTGAGAGGCTCGCATGCCAACCGTCAGCAAACATCGCTTAAAAACCGCCACAAACTGGAAACGCGACAAGGATGAGCCATCCTCATGCTGCAGAAATGTCCCTTGTACACCCTGCCGAACCTGTGCGAAGCGCTGTACCGCAAGCACCGGACACACCGTCTCCCGAAGCACTTTAAACAACGTTACAAAAACCCCTCTGCCCAGCTGATCAGTTTTTGATCTGCTGATATGGAGCTGAATACTATCCTCAGCAATTTGCACCTCCGAAAACAACAAACCCCCATCACCGCGTTTGTTTTTACTCACCAACTCCCCAATTCTCAAGGCTCCAAAGAAGGCCAAAGAAAAAGCTGCCGTAAACAGGTGAACCTCGTAAGGCGAGGAACAAACCCTGTGCAAGATTCCTACCAGGTCCTGTAGCAGCCCAAAAGACACCGGGCGCCTGGTATCTCTTACCACGCGTCCGCGCCGGAAACCTTTCATAGCCTGACGCACCATAAATTCCTTCGTGACATCACGCAAGCCTCGTAGCTTATAAAGAAAAGCCATCGCTGCCAATCTCCGGTTCATTTTAGATACCGATTCACCCCTGGAAAATTGCATCCCAATCATATACAACAAGTAAAGCCTGTCCTGATCCGAAAAACAACCCCCTATGGAACTTACCAAGCCGTCCCATTCACGCCAAACCGATGCGTAGGCCGCCCACGTTCCCACACTCACCGAACGCTGTACCAAGACACCAGCTATTCCAATGCCAGCCTCCACAGATGCGCAGGACAAGGAACCGACCTCTGCTCCGCCGCCAGCTTCCGGAACCTGTCCCACTGAAAACGAGACCAGGCATCAGCAATGGAATTCTCAACACCCGGTACATGTACAGCTTTTACTAAACAATTCAAGCTCAAACAACGAAGAACCAAAAAACGCAATAAGCGCACCACCGGCGGAGACGAAGCCGACAGACTAGACACAACTGCCACCACCCCCATGTTATCGCAGTGAAAGCAAACCCGCCGATTTTGAAATAGAGACCCCCAAATGTCCACTGCCACCACAATCGGGAAAAGCTCCAATAACACCAGGTTACTCAAGAAGCCCGCGACACGCCATTCCTCCGGCCACGCCTCCGCGCACCATGCCCCTTGACAGTATGCCCCGAAACCCAAACTGCCAGCCGCATCCGTATACAAGTCAAAATCAAAGGCCGACACTACCGGAGCCATCCATAAGGACCTCCCGTTATAAGAGGCCAGAAACTACTCCCACACCCGTAAATCCGGCCGAAAGCCGAATAAAATGATGCGGCAAACGCACCCCCGCAGTAGCGGCATTCAGGCGGCGACAAAAAATGCGCCCCATCGGCATAATGCGGCACGCGAAGTTAAGCTTCCCCAGCAAAGACTGCAATTGTTTCAGCCTAATTTTTCTGGCCGGCAGGGCCGCCTCCACCAACAATCGCAAATCCTCCAATTTTTCGCGCGGCAAGCAACACTCCATAGCCTGCGTATCAATGATGATATCCAAAAATTGTATCTCAGTGGAGGGACCTTCCGTCTTTTTCGGCGCAAGAGGAATCCCGAAACGTCGCGCCACACTTTCCAAAGTCCGCAACAAGACCGAACAAACCGTGGATACCGGGGGACCAATACAAAGAAAATCGTCAAGGTAGTGCAGAACCGAGCGCACTTGTGACTCTTCCCGAACCACCCATTCAACAAAGGTACTAAACGTCTCAAAGTAAGAACAAGAAATCGAACAACCCATGGGAAGACAACGATCGACAAAAAACTGCCCACCCCAAAAACAACCCAGCAACGGCTGGCTATCCGGATGAACCGGCAATAGACGAAAAGCGGACTTAATGTCCGTCTTTGCCAACAATGCCCCTTGCCCATACCGCTGAACCCAACTGACGGCCGCATCGAACGGTGTATAGGACACCGAAGTTAAATCAGGCTCAATCGCATCATTCACCGAAGATCCTTTTGGATAAGACAAATGATGTATCAGCCGAAATTTATGTGGTTCCTTCTTAGGAACCACCCCCAAAGGGGATACGTGCAACGTGGGTATGGGTGGGTGATCAAACGGGCCAGACATTCTGCCCAGCTCCACCTCCTTAACCAATTTCTCCGTCACCACCTGAGGAAACTGATCTGTAGATTTTAAATTCTTGGGAACAGAAGTCCCAGACAAAAGGTAGTGAACAAGGAATACGAAAACCGTTGGCAAAGCCCTCGGCAAGGAAAACCGCCGCTTCCCTTCTGGGATACCTATTTAGGTACGGCCGCATCGCGGACAAGTTTACCGGCGTCCTCCCTTTTTGAAGTGGACTCACCGGATTGCAGCTTCCCTTTCTTGAAACATTTGGCATAGCCGTGAGAGCCCCCGCATCCGGAACACTCATGACGGAAACGACAGGCCGCGCCAAAACGGCACGCTCCCTCGTTGAACTGCCAACAATAGTTTTTTCGTTGTGAGGCCGACTGTCCAGCGCCTGAACCATCGCCCCCCCTGAAAAGGGCTGGCCTGAAGCCCAAGCCTGCACCATGAGCTTCATCCAAAGCCCAATATCCTTATGGTCCCAGCGTATCTGAGGCCTAACAGCTTTCCGCTGACGAAACTGTTCGTCATAGCGAAGCCACGCCAATCCCCCATATACTCTATACGCTTCCCCGATAGCGTCTAAATAGCAAAAAAGCGGAGAACAATTCTCCGGTTCCTTTTCACCAATGACGCTGGCCAGTATCGCAAAGGCTTGCAGCCAATTGGAAAACGTCCTAGGGATAAGCCGCCAACGACCCCTCTCGTCCGCTTTACCTTTATCTATATTAAACTTCTCTAATGGCAAAAGGGAGAATATCTCCACATATTCCCCACGCCAAATCTTCTCCCTAACTTCGGGCTTAAGATGCACCCCCAACGGACCCTCGAAGCAGACATAGACCTCGCCATGTGCCTTGTCTCCCAAGCGAACCCCATCATCCCCAGACTCCTTGGCCTTACGCGACTCCGAGCCACTGACCCTCGCCATCTGTGAAGCCGACTCGACTACCGCCGAGGATAAAGGGACCTCTACACCCACCGCCGTGTCCATTTGTCCGTCCCGCTGTGACACAGTGTCCACTGCTGGCGGCAGCGCCGAATTACGCATGATGGAGGCATCACGGCCCAAACCCTCCGACGTGGCCACGGCAGGGACCCACGCCCCTGTCGGCCCCGCTACGGGTCCAGAATGCCCGGGCAGAGCACAACGGTCCAATAATTCAGGAGAACCCATGAAAAATTCTGCCAAACCCAACACACCATGTTCCCTTCCTGCCTGACCCGAGCGGACCCTGCCCTGTGACCCCCCCGGCACACCCGCTACAGACCCAACACCCTGAGCAGCAGAAGAAGCAGAAATAAAATTGGACTCACCAGGCTGCCTGCGTGCCGAGTCCCGAGCAGCCGCAACTCCGGATCCCAGCTGGCTCCACAGTAGGGCGCACGGCCGGTGATTGCCCATCGCCGTCATCGCTGGATACCTCGCCGGATTCTGCTGACGACTCACGCATTGAATGTGCCGCATGCGTCCGACCCCTCGATTCTGCAGGCCCCGGCGTGCCACCATCCTCATCCATCACCACTGGAAAGCTGCGGGGGCCCTGTGCACCCCCAACTGTGGAAGGGGGTTGCCTGCCCTTTAATTGTGCCTGGCCACTCCCCCGTGCAGTTGTCACTCTGTCCCTGAGAGAAGCAGGTTGTACTGACGGTGGAGAAGCAGCAGGGGGCGCTGACTGCCGTCTGCTGCCGCTATCTGTAGACTTCCCTCGCTGAGCCTTCCTCCCAGCCACAGGGGAGGAAGCCGAACCAGCTGACGATGCCGCCAAGGATCTCAGGTAACGGACCTCCCGGCCAACACGCTCTTCCATCCTCACAGCTTCAGAAGGGACAGGGCTCCTGCCCCTCGCTGCATCCGACCTTGTCCCGCGCCGAGCCGGCCTCCTGCTAGGCACATCAGCAGGAGAGCCGGCCGCCATGTCCCGAGCCACGGTGAAGGGGGAGAGAGCGCAGCGTTCCCGCCTCCCGCAGGTCCTGCCGATGCTGGGGATTCCTCCCAGGCCCTCCGCTGGAGCCAGAAGCTGATGGCACAGCAGGGGACACTGAAGGGTTCCTAATGGAGCTCCCATGCGGCCGCCGGACCCGGGGGGTATGTGAAGGACTCAAGCGCTCAGGAGGGCGAACCCTTCTAGCGCGTTTAGAGGAAGGGGGGAACCAGGAGGAGACAGATCAACCCCCGACCCCCCTAACATGCCTAGCAGCCCTGACCTGGTCCCATAAGGCCTCCAGATCGCTCATCTTGCTTGAATTCTCTCCGCAGGGAAACGGCTGAACTTCTTCAAACAAGAAATCTTCCAGAATGATTACCCAACAGCCTGTGCAACAACCCAAGCCCCTTTTCCGGCTCCACCTAGACCACCTGACCTGCTGCTCCAATAAGGTAAGCTACCCTTTCATCAAAACTACTTAGGTGAACACTTTAACCCTTTCAGACCTGTTCCTTCCATAGTCATGCCGACCCTCCGTCCAATTTTTCTCCTCCGGGTCACACTTTTGTGTATGTTAAAAATGTGAAAAATTATTAAAATAGACACTTGCCTTTTTGTCGGATCAGTGTGCCCACTAGGATTTCTGCAAGCAAGTGTGCTGGAGGAAGCAGAGGAGTGTATATAAACTCTATTGTAACGTTGGGGGTTAAAGCTCCACAGGATGTGCAAAGCTGTTTGCCTAAAGAAAAAGAAAACCGCTTTTTTTTAAAGTTAAACACACAAAAAACGGTTCCAGCAGCAAAACAAAATGCAACACAAAAAGTCCTGCTTGTCTTCAGCACAACCGCATAAACAAAATATAAGGAAACACAAAGTTCATAGATGGGACTTTACCCCAGGGTTAGCACAGTCCCAGTCTGGCTATCTGGTAGCTTCCAGCAAACGTGCAGCACTCCAAACAGGTGTCTCTCTCCAACTCCTACTCACACCACCCCAACCCCACCTATTACTGCTTCCTGCTTTAGGTACTGCTTCCTGGAGACCCTTAACCCTTTGGGGACTGTAGTCAGGAGTGGAGGCCCTTTTTTGAGCCAAATGTCATTTCAGGGCCTCTGAAATTCTGGGTCCGAACTATGCCTCTGTGAGTCAGTCCTCTCTTGTTTATTACTGTCCCAGAATCCCTCACCCTGTATGGGTAAGACCCCTGAATACACCAACCTGCCACTCTTAAAGGGACCACAACCTGAATATTGGTGACACATAGCATATGTTCAGGACCCACCCTTGGCACCCTGTACAAATCCCCCCGCCTCAACACAGAGGTGTTGGAGGCAAAATTCAATACCATACAATGTACTCGGGAGAGGGCATTTTGATGCTGTCCCGGGTCTGTGCTTTACTACAAAATTCAACTACTGGAGGGAAAATAACCATCTTGGCCCCCTGGCATTGGTCTGCTTGTTTTGTCTCATCCAGGTCAATGGGGCATGGTTTGACACCAGGCAAAACCTCCCACCTAGCCGAAAGTATCGCAGAGCGCCCAGGGCCCACTTGATGGCAAGACACTCCTGCTCCATCACAGCATAGTTTTTTTCTGTGCGCTGTCAGTTTCCTACTGAGAAAAACTATGGGGTGCTCTTCCCCATTAACCACTTGAGACAAAATTGCTCCCAATCCCTTACTTGAGGCATCTGTCTGCACCACAAACTCTTTAAAAAAAATTGGAGATACGAGCACCTGATGTTGACACAATGCAGTCTTAAGCTTCTTCGGCATCTGCATTCCACTTTATCATTACTGACTTCCTTCCTTTTGTTAGGTCAGTTAATGGTGCAACAATGGTGGCAAAGTTGGGGACGAACCTCCGGTAGTAGCCAACTATGCCCACAAAGACTCTGACCCGTTTTTTGCTTAGAGGACGGGGACAGTTCTGTATGGCTTCAACCTTATTCATTTAAGGTTTCACTAGCTCCCTACACACAATGTACCCTAGATACTTAATTTCCTCCATCCTAATTGTGCACTTCTCAGGATTGATTGTGAACCCTGCTTTTTTCAAAGAGTCTACAACTGCCTGAACCAGGGGAAGATGGGACTCCCAATCAGTACTGAAAATGACATCCAGGTAGACCGAAGATTGTTTTTGTCGATGTGGGTGCAATGTTTTATTCATGGCCCGTTGGAATGTGGCGGGGGCAGACTGTAGGCCAAATGGCATCCTTTTATATTGGAAGTGGCCTTCCGGGGTGGAAAAGGCTGTTTTCTCCCTGGCCTCCATGGTGAGGAGAATCTGCCAGTATCCTTTTGTGAGGTCCAATGTGGTGATATACCTGGTGGGGCCCAACCTCTCAGTTAACTCGTCTACCCCGGGGCATCGGATAGGCATCAAACTCGGAGACTTCATTACGTTTCGTAAAGTTATTCCAGAAGCAGTTTTGTGGCCAAAACGACTGGACTTGACCGCTCACTCTGCGGCTTTTCAATGACCTCAAACTCAAGCATTCTTTTCACCTCTTCAGATACTGCTACTCTATGTGCTTCTGGGATACGATAATGCTTTAAATGGATTTTTACATTGAGCTCTGTTACAATGTCATGCTCGATGATGTTGGTGAGACCAGGCAATCCTGAATACAGGATTGCCTGGTCTCTCCATGGTTTTAACAAGTTTGCATGATAGATTTTGTATGGCTTTCTTTTCCGTGGCTGGCGTACCTTGTAGTTCATCTCACCTTTTTCCCCTACCTCAAACGGTCCTTCCCACTTGGCCAAGAACTTTCTCTCCATCGTGGGTATCAGAACAGCCACCTTGGTCACCTGCTTGAAACTGTCTGACATTAGCTGACTGGTTGTATAACCTCCTTGAACATGACCTGTAATAGAGAGACCCCCCCCAGAGGTCAACTTTGTCTGAAACACGCACATTATCAACCAGATTAACATTTTCTGCAATGTCAATATCAATGATAGGTATGCCCACATTAGGGCTGTGTGTTGTGGGAGGTTCTGGAAGGACCCCTCAGACTTCAAGGCCCAGTGACCCCAGTCCTTTTGGCTGTCCAGGAAGCCCACTCTGTACCTGGTTCCAAAGTTTAATAAACAGCAGACAGTCACGTCCAACTATGATATCATGTATCAGACTTTTTACCACCCCAACTTCTTGTGTCACTAAGTTATAGGCAACAGTCACTGGGACTAGGGGGTACTCCCTGGTGTTCCCATGGATACATACTACCCAGAGAGCCTTACCTACCAAGCCGAGTCTCCTGATCACCCTGGCATATACCAATGTCACCATGCTGCTGGAGTCCAGTAGAGCCTTAGCAGGGAGGTGATTCACCCACACTTCACATTGGTCAAGATGGGTGGCACATGCCCTTTGGACATAGAGGATCTCCGACCAGCCCCGTATTCCATAGGCTCCTCCTGAAGTGGGCACTGTGCCCTGGTATGTCTCCAGAACCGGCATTGCCAACACTGTATGTCCCCGATTCTTGGGACAGGGCCTGACTTCCATGGGTCTGGAGAAGTTGAGGCAGGGTTGCGGGTTCCAAGGTCTGTCAGGGCTTCCCGCCTAGGTGCTGCAGCTGGCCTTGCTGCCCTTAGTGTGGGTTGCTGACGCTTGGCAGGCCTGAGCAGGTCCTCCACCATGGTATATCTTTCAATCAACTCTACCAGCTGGTCCGCGGTTGTAGGGTCTCCATGGCTTACCCAGTGCTGCAGATCATCTGGCAGGGACTGCAGGTCCCGGTCCATCACCACCCGTTCCCCCATTTGGGGGCCAGTCAACTTTTCTGGTTGCAGCCATTTTTTGATGAGCTGCACCAGCTCATGCATCTAGGACCTTGGAGGTTGGTAATGCTAGCAGTGCACCCTCTGTGTCCCTCTGTGGGACGACTGTAGTCACCCCCAGGTGGGTCAGGATCTCTACCTTCAGTTGTTCATAGTCTCTAATGTGCTCGGATGGCAGGCCAAAGTAGGCCTTTTACCGGTCACCAGTAAGAAAGGGGGCAATAGCGCCAGCCCACTGGTCATAGGGCCACCACTCTCTCCCTGTTATCCTCTTTAAGGTGGTGAGAAAGGCCTCCACATCATCATTGGGTGTCAGTTTCTGCAAGACATGGTTGGCCCTTACTGCTACTTGGTTGCCAGGGGCAACGGCCGTTTGCTCCCATCCCTGAGCAAGACGCTGCATTGCCTCCTGTAAGGCAGCCACTTGTGCCTGTGTGGTTTCCTGCTGGGCTGAAAACTGGGTATTTTCCTGCTGTGCAGCTACAGCCTGAGCCAGGGCCTGCTGCTGCTGAGCCATCGCCTCCTCATGGAGATGGTTCACCGATTTAAGGCTTGCTGCTTGTGTCATGGTGGCTTGCATAAGTGCCTTGATGACCTTCTCCATGTCTTTTCCTGCTGCTTGCAGTGCCTGAACTGATTTCACCCAAGACATGCAATAGGTACACTGACTCCCCTGGCTCAGGCACTGAAAATGACTGTCATCCAGGTAGACCGAAGCATATTGTCGATGTGAGAGCAATGTTTTATCCATGGCGCACTTGATGGCGAGACACTCCTGCTCATTGCCCATTCTTCTTTGCAAAATAGCTCAAGCTCTGTCAGATTGGATGGAGAGCATGTGTAAACAGGAATTTTATGCACATTGCGTGCAAAATACTGGCCGGCACCAATTATTCCTTGTAGCCTGACATTGGATCTTGGTAGCTCCTCTTTTTGGTTACAAGGTTATGTCCATACAGGTGCATATGTTTATATATAATATATCTCCTTTGCATCTATATAGTTTGAGGATTTTTTTAAGTATTCCCATCGTCTTTTTTGCGCGTTTATATGTATGTGTACATATACATGCGTATGTGTACATATATGCACATCTATACGAGTTTGGATGGAGATGCTGTGTGTATGTGTGTGTATATGTGTGTGTATATATGTATATATATATATATATATATATATATATATATATATATATATATATATATCTATCTATCTATATCATTCCTTCTTACCATTCACGTGACCTATCCAGATGTTATATTATATTATGTCGTTGGCAATAGACATTACTATTGTTGCCTTATGTTCTACACCAGTTATGCATTAACATATGTGCGTTTATCATCTGATTACCCTCCTTCTTTTGGTTTTAATATGTCCGTATAAATTATATCTCTAGTGTGACCACAATTTTATGATTGTATGTTACTGACTTTTTGTCATTTATATTTTATTTTTATTTTAATATTGCTTTTTTGAAAATAATCAATTTTTTAAAAATAATCCATATCAGCAATATTGGGCCGCATAGATATCTATTATTTTTATTATTATTTAATTTATTACGCTACATTGCATTTACTATAAATAATAGCCTATTAGAAAACGCTCCTTTGATTACTCATACTTTAGGCATACTATTATTTGTTATGATCTGCGCTTTGTATGTGTGCTAATTGTTTTCTGACTGTATTTCCGCATATATTCATGATAACCAGTGCCTCCCATAGTCTCCAGCAATACTCCCCTCCCCTTCCTTGTTTATTTTCTTCATAATGGCCCCATATGGTTCCTCCAATGAAGTCTGTTTGAAAAAGGAGCTCGGCTTGCCATAATATCGCAGCGCGCATGCTCACGAAACGTGTTGCATAACGTGTGACGTCATACTCTGTTGCACTCCTTGCCGTTGCACCTCACGCCTCACTCTGAGTCTTCCCACTGCAGCTGCCTTTTCATCTACAGCGGTGGATTTCCATGCAGACAGCGCCTGTGCGTGAAGAACCGAGGAAGCAGGATCGTCACCACCAGGGAGGAAGCAGGATCGTCACCACCAGGACTCACCCTTGTTGGGACCCACATGCTTATACTTACCACATATATGTGAGTTGATAACCTTATGTATTATTAAAGTTTTAGAAATATCTACACTCAGTGGCGCCTCTCTCCTTGTCTCTTGCAGTGCTTTGGAACCTGGTTTCTGTTCCTGTATGATGGCAGCCTTGAGTGCTCTGGACTTTTTATTCCCCATATGTTATTAATTGCCTACATGGACTAAAATAGACCGTGTATCTTATAACAGACTTTTTTGCAATTGGAATTCTTATGGTTGTAAGATTTTTTTATGTCATTACATATACACACCTTTTTGAAAGGCCCCAGAGGCTGCAACACCTAAGCAAGAGGCACCACTAAACAAACACTGCCATGAAGACCAAGGAACTCTTCAAACAAGTAAGGGACAATGTTTTTGAGAAGTACAAGTCAGGGTTAGGTTATAAAAAAAAAGATATCCAAATCTTTGATGATCCCTAGGAGCACCATCAAATCTGTCATAACCAAGTGGAAAGAACATGGCACAAGAGCAAACCTGCCAAGAGACGGCCGAACACCAAAACTCACGGACCAGGCAAGGAGCGCATTAATCAGAGAGGCAGCACAGAGACCTAAGGTAACCCTGGAGGAGCTGTAGAGTTCCACAGCAGAGACTGGAGTATCTGTACATAGGACAACAATAAGTCGTACACTTCATAGAGTTGGGCTTTATGGCAGAGTGACCAGAACAAAGCAATTACTTTCAGCAAAAAACAAAATGGCATGTTTTGACTGTGCGAAAAAGCATGTGGGAGACTCCCAAAATGTATGGAGGAAGGTGCTCTGGTCTGATGAGACTAAAATTGAACTTTTTGGCCATCAAAGAAAACGCTATGTCTGGCGCAAACCCAACACATCACATCACCCAAAGAACACCATCCCCACAGTGAAACATGGTGAAGGCAGCATCATGCTGTGGGGATGTTTTTCAGCAGTCGGGACTGGGAAACTGGTTAGAGTTGAGGGAAAGACGGATGGTGCTAAATACAGGGATATTCTTGAGCAAAACCTGTACCACTCTGTGTGTGATTTGAGGCTAGGACAGAGGTTCAACTTCCAGCAGAACAATGATCCCAAACACACTGCTAAAGCAACACTTGAGTGGTTTAAGGGGAAACATGTAAATGTGTTAGAATGGCCTAGTCAAAGCTCAGACCTCAATCCAATAGAAAATCTGTGGTCAGACTTAAAGATTGCTGTTCACAAGCGCAAACCATCCAATTTGCAAGGAGAAATGGGCAAAAATCCCAATGGTAAGACGTGGCAAGCTCATAGAGACTTATGCAAAGTGACTTGGAGCTCTGATAGCTGCAAAAAGTGGCTCTACAAAGTATTGACTTTAGGGCGGTGAATAGTTATGCACATTGACTTTTTCTATTATTTTGTCCTATTTGTTGTTTGCTTCACAAAAAAAGAAAAAAATCTTTCAAGTTATGTGCATGTTCTGTAAAATAAATGACGCAAATCCTCAAACAATCCATGTTAATTCCAGGTTGTGAGGCAACAAAACACGAAAAATACCAAGGGGGTGAATACTTATGCAAGGCACTGTAGGTATCCAGCTCACCGCAGATCACAAAGATCTATTTTCCACCAATTATCCAGCCTTCTTGAAACAAACCACGAGTTTGTTGGTCAAAATGGTCATCTATTCCACTTTACCGGTTCGGAAAAATCAATTTAATCAAAATGACCATTCTTCCGGTATGTTTATATTTATTTAGAGTTTTCCCTATACACATCCCAAGGGATCGTAAGAACCTTCTGAACCTAATCACTAAACATTCTTTATCATTATGGGATAGACACAGAACTATGTACGGTCTACAATCTTTTACATAACCCACTCCTTTCATTCCACAAAAATCCGGCCTTCTATACAGCATGAACTTCCCCCATGACCTTCCGAGCCTGGTCAAAGGCAGGTTTCGCTCAAATTACACAATTTGGTTTCAGATTCATAAATATTATCTTTTCCAGATTTATATAAATCCTATGGGCTTCGCCAATCTGAATTATTTTAATATTTACTAATTAAAAATGTCTGCACTCCCTCTCTAAATACAAAGATTGCTATGACAAAACTGTCAATTTTCGAAAAAATTTGCTTGAAAGATCCACATTGTAGGGGAAGGATTTCATCACTCTATACTCAATTGCTTACTAAATCTGATGCATCCCCACCGCCTTATGTGACCAAATGGGAAAATGATCTACTATTGATATAGCAGAATGGTCTGAGATGTGGTTCATAACAAAATCTTCCTCACCGAATGTAACCGCAGTTGAGACAAAGTACTCAGATGATGGTACTTAGTTCCAGCTAGAATCTCTAAATATGTTCCTGATCATTCGGCTTCCTGTTTTTGCATCTATTCACAGCTGGGTTCACATTTACACAAATGGTGGAAATGTCCAGTGGTACAAGAATTATGGAAATCTTTATTTATGTTTGCCTCAGCAATGGAACAGAAATGGAGAGATGTCTGTGCTATTGTGCAAAATAAAATATCATATATACAGTGAATGATATTGAGTAGATCCCCCTTTTGCCGCCAAAACAGCCCTGACCCATTGAGGAAGAGACTCCACAAGACCTGTGAAGGTATGCTGTGGCATCTGGCACCAAGCTATCTGTAGCAGACCTGTAAATCTTGTAAGTTGCGAGGTTAGGCCTCTATAGATTGTACTTGTTTTTCCAGAACATCCCACAGATGCTCAGTTGGATTGAGATCTGGAGAATTTGGAGGCCAAATCAACAACCTGAACTTGTTGTGTTCATCAAACCATTCCTAAACCATTTTTCCAGTGTGGCAGGGTGCATTATCCAACTGAAAGAGGCCACTGCTATCAGGGATAATAATGTATCTACATAAATGACAGGACCCGAGGTTTCCCAGCAGAACATATTACCTAAAGCATCACTTTGCCTCTGTCGGCTTGCCTTCTTCCCATACTGCACCCTGGTGCCTTCTCTTCCCCAGGTAAGTGACACACACACATCCAGCAATCCACATGATGTAAAAGAAAATGTAATTCATAAGACCAGGCCACCTTCTTCCATTGCTCTCTGGTCCAGTTCCTATGCTCACATGCCCATTGTAGGTGCTTTTGGCTGTGGACATGGGGCACCCTGACCGCTCGTCAACTACGCAGCCCCATACACAACAAACTGCGATTTTTCTGCTTTTAACACATTGACTTCAGGGACAGCATGTTTACGTTCTGCCTAATATAGCCCACTGACTTTCAGATGCCATTGTAATGAAACAATAAATTTACTCACTTAACCTGTCAGTAGTCATAAAGTTATGGTCTTATATACAGTGGATATAAAAAGTCTACACACCCATGTTAAAATGTTAGGTTTCTGTGATGTAAAAAAGAGACAAAGATAAAAAATAATTTAAGAACTTTTTCCACCTTTAATGTGACCTATAAACTGGAAAGAGTTGAAGTTGAAATGATTTATCTTTGTCTCCATTTTTTTACATTACAGAAACCTGACATTTTAACAGGGGTGTGTAGACTTTTTATATCCACTGTAGATGTTCAAGCTGACCAACTGCATAAGCGTGATTGCTCTCTGGCCAGTTCCTACTGTGCAAAATACCAAATATTTACTTGCTTGTAGCATACTTTAACCTGTTGCCGACCGCCCTACAGCAGATACTGCTACAGGGTGGCAGTTCTGTGCAGAATCACGTGTATATATGTGATTCTGCACTTCCGGGTAGGAGGGACGCTGCTTTTGCTGTAATTAGTCACAGCAGAAGCCGATCAGTGGGTGCCAACCAATGGATGACTGCCAGCACCCACTGATCTGCGAGGAGACAGACTGAATGGAGCTCTGCATATACAGTATAAACAAGGCAGAGCTCAGTCCTGTCAGTGGGAATGTGATGAATTTTCTTTCAGGGAATAAAATCCAGCACATCCTTAGTAAAAGAATCACACTGTGTACATGAAAACACTGGCTAGGCCCACATTTAACCCTTTGATCGCCCTAGATGTTTAACCCCTTCCCAGCCAGTGTCATAAGTACAGTGCAAGTGTATATTATTAGCACTGATCACTCTATTAGTTTCACTGGTTCCCACAAAGTGTAAAAAGCTTCAGTTAGTGTCAGATTCTCCGCCGCAATATCGCAGTCCCATTATGAGCCGCCGATCACCACCATTACTAGTATAAAAAATTCCAGTATATATACCATTGGTTTGCGCAAAAGTTATAGCGTTTGCAAACTATCAATATACGCTTATTGGGATTTTTCTTTAACCATTTACAGACCGGAAGATTTACCTCCTTAATGACCACGCCATTTTTTGTGATATGGCAATGCGTCACAAAATGTAGGTCCTTTTTTTTCCCACAAATAGAGCTTTTTTTTGGTGGTATTTGATCACCTCTGCGGTTTTTATTTTTTGCACTATAAACAGAGCCACAATTTAAAAATATATATATATTTTTTGCTACAACAAATATCCCCCCCAAAATAAAACTTTTCTTCATACGTTTAGGCAAATATGTATTCTTCTACATATTTTTGGTAAAAAAAGATCGCAACAAGCGGCGATTTGCGGGAACGAGCCGACCTGCCGCCGTATAATGACAGCGGCTGGTTGGCAAGTGGTTACCAAAAATATGTAGCACAATACATAATGGCCTAAATTTATGAAGTAATTCGATTTTTTAGCATTTTTTTTTATTGGGTATGTTTTCTAGCAGACAGTAAAAAAATATTCTTTTTTTTCAAAATTGTCGTTTTTTTTATTGTTTATAGCGCAAAAAATTAAAAACACAGTGGTGATCAAATACCACCCAAAGAAAGCTCTACTTGTGGGAGAAAAAGGACTTAAATTGTATTTATTTACAGTGTTGAATAATCGCGCAATTGACAATTAAAGCAATGCAGTGCCATATAGCAAAAAGTGGCTTGGTCATAAGGGGGGGGGGGGGGGGGTAAATCTTCCGGAGGTCAAGTGGTTAATGGACAATAGTTGCCAATATGGGACAGACAGCCTGGTCACTTGCACTATGCAATAGAATTGAATAGATGTCTCTGCTCAAATCTAGATGGCTTACATAAATACAACACATTACATTCTAAATGGGTTTCTGTACTGTGTGCATCTTCATTGTGCTCTGCAATGAATTACTGAATAAGTCCTATATCGCAGACCTCCCAACATTTTCAGATGGGAATGAGGGACACCTATTAACAAATGTATGTAGGCATAGGACACGCCCCCTGCCCCCCCCCCCCCCCCCACCCTAAAGGAGAATTACCAAAAAAAAAAAAGGTTAATTAAATCCACAAGGACTTTTTTTTTTACCACTACTATTCCTTTATATTGGCTTTTACAGTGTGCAAATGCAGCAATTTAGAAATGGGATAAAAGGTTTAGCACTGGGAAACACTTTTTGAAAGATAAAAAGTGCATTTTATATACAACTATATAGATCAGAGCAAAATGAGGGGGAAAGAGGGGCATTGCTCCAAATCAGGGACAGTCCCTCCAAATCAGGGACATTTGGGAGCTATGCTATAGGACATATTCAAACTGTGATATGCAAAGAGTGGTACCCTCAGCACTGTCAGCAGACAATAAGAAACCATTTCTTCAGAAGATCCATTAAAATGAAATCTGATTGGTGCAGGATACCCTGATATACTCAGTCTGATAGTCAGAGCATTCTTAGTTATAGCAATGTGGGTTCCCTTTCTGGTATTTGGGGATCATGGAGGGGAGAGGCTAGTGTGAAGTCTATGTTCTAGCAAGAACTGGAAGGAATAATAGAGACATTTGAAAAGATCCTAGCTGTGATTTTGATGGTAATTGTACAATGAAGAGCAGGAAATTCTTGCTGGTCACTCCCAAAACTACTTTGTCATTCTAAATATACTCTGTATGTAGCCCGTCTACCTGGAATTGAGTCTGAGGGTAGAACAGTACATACAGTAGGCATAGTTCTAGCATGTCTACACCGGCTATAACTGCTTTACAAAAATGCTGAGTAAAGCACTACGTCCATTCTTTTTGATTATTTAGACTGTAGTTTTTGTATACAGTAAAACCTTGGTTTGAGAGTAACTTGGTTTGAGCGTGTTTTGCAAGACAAGCAAACTTTTTGGATAAATTTTGACTTGATAGACAAGCGATGTCTTGATATACAAGTAGCGTTGCGTCACAACTGGGTATAAAAGAGATGAGAGTAGGGTTGCCACCTTTTCTTCGAGCCAAACCCGAACACTTCAGCGGGACTTGGCATTTTTTTTGTAGCATACATTATAAGATTGTAAAATACCCGGGACACCTCTGTGTGTCCTAGGGGAATAGTAATGCGGCACGCGCAGCAGTGAACAGTGGGTGTAGACAATTGCATATAGCGCAGGCGTGCATAATGTACAATATAGTGTATATGTAGTGTGTAATGTTTGGTGGGAGCCTCCCAGTGTAATATTGGGGGGTGGGGGGAGGTCTCCTGGTGTGTATATGTATGTATGTGTATAGATAGATAGATAGATAGATAGATAGATAGATAGATAGATAGATAATGGTGGGTATGGGGGGGTTGGTGGTGAGGACTGTATGTATGGTGTATGGGGGAACTCTGATGTTGGGGGGGGGAAACTCTGATGTAAGGGGGGGCTCTGGTGACGAGATCACCTTATATCAGAGTCCACTGCATTCCCCTTTACATCAGAGTTCCTGTTTATGTAATTGTCCACAGAGTTCTAACTTGCATTTAAAATGGAAACTCTAATGTGGGGGGGACTCTGGTCACCATAGAGCACCTTCCACAGAGTGAATGCACTAAGGTAAGGTGGGGGGGGGGTTACTGATATAAGAGGTAACCTTTATATCAGTGCCCCTTTACCCTACTGCATTCACTGCCCCCTACACCAGTGATCCCCCCTTCAGACTGGCCTTGCTACACTATCACTGACCACCACTCAGGTGAATCGTGCAGGGCTCAGTCAGATGGTTCTCTTTGGGCCCCAGCTTGGTGGCTCTCCTTTCATCCTATATTACACTACGAGACTGTGCGGCCATAATACAAGAGATGATCAGAGGCTACAGACACAATACAAAAAAATTGTCAGAGACTGCAGACATAGTACAGGAGATGGTAAGAGACTGCAGACATGGTACAAAAGATGGTCAGAGACTGCAGACATAATACAGGAGATGGTCAGAGATTGCAGACATAGAGTGTGCGGCCATAATACAAGAGATGATCAGAGTCTACAGACTTGATACAAAAGATGGTCAGAGACTGCAAACATACTACAGGAGATGGTCAGAGACTGCAGACAAAGTACAGGAGATGGTAAGAAACTGCAGACATAGTACAGGAGATGGTCAGAGACTGCAGACATGATACAGGAGATGGTCAGAGACTGCAGCCATAGTACAGGAGATGGTCAGAGACTGCAGAAATAGTACAGGAGATGGTCAGAGACTGCAGAAATAGTACAGGAGATGGTCAGAGACTGCAGACATAGTACAGGAGATGGTCAGAGAGTGTGCTGTTATAATACAAGAGGTGATCAGAGTCTACAGACATGGTACAAAAGATGGTCAGAGACTGCAGATATAGTACAGGAGATGGTCAGAGACTGCAGACATAATACAGGAGATGGTCAGAGACTGCAGACATAGTACAGGAGATGGTCAGAGACTGCAGACATGATACAAGAGATGGTCAGAGACTGCAGCCATAGTACAGGAGATGGTCAGAGACTGCAGACACAGTACAGGAGATGGTCAGAGACTGCAGACATAGTACAGGAGATGGTCAGAGACTGCAGCCATAGTACAGGAGATGGTCAGAGACTGCAGCCATAGTACAGGAGATGGTCAGAGACTGCAGACATGATACAAGAGATGGTCAGAGACTGCAGCCATAGTACAGGAGATGGTCAGAGACTGCAGACATGATACAAGAGATGGTCAGAGACTGCAGCCATAGTACAGGAGATGGTCAGAGACTGCAGACACAGTACAGGAGATGGTCAGAGACTGCAGACATAGTACAGAAGATGATCAGAGACTGCAGACATAATACAGGAGATGGTCAGAGACTGCAGACATGATACAGGAGATGGTCAGAGACTGCAGACATGATACAGGAGATGGTCAGAGACTGCAGACATGATACAGGAGATGGTCAGAGACTGCAGACATGATACAAGAGATGGTCAGAGACTGCAGACATGATACAAGAGATGGTCAGAGACTGCAGACATATTACAGGAGATGGTCAGAGACTGCAGATATAGTACAGGAGATGGTCAGAGACTGCAGACATAGTACATGAGATGGTCAGAGACTGCAGATATAGTACAGGAGATGGTCAGAGACTGCAGACATAATACAGGAGATGATCAGAGACTACAGACATAATACAGGAGATGATCAGAGACTGCAGACATAATACAGGAGATGATCAGAGACTGCAGACATAATACAGGAGATGATCAGAGACTGCAGACATAATACAGGAGATGATCAGAGACTGCAGACATAATACAGGAGATGATCAGAGACTCCAGACATGATACAAGAGATGGTCAGAGACTGCAGATATAGTACAGGAGATGGTCAGAGACTGCAGACATAGTACATGAGATGGTCAGAGACTGCAGATATAGTACAGGAGATGGTCAGAGACTGCAGACATGATACAGGAGATGGTCAGAGACTCCAGACATAGTACAGGAGATTGTCAGAGACTGCAGACATAATTGGGCTGAAATTGCACCCGGGTCACATATGAATCGCACAGAACGCACATCGTGTTCCTGTGTTTTCATAGTGTGAACCCACCCTGTGACCTGGAACCCACACTTTGCTCCACTAACTTGCTTGGAAGGGGGGCACTTGTATGGGCACCTGGAGCAATTTTCCACATCTCCTGTGGGGTGCCAAGGGCCACCCGCTCTGTGGCAGACATCATCTCTTTAATATTGGGGGGAGAGGATATGTGCTAAGGGGGGTGGATTTCATATCCAAGCCCCCTTTTAGCACAGGTATTAAAGTGCCCCCTAGAAGATATCCCCCCCCCCATTGCTCAAAGTGAACTGTAGGCTAGTTCCCCCCTCACCCTCTTGTTCATGCCCCCCATCCTCTGGAAGACTCACTGTGGATTAGTTCAGATAGATTATCTCAGTCCAGCAGCGTTGTCGGCAGCGTGGTGAGCCTTCTCCTCCCCTCCTCCTCCTCTGTGTACACAGGAAAACAACACAGCAGGAGGAGGAGGGGCGGGTTCACTCCACAGCACTCTCTCTGCACTGTGTATGTGTCCTGCAGCTGGGGACAGCGGGGAGAGATGTCGGGTCTGCCCTGTCATGAAAATTGGAGCTCACAGGCGGCGTGTGGGAACAAAGATACCCCGCATAACTGCAGCATTCCATTACTATGATTCGCCGGGGGAGTTAATTAGAGGGCCGCCTGTGTAGGCAAGGCACGCCGCACAGGGAGCCACAGGCGGGTCTGAATAATGTGCCCGGGTCTCAGGCGGGCAGAAACCCGGACACATGTTTCAAAACCCGTACTGTCCGGGTGAATCCCGGACAGGTGGCAACCCTAGATGAGAGGCGCCGCAACAATATGGTTACATTTAATGAAGGTACAACATTTAGCAACTTACATGGTTGATGATTAAAACACGCACATCTAAGTATGCAGACATCCGGGGTAAAGCTGTCCACATAGACCATCCTCCGCACCACCATCGATGTCATCCCTTCCACTCTGCACTCCACGAGCGCCTCAAGCTTCGCTTTCAGATCGCTCTACTGCAGGGCAGTCTTCCCAATAACGATTGCAGACTGACAGCGGTGAGAGCCGGCGGTGCAGGGGACCTTCTATGTGGACCGCTTTACCCCGGATTACCGCATACTTAAATGTGCCTGCCAGGGGCGGACTGACCATTGAGCCACTTGGGCACTGCCCGAGGGCCCTGGGCCACTAGTGGGCCCCACCAGGGTTGCCAGCCTCAGTAAAACCAGGGACAGTATGTATAAATCTGTGTTTTTTTACATTTGTCTGTGTATACTGTGTGTACATGTATGTGTATACTGTGTGATTGTATACTGCGTGTGTGTGTGTGTATACTGTGTGTGTGTATACTGTGTGGCCCCATAATCTCTGATTGCCAGGGGCCCCATAATCTCTGATTGCCAGGGGCCCCATAATCTCTGATTGCCCGGGGGCCCCATAATCTCCTATTGCCCGGGGGCCCCATGAGTTATCAGTCCGCCCCTGCTTTAATCATCAACCATGTGAGTTGCTAAATGTTGTACCTTCATTAAATTTAACCACATTGCTACACTTATGCCGCGTACACACGAGCGGACTTTACGGCGGACTTTGCCCGGCGGATTTTTCGACGTACTTTACGACGGACTTTCTGAATGAACGGACTTGCCTACACACAATCCACCAAAGTCCGTCGAATTCGTACGTGATGACGTACGACCGGACTAAAACAAGGAAGTTCATAGCCAGTAGCCAATAGCTGCCCTAGCGTGGCTTTTTAGTCCGTCAAACTAGCATACAGACGGCGGACTTTTCGACCGGACTCGATTTCAACGGATAAATTTTAAACAAGTTTCAAATCTAAGTCCGTCCAACTTTTGAGAAAACAAAGTCCGCTGGAGCCCACACACATCGAATTGTCCGACGAAATCCAGTCCGCCGGGCAAAGTCCGCCGTAAAGTCCGCTCGTGTGTACGCGGCATTAGAGGCACCTCTCTTCTCTTTTATACTCTGTAGCTCCTTCTGTATTTTTCTTCTAATCCCCTATATGGAGGCTTCCATTTGTAAAATGACATTTTATGGTTACACAACCTATCACATTGCTATAATCTATTTATATGTACTATAAATTGAAAGACCAATGAATAAACGGCTGTGGAACGAATCATCTGAGTTTCCATTATCTCTTATGGGGAAATTTGCTTTGATATACAAGTGCTTTGGTTTTCAAGCATGTTTCCGGAACAAATTATGCTTATGTAGCACCCTGATGTCTAGGCAGAGTTGCTCCTAAATTTACCTGCCAGGTGTATTTGCCTTGGCCAATTGTTAGGGATCAATTGAGTTCACCTGAAGTCTGGAATCGCTGCACTTCTCTCTTCTGCCGCAAGCTGGCCAGGTACCTAGTGACATTAGATAAGACAAGGGCAAAGCAAGGACAGATTAGGAGTAGATGCGGTATCTCAGCCAATAGGCAGGGGTTTTCTTAAATCCGGGCTTTTCCGGGCACATCTGGCTGCTAGGCTGTCTGATGGCCTATTCAGAAACAAGAGAGCAGCGTAGGGTTGGGATTGCGACTTGCAGTCCAACCGGAAGTGAGTGACCGTTCTGCCAGCCAGAGAACCTGTTGTGATCGGTAGGGATGGGCGAACGGTTCGGCCCGAGCATAAGTTCGGGCTGAACTTCAGGTGTTCTGCAAACACCAAACAATATGCAGTGTTCGGGGCAAATTCGAAAGCCACCGAAACACCGTTAAAGTCTATGGAACACTAACATGAAAAATCAAAAGTGCTCATTTTAAAGGCTTATATGCAAGTTATTGTCATAAAAAGTGTTTGGGGACCCGGGTCCTGCCCCAGGGGACATGTATCAATCCAAAAAAATTTTTAAAAATGGATGTTTTTTTTTCGGGAGCAGTGATTTTTTTTTTTTTAATGCTTAAAGTGAAACAATAAAAATGAAATATTCCTTTAACCATCTGGCCTGGGGGTGGGGGGGGGGGGGGGGTGGGGGGGGGGTGTCTATAGGATGCCTGTAAAGTGGTGCAGTTTTCCCGTGTTTAGAACAGTACCACAGCAAAATGACATTTCTAAAGGAAAAACTGTCATTTAAAACTGATCGCGGCTGTAATGAATTGACCGGTCTTGGCAATATAGGTAATTCATTGAAAAATAGAGCATGGGATCCATCCCCAGTCCATTACTAGGCCCTTTGGGTCTGGTTATGAATATTAAGGGGAACCCTGAATCAAAATTAAAAAAAAAAAAAATTTGCATGGGGGTTCCCCTAAAATCCATACCAGGCCCTTCAGGTCTGATATGGAAATTAAGGGGAACCCTGTGCCAAAATTTAAAAAAATGGTATTGGGGTCCCCCTCAAAATCCATACCTGACCCTTAACCGAGCATGCAACCTGGCAGGCCGCAGGAAAAGAGGGGGGGATGAGAGAGTGCCCCCCCTCTTGAACCATACCAGGCCACATGCCCTCAACATGGGCACCTTGTCTCCATGTTGATGGGGACAAGGGCCTCATCCCCACAACCCTTGCCCGGTGGTTGTGAGGGTCTGCGGGCGGGGGGCTTATCAGAATCTGGAAGCCACCTTTAACAAGGGGAACCCTAGATCCCAGCCCCCCCTGTGTGAAATGGTAAAGGGGTAAAAATGTACCCCTACCATTTCACAAAAAAGAGTCAAAATGTTAAAAACGACAAGACATAGCTTGAGGACAAGTCCTTTATTAAAAAATAAAAATGTCCCATGATGTCCATTCATCCTCTTATATCGCTTTGTCGACGGACCGAAAAAATCCAGCACCGATCCGCCTCCATGGGAGGCTCCCGCTGTGTGATGCTTCATTGCCCTTGACAGTTCAGTCAAGTGCCCTGATTACCTGTACAGGTCTCCCCTGTGAGGAGATGCCGCTGATCGGCTCTCCTCACACTCTGTCAGTGTGAGGAGAGGAGAGCCAATAAATGGCATTTACAAGTGATCAGCTGTGATTGGATACAGCCGATCACATGGGTAATGAGCCGCATCATCGGCTCTTTTCCAAGAACATGGTTGCGCCCGAGTGGTGACAGTGGGGCGACGTCATATGATGTTATCTCAGAATGAGAGGGGATCCCACCCACTATAATTTTTTCGTTTTTTTTTTTTGGTTAAAGTGGAACTAAAGGCAAAACTTTTTTCTTGGTTTTGGATAGAGTGCAGAGATATTAGAACACTTGTTAGTTTGTATTGCTGTCTGTGTCCCCTGTTAAGGAGATTAGCGCTCTCTATTTGTTCTGTTTACCGTTAACATTGAAAGTGAAAGTAAAAACAAAAACCCAAATTTTGGGTTGTCCGCAGAAAAGTAATAGAAAGGAAATCTTCAATGGTGACATTAGTTCTGGTGACCTGGGGGTCCCCAAGGAATTTCCTTAATTTGAAGAGATTTCCTCTCACTTCCTGTTTGGCTATGGGACAGGAAGTCAAAAAGGAAATCTCCGTAATGGGACACTGATGGCGAAGAAAAATCTGACAGAGGTTATAACCCCTTCCTTGCTCTATCCAAAAAGAAAAAAAAAGTTTTGCCTTTAGTTCTGCTTTAAGTATTAGGTTAGTGTTAGACTTAGGGGGCACTTTTTTAGGAATTGGGAGATGCAAGGTTAAGTGTTAAGGGCTTACACTAGATGTTAAGCCAGCGTTAGGCAGGCCATAGACAAGTCGAAAACCGAGCGTTCTGATGATTGAAAGACAAAACTAGCTTGTATGATTGTGCCTTCAATTGTTTCAATTTTCTAAAAAAAAAACCAGCATGTTGGATCAGACACTTTCAATTGCGACACCAAAATTGTGTGTCGCAGCTGGCACACTAATGATCAGAAAAACAAACAATTTGACGGTCGGCACAATTTTTGTTTGTTTTTTGACTCGTCTATGGCCTCCTTTAGGCTGGGTGCACACGGGTTATTTTCAGTAGTGTGATCAAAAATCGTCTGATGAACTATTTATATTAAGTGAGCAGGAGGGTCAGTGTAATGGGCACCATATGCTAACTTGTTAAATCAGAGAACTGTAAAAGGAGGACACACTGGACTTTAACCCCTTCCCGTCTGCGCTATAGCCAAAAGACGTCTACAGTATGGGCTTACTTTACAGGGAGGGGCCAGGACAGTACATTCTGTAATTGCTGAGTCCTTTTGGGCTCGGCTGATCTCACAGATCAGGATAAAGGGCCAATTACACTGCCCTTTAATATGTGATCAGCTGTCAGCCAATGACAACTGATCACAGACGTAAACAGAAGTTATCTGCATTTTTTTTCCCCCTCTTGCTGACAGCCCTTGGGGATGCTCACAGCTGTTAACTGGCTTCTGTTACATCGGTCCCCACCCTGCCGTCCAGTGCTGCTAATCAGTGCCCAGCAGTGCCACCTACCAGTGTCCATTAGTACTGCTAATCTGTGCTCACCAGTGCCACCTGTCAGTGCCGCCAATCAGTGCCCATCAGTGCCTTATCATCAGTGTCACTTATCAGTGCTGCCTATCAGTGCCCATCAGTGCCCCCTGATCAATGCCACCTATCAGTGCCCATCAGTACCGCCTTATCAGTGAAGGAGAAAAATTACATGTTTGCAAAAGTTTATAGCAAACTTGGAAAAAAAAAACATTTTTCATAAACTTTTTGGAGCACTCAGAGTCTGGTGCAGCTGTGCATGGTAACCAATCACTTTCTAAGTTCAGCTACTTCAATTAGGCATTGACAATAAAACCTGGAAGCTGATTGGTTTCTTTGCAGAGCTCCACTAGATTTTGCACACTTAAGTTTTAGTAAAACTCCCCAAAAGTGTCATCCCCGCTTCACTGCTAGGTCCTTGGCTTGGTACTCACAGATACTCCCTAAGCTTCACCCCTGCTGACACGCTAGGTCCCTGGCCTGGCACTCCACAAGAGTCACCTCTGCTATCCCGCTGTGTCCCTGACTTGGCACTTGCTGATGCTTTCCCACTTCTTCACTGCCCCCGGCTGGCAAGAAGTCTGCTCTGGTGCTGGCCTCAGCTTACTCACAATGGTCTCCGGTAGCAAGGTGAATGGTCCCTTTGTGTCGACAGGTTCCCTTCTACCTCGACCACAACAGGTTCCCCGGCCAGTGAAACCATTACTTCTTGTTGGACTACAGGCCCGCAGTCCCAATCCTGCACTACTTCTAGATAGGCTCTCAGATAGCCTAGCAGCCAGATGTCCCGGGATAGACCTTAGGTTTCTGGTCCAGCAGCCCAGGGCGATACGACACACGTCCACCCAGACAGCCTTCCAGGTGGCACAGAACCCAGATCACCTGACTCCACCCAAATAGGCTCTCCCAGCAGGCCAAGGGACCCAAGAAAATCCCTGCCCATTGGCTGAGACACCCCATTCATTTTCAGTCTATCCTTGCAATGCCCTTGTTTTATTCAATGTCACCAGATACCGGGCCATCTAGTGACAGAAGAGAGAAGTGCAGCAATTCCAGGATTAGGGTGAAATCAAATGACCTTCTATCAATTGGTCAAGGCAACTGTCACTTGGCAAATAGATTTAATAGCAATCCTGCCTAAACATCAGGGTGCTACATAAAAATTTGCAATCTGTTTTTTCTTTGGTGTCTTTTGCATTTGCGTTCTTTTTTTGAATTATGTGAAATTATGTGAGGACCCAGGATGTCCGAGGTGTCGGGAGGCATGCAAGGCCAGGGCAACTTCTAGGGACAGTCATCTTCCAGCAGCCCCTACAGGGGGTCGCGTTATAGAAGAAAAAATTGGTGTTTGTCCCTTCAGATAATTTCGGAAGAATTGCTGTGATCGGCTCTCGAAAGTTGTATAAGAACGATCAACTTATTGTACGAATGCTTTGAAAGCAGTATTTTTCTTCCGACTTTCTAAACATGTGTATTAGGCATATGGCGTAAAACTTTAATTAGTGCTAAATTAGCGAAACCCAGGCCCAGTGCAGGAGAGCTGACAATACCCCTCTATTAGCGGCAACTACCCTTGCAAAGTGAACAGCCTAATTGTCTTTAGCAAATCAACCCATTCTGTAATTTCAGTGTTTTATTGTGCAATTCAACACATGTCATCCTAACAGGAAAAGAATAGGAAAACTGAAATATACTCCCAACTGAATGAGTCATACTTATGAGCTTGTGATTACGTAATTATTCCTATTTCAAGTTAGATATGAATGTTACAGTCTTACAAATTTTCTTTTGATCTACAGTACGATTGCATATAAGTAAATTATGCTGAACGCTTTGTCTTGCATTGGTCATGTTATTTTTAGATTAATTACAATTCATTTGCCTAGACTAATTATTTTCCGTTTTTGGTGGGAAGTTAAGCTGAAAAACAAGGATGTACAGTGCCTTGAAAAAGTTTTCATACCCACTTAAAATTTTCCACATTTTGTCATGTTACAACCAAAAATTTAAATTTATTTCATCTGCTCTTTTCCAAGATCGGGGTCGCACCCGAGTGGTGACACTGGGGTGATGTCATATGACCTTGTCCCAGAATGAGAGGGGATCCCACCCACCGTCATTTTACTAAGTGGTTAATGTGGAACTAAAGGCAAAACTTTTTTCTTGGTTTTGGATAGAGTGCACAGGTATTAGAACACTTATTGCTGTCTGTGCCCCCTGTTAAGATTAGCCCTCGCTGTTTGTCCTGTTTACGGAAAGTGAAAGTAAAAACAAAATCCCAAATTTTGGGTTGTCCGCAGAAAAGTAATAGAAAGGAAATAGTTCTGGTGACCTGGGGGTCCCCAAGGAATTTCTTCAAAGCATAGATCTGCCGATTTTTAAAAAAATTTTTTGAAAGTCAGCAGCTACAAATACTGCAGCTGCTGACTTTTAAAATATGGACACTTACCTGTCCAGGGCGCCTGTGATGTCCTCAGCCGATCTGTCGCTCGGGTGCTGTCGCCGCCATCTTCGGTAAGGGAATCGGGAAGTGAAGCCTTGTGGCGGTAAAGGTATTCAACTTTCTGAAATACGAACAGTTCTCTTTACCCCACACTCACTCACTGTGGGTCTTCACTCAACGAGCTCCCAGTCTCTCTCACTAGATTTCAGGTCCACTAACCACTGGATCCCCTGAGCTCCTTCACTGCAGCACTTGGTATCCTCCTCAAGCGTCACCCCCGCTTCACTGCTGGGTCCCTGGCTTGGCACTCAGATACTCCTTAAGCTTCACCCCTGCTGACACATTAGGTCCCTGGCTTGGCACTCCACAAGAGTCACCTCTGCTATCCCGCTGGGTCCCTGACTTGGCACTTGCTGATGCTTTCCCACTTCTTCACCACCCCAGGCTGGCGAGAAGTCTGCTCTGGTACTGGCCTCAGCTTACTCACAATGGTCTCCGGTAGCAAGGTGGATGGTCCCTTTGTGTCGACAGCTCCCTTCTACCTCAAACACAACAGATTCCCCGGCCGGCGGAACCGTTACTTCTGGTTGGACTACAGTCCCAATCCTGCACTTCTTCTGTATAGGCTCTCAGATAGCCTAGCAGCCAGATGTCCCCGGGATAGGCCTTAGGTTTCTGGTCTAGCAGCCCAGGGCAATACGACACACGTCCACCCAGACAGCCATCCAGGTGGCACAGAACCCCGATCACCTGACTCCACCCAAATAAATAGGCTCTCCCACAACGGCAACTGTGTTATAGTCGGTGGTTGTCGGCCGCAAATGTGGCCTGTTGTTATTTGTATGCCTAAAAAATGAATAAAAATGTATAAAAAAGAATTTTCAAAAAAAAAAATAGGCTCTCCCAGCAGGCCAAGGGACCCAAGAAAATCCCTGCCCATTGGCTGAGACACCCTATTCATTTCTAATCTGTCCTTGCAATGCCCTTGTCTTATCTAATGTCACCAGATACCGGGCCATCTAGTAACAGAAGAGAGAAGTACAGCAATTCCAGGATTAGGGGGAAATCAAATGGACTTCTAGGCCAAGGCATAGAGCAAGGAAGGGTTATAACCCCTGTCAGATTTTTCTTCGCCATCAGTGTCCCATTACAGAGATTTCCTTTCACTTCCTGTCTCATAGCCAAACAGGAAGTGAGAGGAAATCTCTTCAAATTAAAGCGGATGAATTGTCGTGATCGGCTCTTGAAATTTGTGTACTAACGATCAGCGTATTGTACGAATGCTTTAAAAGCAGTATTTTTCGGCCGACTTTCTAAACATGTTTATTAGGCATGTGGCGTAAAACTTTCATTAGTGCTAAATTGGTGAAACCTGGGCCCAGTGCAGGAGAGCTGACTCTACCCCTCTATTAGCGGCAACTACCCTTGCAAAGTGAACAGCCTAATTGTCTTTAGTAAGGCTGGCCATACATTATACAATTTTCTTGTGCAACTTTCCTTTAGATTTACCAAAAACATCTAATAGGAGTTCAAACCTGAACACTTTCAATTTGCATGCAATCAGGCAGGCCATTCAATTACACAGTTGAAGGTAAATCTAAAGAAAATTGTATGGTGTATGGCCAGCTTAAATTAACCCATTCTGTAATTTAACAGTGTTTTATTGTGCAATTCAACACATGTCATCCTAACAGGAAAAGAATAGGAAAACTGAAATAAACTCACAACTGAATGAGTCATACTTATGAGCTTGTGATTACATAATTATTCCTATTTCAAGTTAGATATGAATGTTACAGTCTTACAATTTTTCATTTGATATACAGTATGATTGCATTTAAGTAAATTATGCTGAATGCTTTGTTTTGCATTCGTCATATGTTATTTTTATATTTACATTTCATTTGCCTAGACTAATTATTTCCCATTTTTAGTGGGAAGGTAAGCTGAATAACAGGGATATACAGTGCCTTGAAAAAGTCCGGGCAAGGAGAGCATTAATCAGAGAAGCAGCCCATGGTAACTCTGGATGAGCTGCAGCGATTCACAGCTCAGGTGGGAGAATCTGTCCATAGGACAAATATAATGCCGCATACACACGGTCGGACTTTTCGTCTACAAAAGTCCGACAGCCTGTCCGACAGCCTGTCCGACAGACTTTCGACGTACTTTTGGCGGACTTGCGGCAGACTTTCTTACGAACGGACTTGCCTACATACGATCACACAAAAGTCAGACGGATTTGTACGTGATGAGGTACACCGGACTAAAATAAGGAAGTTGATAGCCAGTAGCCAATAGCTGCCCTAGCGTGGGTTTTTGTCCGTTGGACTAGCACACAGACGAGCGGATTTCTGGGTCCGGCGTAGTTACGACGTAAAGATTTGAAGCATGTTTCAAATCTAAAGTCCGTCAGATTTGTGGCTGGAAAAGTCCGCTGAAAGTCCGGGGAAGCCCACACACGATCGGATTGTTAGCCAGCTTTAGTCCGTCGGCGTCCGTCAGACTTTTGTAGACGAAAAGTCCGACCGTGTGTACGCGGCATTAGTCGTGCACTCCACAAATCTGGCCTTTATGGAAGTGTGGCAAGAAGAAAGCCATTACTGAAAGAAAGCCATAAGAAGTCCCATTTTCAGTTTGCGTGAAGCCATGTGGGGGACCCAGCAAACATGTGGAAGAAAGTGCTCTGGTCAGATGAGACCAAAATTTTACTTTTTTCTAAAAGCGAAACGCTATTTGTGGCAGAAAACTAACACTGCACATCACCCTGAACACACCATCCCCATCGTGAAATATGGTGGGGGTAGCATCATGTTGTGGGGATTCTTTTTTTCAGCAGGAACAGGGAAGCTGGTCAGAGTTGATGGGAAGATAGATGGAGCCAAATACAGGGCAATCTTAGAAGAAAACCTGTTGTGCCGCGTACACACGAGTGGACTTTTCGACCGGACTGGTCCGACGGTCTATATGACGGACTTTCGACGGACTTCCGACGAACTTTCCCAACGAACGGACCTACCTACACACGATCTGACCAAAGTCCGACGGAATTGTACATGATGACGTACGACCAGACTAAAATAAGGAAGTTCATAGCCAGTAGCCAATAGCTGCCCTAGCGTCGGGTTTAGTCTGTCGGACTAGCATACAGACAAGCGTATTTTTCGACCGGACTCGAGTCCGTCGGAAAGATTTGAAACATGTTTTATTTCTAGGTCCGTCTGACTTTTGGGGAAAAAAAGTCCGCTGGAGCCCACACACGATCGAATTGTCCGACGGAGTCCGGTCCGCCGGACCAAGTCTGCCGGAAAGTCTGCTCGTGTGTACGCGGCATTAGTCTGCAAAAGACTTGCGACTGGGGTGGGGGTTCACCTTCCAGCAGAACAACGACCCTAAACATACAGCCAGAGCAACAATGGAATGGTTTAGATCAAAGCATATTTATGTATTATGGCCCGTACACACGGTCGGACATTGATCGGACATTCCGACAACAAAATCCATGGATTTTTTCAGACGGATGTTGGCTCAAACTTGTCTTGCATACACACGGTCACACAAAGTTGTCGGAAAATCCGATCCGAGCGTCAGATTTGTGTACACACGATCGGAATTTCCGACAACGGATTTTGTTGTGGGAAATTTTTATAGCAAGCTCTCAAACTTTGTGTGTCAGAAATTCCGATGGAAAATGTGTGATGGAGCCCACACACGGTCAGAATTTCCGAAAACAAGGTCCTATCACACATTTTCCGTCGGAAAATCCGACCGTGTGTACGGGGCATTAGAATGGCCCAGTCAAAGTCCAGGCCTAAATCCAATTGAGAATCTGTAGCGAGACTTAAAAATTGCTGTTCACAGACGCTCTCCATCCAATCTGACAGAGCTTGAGCTATTTTGCAAAGAAGAATGGGCAAAAATGTCACTCTAGATGTGCAAAGCTGGTAGAGACATCCCCTAAAGACTTGCAGCTGTAATTTCAGTGAAAGGTGATTCTACATAGTATTGACTCAGGGGAGGTGAATACAAATGCACGGCACATTTTTCACATATGTATTTGTAAAATATTTTGAAAACCATTTATCATTTTCCTTCCACTTCACAATTATGTTCCACTTTGCGTTGGTCTATCACAAAAGATCCCAATAAAACACATTTACGTTTTTGGTTGTAAAATGTGGAAAATTTTTAAGGGGTATGAATACTTTTTCAAGGCACTGTAGTTGCAGTCTGGGAGCAATTTGCTATCTATCTCAGATGTCAGTCTACTTGAAACGAAAAACCTGCTTGCTCGGTTATTAGAGGTTATTTGGAAACTTGTTCTTCTGTAGTTAGTGTGGTCCTCGGCATACACAAAATTCTTGTACACTGTGTAATCTAAGGCTGACACAGAAAAAAGTCTGTGAGAAGGAATAGTACAGCAGGTTTGTCAATCCAGGAAAGTTGAGAATAACCCATAACCCATTATTTTGGGGTGGTCTCCCAGGAGCTTGGCAGAAACTCCAGAAGTCCACCAAGCCTGAATCTTTCACCCAATAATCTTGCCTGGTATCTGTTACAGCAATGGAAATACAGATAGTTCGTAATATAAACAATAGTCACAACAAAAATGAAAGTAAATTTTACAAAGATAACTTTGTCTATGTGATCCCTGAAAAATTTGCCCTTTTCGCATGTCTTTTCTCTGTTTTCCTGAAGAAGTATCAACAGCGTTTTCATTGCATAACGCCTTCTTAAATAGATTATTCTTAAACAATAAAGGTATACCGCCATATGGTTTAAATTGGAACGGTTGCAAAGAATGTTCAGTACCTGCTAAAGTGTTAATCCACTGAAATTTGGGTGGGTTTGATACCTGCTAGCAGCAGAATGAACTGGTTTTTAGTAGAAGGCTCTTTTTTTCTTGAGGATTTGAAGTGCCTGGGGCCTGCTTAGTTGATTGTCAGTGGAAGTGATGTTATAGTACATCAAATATAGCAAGAATAGAAGTGTCAGACAACCGTAGATGTTTCACACAAGGTGACAGACCAGTCTGCAGGAAGCCAGTGACTGAAGCATCCTTAAGCCTTATTTCTTCTTATCTGATTGCCAGCTGGGTAAGTCGACGGCCATCTACTTATGGTGTATAGACAAGTGGAGCCACATGCTATAAATATCCTAAGAATGTTTTCATGATCATGGTTTGCTCAGCTTCTCTATAGAGACTGAACATTAAGCATCATGAGTCGCCAGTATAACCTTGTCAAACTGCACAGCCACCAGAGTTAAAATTTGGATGTTATTTAAGATGCAATTAAAGCTTTTATATTACTGAATTAAAGATTTAGTTGGCTTGCTATTACTCTGACCCCCTGCTTTCAATACTTTCTGGGTCACTAATCTTGAATAGGGATAAGCTTGTTTTACTATACTTGTTCCAGAATGGGGAAGGGCTTGTGCTGGTTCGGATCCAAACCATAAAGCCACCTGTTATTCCTGGTCCAATGAGCTGCAGACAGGGGATTTGGAGGTTGACAGCTGGCATCCAGGTTCAGGTTCTGAACAAATGCAAGCTCATCTCAGACTGATAAAGATGGGGAAGGCATAATTACAATTATGAATTATCGGTATACTTGTCCAGAAACAGTGAATCAAAGTCAGAAGGTCACAGTGACAGCAAGACATTGTGCACTTGAAGAATAAGGAGCAGCAATGGCAGCCAGTGTTCATATTTTTCTTTTAGGAATGGCTTCCTTTAAAGGTTTAGTTCAGCCCTGTATGTAGATGGGACCTGTTGGTGTAGAACTATATAGAGAGGCATTTGGCTGACTGGCATGGCCGTGAGGTTGGAGACATTTCACACATAAGACTTATGTGAGTTATCCTTAGTCTAGTATTTGATATACAATTTTCCTTTTGCTGGTTGTCTTTATACTTCAGTTCCTTGTCTGTTTGGTGGTGTGGTATTTTTAAAGGGTATCATGGGAATTTACATTGGTGACTCCATTCCTATATGCACAATTTTGCAGTGCTGCATTGCCTCTATAAGTCCATATTGGGGTGTGGGACCCACTGAATTTTACATTTTTTTTTTTTGAACTTTTGATACAATCCTGTTTTCTCTAACCTTGTCCCCTCCTTCTGTTCATCTCCCTCACCCCGAAGTTGGTTAAGGCTCACATTTTTTTCCTCCCTTTTTAAATAGACTAGACTAAGGGTTCATTTTAATTCTCTTCTCGATTCAGTGCCTCTACCCCTTTGTAAAACAACCCAACCGTCTGTTATTTCAGTATTTACAACACAAAGCCGTAGAAATTAAAAGAAATAGATGTGCGATCATCCATCATACATGAAACCTTTAGGAAACCAAAACGTTTGTGGGTGGTTGCTGTGGTAACTGCATTTGTTTTTCATTTTTCAGCCTAATAAAATTTCAGCAAGTACAGAAAATACCTGTTGATCTTGCCAGAAATTTAGGGACCTTGTCACTTTCTGTGAGCTGAAAAGAAAGTGCAAACAATCTTATTTTTATTGTGTAATCTACTAATCCAATTAATCCACCATGTAACAGAGATGAATAAAGGCAGACATGTTTTGTTTTCTGTCCTTCTGGGAAGACTTCCCTTCACTTCCTTTTTCGGAGATGCAACAGTGATAAGAAAAATCTCCCCAAAACAAGGGGAAATTCCATCATAGACCTTTGTCACCAGAACATTTGTCCCCATTGGATGATTTAACTGTACACATAACACATGTGCGCTGGTGTTCTGTGTGAACACATGATGCCGTGGGTTGCAATGCATTGTTTTTATTTCCTTTTCATCAACTCAGTGTGTTGGTGTGAACTGAAACCACAGGACAAATTGCCTTGTTCTAGCATTAGGACAATGTTAGCCAGTGTTGCCCAACACTTGTGGTGTAAATGATTACTAGAATTTACGCTTTTTATATTTGTTTTACATCTCGGTGACGATGACCCCCAGGACAAACAGAGGGAAGAATCTCCCAGAGGACACAGACTTTAATAAAAGTGTAGCAGAGGGTTTAACCTTTTTTTCCACTACACTTTAACTATTTTCCACTTTGCCTATACTTAAAAATAAATAAAAGTAAAAACAATTTACTGGAAGTGGGCTTAAATGTTTTATTTCCCATTTACCTGAAGGGAAGTTTGGTGACCCTTTACCAAAACCTGAGCGGTGTTGTTGCTCCTCAAACCCTAATCCAAAGAATCCATGGTTTCCATGTCTTGCACTGATGAGGGATAGTGCTCCTGAAACAGTGGTAGGCTTTTAGTTAGAATACTGTACATAGTTCTAAAACAGTGGTTTGTATGTTTTTTTTTACAATTACAGACTATCAGTGGAATTCTCAATATGTCCCCATACCGTGGATTGCCCAATGGCCTTAGACTGTTGAAATCATCATCACCAGTGCTATTGGGTACCATTATAAATTCATAATATATTAATAGCTAGGTTTAACTCTACATATAAAAAACTAATCTAGGAAAAGAACAGCTGAAAAAAAATCTAACAAACTTATCTTTATTTATTATTAAAGGGGTTGTAAACCCTCGTGCTTTTTCACCTTAATGCATCCTATGCATTAAGGTGAAAAAACTTCTGTCACTGAGCAGCCCCCCAGCTCCCCGTTTTAGTCACCTGAGCCCGTTTGTTCCCGCGCTCTACCTCTCTGGCCGAGGGTTCTCGGCTCTTGATTGGATAGATTGATAGCAGCGCAGCCATTGGCTCCCACTGCTGTCAATCAAATCCAATGATGCGGGTGCAGAGGGCGGGGCTGAGTCAGGCATTCTGTGTCTATGGATGCAAATGACGGACTCAGGAGCGCACCCACACGGGTTAAAAAAAAAACGAGGGTTTACAACCCCTTTAAAAATGGCAAATCAAAGATAAGTCAGCTAGCTACAGGTGTGCTTTAGTTTTTTGTGCAATCAAAACAGTTACTGATGATAGTCCCATGTCATCTGATGCATCTAGTCGATTTCCCCCCTCTGACTTCTGGTTCTGTAATGCAGAGAATCTGGTTTCAGTTTTTTTTTTCATAATTTAGAGATCCAGTATCATAACCCCATCATTTGTTTTTCCATCCCCTGTAGGGGGCATGGAAAAACCTAAGCTGTATAATTTTAGATGGTATTGGTGCTATAAACCAGCATTTCTGGATACATAAAGATCTCCGCATTAAAAAGGAATAATACACATGATTTCACATAACCCCTAAATGGGCAATAAACCCTTCCTCGCTCGACATAAAAATGAAAAATGATATAGAGATACCCTCTACTGTTTAAAAGTATTTATTTATTTATTTTTTACTAAAAGTAAATAGGCTGTTCACTTTGCAAGAGAATTTGCGCCAAAGCTTAGTGAATATTCCAAATCACTTTGTAAAGAACACCCAATCATGTGCAAGGAAAATTAAAAAAAAAAAATTCTTGAACATGGTTGAATGATGGAAATAAAAGCTCTTTCTACTTATTTATTAAAAGATAAGTATGATTTTTTTTTTCCAGTTTTATACTTAAGTGGATGCAGCTTTGGTCCGATGCTGCATCTGTCCCCTGCCGCCTCTGCACTGAGAACCGAGCGATTGAACACCGCCGATGGCTCGGTTCTCACAGCTCCCTGAGCAGTGAGCTGCTGACAATCAGCAGCTCTCCACTCTGCCCCCTCCTCGCTCACTGGAGAGCTGAGCTGTGGAGGGGTGAGGAGCGGCCGTCTCTGCGGCTCGCTGAGAGGCTGAGACAAGTATCAGACTTTATTGTCGTGATGACGTGGTGCCTGGACTGATTGCAGTGACCTCAGCTGCTCTCTGCTGAAAATTGTTTTACACTCCTGTGCCCCATAGGAGAAGTCCAGCCAAACTAGCTCAGGCTGGACTTCTCCTTTTAAGCTCTAGAGAAAATTCCCTTGCAAAGTAAACTTAAAGTTCCTATTTGCCTTAAGTAGGTCAACCCAAATGTGTCATTTCACAATGTTTTATTATGCAATTAAACACACATCATCCTAACAGCAAAAGAATAGGAAAGCGGAAATAAGCCAATGTGTAAGAAAATGAATGAGTCAAACTTATGAACTAGGAGTTACTAACTATTCCTCATTTGATATACAGTATGATTTAATTTAAGGAAATTATGCTGAACTCTTATTGTCTTGCACTGTACATACATTACCGTATATACTCGAGTATAAGTCGTTCCGAGTATAAGTCGAGGCCCTAATTTACCACAAAAAATGGGAAAAACGTATTGACCCGAGTATAAGACGAGGGTGAGAAATGCACAGCTACTGTAAGTGGAAAAGAGGGTCAACAATGCCCATTTGCAGCATCACTGTGCCCATTTGCATGCCTCACTGTGCCCATTTGCAGCCATAGGTCCCCTGAACTTCAAATTCGGTAGGTAAGGGTTCCTAGATGCCCCCTAGCTGCAGCAAAAATTTGGCGTCTCTGAACCCAAAGGGTCCCGAAATGACATTGCTGCAGATGGACACAATTGACCGAATTTGGGGCCTCGTATGTCGGTGCCACTTAGTGCTAAGAACCCCAAATTTGGTGTGCAAATCCAGTGGAACTAGCAGCATAAAATTTCTAAAGCTGGGGTTTCTAGCACCAAGTGGCCCCGAGATACAGGGCCCCAAAAATCAGTTCAGAAAATGTCAAGCACTTTTCTGCAGCAGAGAATGACATTTTCCGAACCGGTTTTGGGGCCCCGTATCTCGGGGCCACTTAGTGCTAGGAACTTCAGCTTTGGATATGTTATGGTACCAGTTCCAGTGGGTTTGCACACCAAATTTGGGGTTCTTAGCACCAAGTGGCCCTGAGATATGGGGCCGCAAATTCGGTTCAGAAAATGTCAAGCACTTTTCTGCAGCAGAGAATGACATTTTCTGAACCGAATTTGGGGCCCCGTATCTCGGGGCCACTTGGTGCTAGGAACTTCAGCTTTGGATATGTTGTGGTACCAGTTCCACTGGGTTTGCACCCCAAATTTGGGGTTCCTAGCACCAAGTGGCCCTGAGATACGGGGCCCCAAATTCGGTTCGGAAAATGAAATTTTTTGCTGCAGAAAAGTGCTTAACTCGAGTATAAGTCGAGGGGGTCACTTTTAGCACAAAAAAATGTGCTGAAAAATTCGACTTATACTCGAGTATATATGGTATCTATTATTTACATTTCATTTGCCTAGACGAATTGCATGCAGTTTTTGGTTGGATGTTAAGTTGAATGACAGGGCTGCAATTGCATTCTATGAGCTTTTTGGTATCTACCTCAGATGGCAGTCTACTAGAACCCAAAGGCCTGCTTGCCTTATGAGGATCTTAGGACATATTGGGACACATGATGATTTGTACTTAGTGTGATCCTTAACATACACAGTATTCCTGTACACTGTGTAATCTAAGGCAGACACAGACAAAAAATCTGTGAGAAAGATTAGTACAGCAGGCTTGTCAAGTCAACCAGTAAAGTCGAGAATGACCCAATATTTTGGGGTGGTCTACCAGGAAATTGATAGAAACTCCCAAGCATGAACTTTTCACTCAGTAATCTTGCCTGGTTTCCCATTGTGCATTCACTGAGACGGGAATTCCTGCAAAAATTTCCAGAAATCCCCAAAAAGTCCTTGGTTCTGACCCGAAGGGACTGCTATGCTATGGAAGCACCAAGTCTTTCCACTAAGGTCAGCATACCTGGGCACCTCCTTTCTTTACAAAGTGTCACACCTATGGTATTCCACCACCTTTTTCCATTTCACTACATTTATTGTTTTTTGAAAATGTTTACAATGCTAAAAGAAATACATATGAAAGGACATACAAATAAAAATAACCACAGCATAGTAAAATAAAGGCCACAATTCAATGATTAGCAACAAGCCAGGCATAACACAGCAAAATGGCAGGTGTGAAAGTTTTCAGTAAAATTCTACATCGAAGGGTTTAGTGGCCTATAAGGGCCATATGATGAAAAGAAGCTAAAGAAGAGGAGAGAAAAAGAAAGTGGGTGGGGGGATAGGAAGGAACAGGAAAAGGGGGGAGGAAGAGTGAGGTGAAAAGGATGATCTACAGCCCATGGGAGGGTCAACATTTAACTACCAGGGACAGAGTCATGCCTTTTTTCATGCTAGTTCTTTCCCATGGTCAATGGAGGGGATGAGGAATCACAAGTTTCCCAGTGGCCTACCACTGTGCCTTTTTTGGAGCTCAGCCTTGCCATCAGCAGAACAAAGCAGTGCTAGTGCACCCTGACAGCACAATACCCTCAGCTGCAAAAGGTCAGAAGATTTACATAAAAGTTGAAGTTCACTCCTGCATGTTAAAAATCTCTTGTATGGGGAAGTTTGCTGCAGGCTGGAGCAGTCATAAAGTACATAAAGGTTCGTGGTTAAAAAAAAAAAAAAACAAAAAAAAAAACGTCATACTTACCTCCTCTGTGCAGTTGGTTTTGCACAGAGTGGCCCGATCCTCCTCTTTTGGGGTACCTCAGCGGCGTTCCTGGCTCCTTCTTTTCTCAAATGGCCCCATTGGAGAGCCGCTCTCCCTCGGGGCACTCGTGCGGGTGCGCTCCCCCCCTTAAATCCCCTTGTTGCATGCGGCCCTTAACCAACTTTTGTGTGGCCCTTAGGGCCTCGGAAAACGCCAATCTGTGTTTCGTTATTGCCTGTTATAGCAGTCTCGTGGTCTCTAGGAGTCTACTGTAATGTGTCTCCAGTCTATTACTCTCTTGAAGCATGAGTTCAGTCTCCAACAATTACTATATCACATTTACAGCCTCCTGCAGCATGCCCATAGTCTCTGACCATCTCTTGTATCGTATCATGACAGCAGTCTCTGACCATCTCATGTATCATGCCTGTAGTCTAAATCACATTATGTGTCTGCTGTTTCTGAGACTGAATACTCTTGTTCAAATATTTTATTGCAAAATAAAGCAAGTTGCAAAAGAGCCGACTAGAAAACAGTACAAATAATAACAAATAGGTGCCCGGGAGCATTCATAAGCAATGGGGACGCAACCCCTATAACATATAAAAGAATCAATACACCTGAGATTGCTATATCTAAGTTATGCATTGGTTCTAGGCAACAAAGGATTTATGTTAATGTGCCAAAACTAAGTGCTATAGATTCTCAAGGCGTCCTAGTTGTGATAGAAACTATACACTGCCCTTATAATCGTAATCTTGAGCCATAGAATTGTATAGGAGGAATGCTCTAAGGAAAATAGGCATTACTGTGCGGGCAAATGAAGGGGACAATCAACTTGTTACAGGGAATCACATCAGTGGAATATAGAGTGGGCCCAATGCTACCTCAGGCGACACCCACTAGGGTGAACTGTCAGAGACAAACAGGGCCCGTCAGCCATATAGGTAGGAAAAGAGAGAGAAGAGAGAGCCCCACGCAGCTGGAAAGAAAAAAAGGAAGGTGGGGCAAAGGGGAAAAGTGAGAGTAGGAAGAGTAGGGGAGGGAAGGGAACCCCGAGGGAGAGGGGAGCTAACCGAGGTGCCTTACCCAACCTAGCGAAGTGTACCCGTAACTAACAAGGGGACAGTAAGGATTCATCTGAGACTGAATATTCCAACATTAAGGCAGTTCTCAGATTTAGAGATGAGCCCTCACTGTGTGTAGTAATAAACTGTATAGTTCCTCTGAAAAGCGACTTGTCATCACACACTGTACTTACTAGGGACGTAACTACAGGGGTCGCAATAGAGACCTGGCTTCATGCTCCAGGGGGCCCCTTGGATAGGAGGGGCGACGGGGGACAGCATGTTGAAAAATATATCCCCTCCTGCAGCTGCTGAAAGCCCATTTCTCCTCCTCTCTCCCCCAGGTATATCAGTGGCTGCAGGAGGAAAATGGAGGATCAGTTTCTCTGCATTCCCCCATCCAGGTTCTGCTGCCCCGCTGTCTGTGCGCTCTCCTGTCCCGCTGTCTGGTCTTCTGGCTCCCCTTAGTCCCCGTAGCACTTTGAGGTTCCCCTCCCCTCTCCAGCTGGCTGCTGTGGGGGATCTGTCACGATGGAGTGCAAGGAAGGAGCCGGTAAATTACACATTTGCTGGCCCCTTCCTTGTCTTAATGAATAGAGCTAGTGATCGGTACCTTTTTTTTTTTTTTATTCATTGATAGCTGGGGCCTAGTAAACGGTGTATGTCTCAGTTTATGAATACATGAGAAGCTCTGTACAGAGCTTTTCCATTTCATTCTGTGCAGGTAAGACTGCAGACAAAGGGACTGATGAATCTGTCCTCAGTCCCTTTCTCTGTCTCAAAAAATTAGAAAATTAAAATTGTAAAAAAACAAAAACAAACAGCAACAAGAAAAAAAACTATCGACACCAGTGGCGAAACTACCAGGGTCTGGACCGCATAATGGCAGGAAAGTGGCCCACTGTGGGTACAGTGGGAAGGTCCCCAGTGGGGGGTTAGGGGGCTTCATGGTTTCTTGCACTGTGGGCCTGAAGGTTCTAGTTACGCCTCTGACTTGCATTTTGCATTAGAAGGATGTGCTAAGCCTATGCCCACTCCATCAGTCCAGAGCAATGGCAACTGGTGCTCAATATTTTGAGGGGGAGGGGCAGAAAACCAATGCCACCCCCCCAGCGGGAGACGGACAAGAAAGTGGCGATCCCTGCAACCCCCCCCCCCCACACACACACACTTGTGGGAGACAGACGGACAGAGGCCTCCTTACCTTAGGAGGCAGATAACAGGGATCTCACTCCTTTCTCCGGGGCCGTTGCTTCTCCTCCCCGCTGGACAGAAAGTGGGTCCTCAGACTCCCTAGTCAATCGGGTTCTGCTTCCTGATTGGCCAGGAGGAAAAGCAGGAAGACAATAGCGAATATTAATTCGCTATTGTCACAGAAGTGGGTGAGCTCGGGGCGCAGTGCTCCATCCATGTAGATTAGGGGCCGGGAGCATAATTTAGGGGGGCAGCGCCCCTGCACCCCATATGGACGGGCCGCCAGTGATCCAGAGTACCTCTGTTATGTCTCTCCCAGTAACAGAATGGGGTCCCGCTGAGCACCTAGCGCGGACCTCATGCATGCTCTCGCTTAACTTTTTATATGTAAATTTGGATAGCTATTACAGTAAAAAAAATACAGCAAGCTTGTAATGTAAGTAAATATCACAACAAAAATGTTGTATCACATGATATTTTAAGTTCTATTAGGGTTTTTATTCGATATGTGCAAAGAAAAATCACACAAATACTTACAAGTATAACACTTTATTAAAAGCAATTAGATACAGATAAAGAAAATAATGACAAGAATACTTAACTATAGATGCTGTTTCCACCATTGGTCCCGTTTGCTGTTACGCAACATGGCCAAGTAATCAGACAGACGCGTGCCTAATGGCAGCTCTGTTATGAGACTAACTTATTCCAGTTTGGGCTGTGGTAGATACAGATTAGTGTATAAGGAATAGACCACCCCAAGCCAACTCCCTATGCAATATGACCCCTTAAGGACTTGACCAGTTAACAATAACATTCCTTTGATGTAAGGCAGGGATATGCAATTAGCGGACCTCCAGCTTTTGCAGAACTACAAATCCCATGAGGCATAGCAAGACTCTGACAGCCACAAGCATGACACCCAGAGGCAGAGGCATGATGGGACTTGTAGTTTTGCAACAGCTGGAGGTCCGCTAATTGCAGATCCCTGATGTAAAGTAAAGCCATGCTTATGTCCTTATTTGGCCTCCTAAACCAAGATTTGGAGGCTTAAAATGCATAAAAGCCATTATTATTATTAATAGGGAAATATGTAATATGCAATTTCCCCTTCAAAAAATGAAGGTAAATTTTACAAAAATAACTTTGACTGTGTGATCCTTGAAAAGTTTGCCCCTTCTCGGTGGTACAGGGATCCAGTCACGGTACACAGAATGTATCCCAATACTTCGGATGTTTGCTGTCGCTGTCACAGAGGATAAGGCTCCTACCTCCATGTGTGGAGGGAATGCAACCAAGTTCGCCCTTTCTGGAACCAGATTTTTGACATATACAGTGATATATATAATGACTCTCTCGTTCCCTCCCCTAAGTGGCCCTCCTATCCATTCTACTAGGTCCAATTAACTCACATAAAAAAGTGTCTTCTCAGATTCTTTCTATCCGCAACTCACCATGTCATAACGCAGCATTGGAAAACAGAAGTCACCCCCCCCCCCCCCCATCGGCAGATGGATAGACATCATCAATGACACCATGCTTATGGAGGATACGTGGGATAAGCACATGAAATTATGGTACATCTGGCTTCACCACTCATCCTCCAACCCCTTCCTTAACAGGATTTCTGCATAGGGAGCAGGTCTGATTTCATACAGATACATGTCAAATAATATGGGTTACCCCCCGCTAAGATCATCCGCTACAGGGGTATCTATTGTCATTAGGGGTGTGTAGTGTTCTGTGGGGGGGGGGGGGGGGGGGGTGGAATCTACTATTGGGGAAAGGGGTCTATTAATGGAGAGTTTATTGATGCTGGCTGCTAGAGATGGGCTGAACACCCCCCTGTTCGCAGCAGAACTCCTGAACAGTGGAAAGGTTCTAACCTGATCGGTGCACCCCTTTGAAGTCCATGGGAGCTGAACATAAAAAATCAAAAGTGCCCATTTTAAATGCTTTTATGCAAGTAATTGGCCATAAAAGTGGTATGGGGGTCTGGGTACTTCCCGGGTATTGCCCTGGGGGACATGCATCATCTACATTTTTGTTTTTTCAGGAGCAGTGATTTTAATGATGCTTAAAGTGCAACAATAAAAAAGGAAAATTCCTTTAAATATAGTGCCTGTGGGTCCCCTTTGCCTGTAAAGTGGCGCATCTGTATCATGCATAGAACATGCTGCAGCAAAAATAAAATTTCTAACGAAAAAAAATAAAATCACATTTAAAATGACTAGCGGTTGCAATTGCCGGCAAGGAAAAAAACGGTGTGGGGTCCCCCCCATGCCATGCCAGGCCCTTATCCGAGCAAGCACCCTGGCAGGTCAGGAAAGGGAGGGTATGAGTGAGTGCCCGCCCTTCCCTCCTGCACCATACCAGGCCACATGTCCTCAACATGGGGGGGTGGGTGCTTTGGGAAGGGAGAAGGGCCCCATCCCCACAACCATGTCAGGTGGTTGTGCGGGGTCTGCGGGCAGGGGGCTTTTCAGAATCTGGAAGCCCCCTTTAACAAGGTTCTGGCTCCCTCCCATGTGAATGAGTATGGGGTACATAGTATGCCTAACCATTCACCAAAAAGGGGCAAAAAGTAATAAAAACACAGTTTTAGATTATTCTTTTCTTAAAAAAAAAAAAAACGGTGTCCCTGATGTAACTCCATCATCAATCACGCCGCACCCTAAAAATAAAAAAATGCTCCTGCCTTCCATGAAGGCTGGCCGCCTACTGCAGGCTAAGCCATTCAACAGTTCTTATATAGGTAAGGGGAGAGGCCACCTGAATACATCACCTAGTGGCACCACCCCCTTCTGACGTTATGGACCGGTGCATGCTGGGTCAAAGCACAAAACCACCCAGCCCCTCCATATTGAGGGCATGTGGCCTGGTATGGTACAGGAGGGGGGGTCATTCACTCACCCCCCCCCCTTTTCCTGACCTGCTAGGCTGCATGCTAGGATAAAGGTCTGGTATGGACTAGGGGTGGACCCCACATCGTTTTTTTTTTTTTTTTTTTTAACTTTCTTACCTAGCAGTTTTTTTTTTTTACTCAGTAGTCAGAAGGGAAGCCCATTGACACCTGAGCTGATCATTCATCACTTGTTAAGGATGTCGCAGCCGGCTTCCTGGCCTTGTTTTTTTAACAACCAGCTTTGCCCAAGCAGGGTGCAAAATGCACTCACTGTGCAGTGCGCAGTGCATTGCAGGGCGTTTGCCAGGATGAACGCCCTGCAAATTCGGGTGTTCCTGAATGGGGCTGACAACCAATGTTCGGCCTAAACTGATGCTCGGGCTGAACCGTTCGCCTAACTCTACTGGCTGCTGGGGGATCTAGTGTTGTTAGTGGTGGAATTTATTTTTGATTAGGGGTATTGTTGCTGGGGAGGATCTATTATTGTTGAGGAGGATCTATTGTTGCTGTGGGATCTATTGTTGCTTGGAGGGGTCTATTGTTGCAAAATAATGAAACCGCGCTTTTGGTAAAGATCAGACAAATAAACAGCTGGCATGATATTGGGTACACACTATAAAATATAGTGAGACACAGAGAAGCACTTCTGGTATTATGTACTTCCAGTAAGCGTGTTGACGTCACAAAGTACTACTCCGTCCTACTCATTTTGTCACAACTGACGTCTTGTACACCGAGTACATGAAAACAACAAACCAATAGCTTGCCAGGGTGAATGATATACAATGTATGGTTAAATGGTTCTACTGGGAACAAATCCGACTGTCACCGGAATATTTGCAGTATTTAGAAGCCCATTCATCTCTTATGTTTAACATTTCTCTGGGGCCATCTCTCTGCTCTTTTCTTAAGCCCCACCCCCTTTAAAAAATAAATATATAGTGATATGATGGATGTTTAGCTCAGTGGTAGATGCTATTTTTGTACAGTGAGTTTATATCACGCAGGTATTATAGTTAAGGGCCTTGTAGCCCACCTTTATTATTATTTTCTGCTCTATAAACAAAAAAAAGCAAACATTTTTTTAAAAAAAAAAACATATTTTTTACTTTCTGCTATAAAACATATCCAATAAAAATATGTAAAAAATCTAATTTCTTCATCCGTTTAGGCCAATTTGTATTCTGCCACATATTTTTGGTAAAAAAATCCCAATTAGCGTATATTGATTGGTTTGCACAAAAGTTATTGTGTCTACAAACTATGGGATAGATTTAGGCACTTTTTTTTTCTTTTACTAGTAGTGGGACTACGACATTGTGGCAGACAAATTGAACACTAAGTGATACTGTTTGGGGACCAGTGACACCAATACAGTGATCAGTGCTAAAAAATGCACAGTATAAATGACACTGGCAGGGATGAGGTTAATATCAGGGGCAATCAAAGGGTTAAATGTGTTCTCTGGGAGTGTTTTCTAACTGTGTAGGGAATGCTGACACTAGACAGAGAGATCTATGTTCCTGGTTACTAGGAATCACAGATCTCTCTTTGTCTGTGACAGAACGATGGTCTGCCTTGTTTACATTCTGTCATTCCCGAGAATGATCATGAGGGGGCCAGGGAGCACTGACAACGTACAGGTACGTTGTTTCATGTGGCCAGGCCACCCTGCCGCAGGTTAAAGTCCCCGGCCCAGCTTTATATTACCTTCCTATCATTGCAATCTCCAGCCGCCCCCCTTCATATCACCCCCCCCTTTACATTCCTGTCCTCATCCCCTTTATAGCACTCCTCCTTCACATTGAAGTCCCCAGCCCCCCCTTCACATTCTTGTCATCACTCCTTTTTTTGAACTCCACTCACATTGCAGTCTCCAGCCTCCCTTCATATCACCCCCTTCATATTCCAGTCCTCGCCCCCCCCTTCCTCCTTCACATCACCACCGGCTTCCCCCCATCCTTCATAGCAGTGACACAGCCCTCTTTCCTGTCCTGCCTTACACAGGGCAGAGGGTGGGAGGCAGCACAGTTCTGGATGGAGGGCCAGAGTTGCACAACTTTTCCAATTAACCAGCTTGTCCAGGGCCATCCTGTATCCTAGCAACCAACCAGTTAACAGTGGCAGCTCCCACCCTCTTTCCAGCACTGTACTGCCTCCCGAAGTCAGCTCTGCAAACATGACAGTGCTAACAGTGGCTGAAGGGAAGAATCAGCTCCTAAATAATGTGAACGCGGTGGGTCCGGATGGGATAGTGACCCCCAATCTGGACTGCCATCCACCAATTAGTGATGCTTGTCCTAGAAAATAGTAAACACAATGTTGATTTGACTTGGCTATAAGAAAGGAGCTATTTTTTTTCTCAAAGTGTGTGGAATTAGGAGGATTGTGTATCAAGTTTCTTATGTTCTAAACTAGAACTGGATTTTGTGTGATTTTTACAAAAACATTGTGTTGTCATTTGTTCTATTTTAGAACAATGGAAAGAATCCAATCGGTCATAGGTGGAACCCCTTATAATGTAGACAGTACTCAACTTTCAGTTCAAGGAAATTGTGCACGTTTGAAAACCGACATGTAGCAGATTGAACCAGTCCCCTGGTGAACTTGGTGAACCAGTCCGCTTCTTTTTGTCAGAAAGAATTTGACAACCTCGAGGCCAATGTAATGACATATGATGTACATGAAATGACATATGATGTACATGAAATGACATATGATGTACATGAAATGACATGTACATGTAATGACATATGATGTAAATTCATGAATCCAAAAAAAACAAACATTTCTTTTAAGCAATTTTTTGTCCCCCGTCGTCTCTGCACTGAGAACCGAGCCACCGAACACCGCCGATGGCTCGCTTTTCACAGATCCCCAAGAGGAGAGCTGCTGACTGTCAGTCAGCGTCTCTCCTCTTTGCTTCTCCACGCTCATTGGAGCGCTGAGCTATGGGGGAGCGGCCATCTCAGCGGCTCGCTGAGATGCTGAGACTGCCATGAATCAAGGAAGCTGGTAGATCCAGACTTGGGAAGTCGGGACGACGCGCTGCCTCGACTGACGGCAGTGACGTCAGAGGAGACCGGACTTCAGATCGCTCTCTGCTAAAAACGGCTCACAGTAGTGCAAAACGAATTGCACTCCTGTGACCCAGAGGAGAAGCCCAGCCTAAAAAGCTCAGGCTGGACTTCTCCTTTTTAATATTATTTTTTTTATTGTGTTCCATTGATTGAAAACCCCATACGTCATGTTTGTCATTATACAGTATTCTTAAATGGGAGACGCAACATTTGCTTTTACAGATACAGGCTCTGCCTTCTGCTTTGCAATGCTGCTAAGTGGTTGAGTTTAATAAGCAAGATAGACTCTGGGTATTCTTTTAATGACAAGATTTATCAAAAAATCAAGACATCATGAAAACTTCTGCCTAGACATTAGGTTTCAGAATCGCGCAGGAACTGCAGATTTTTTATTTAGGGCAGAAACAAATTACCTTTTTAAAATCTCAAATTATGCAATTTGGCAATGCTGATGCATGTCCTAGCTATTCATCTGAAGTGTGATTTTTAATTTTAACAAGTCCACTATAATTCAATAGCTGTTGATCATAAACAACTGTAGTAAAATACAGTGGGAGAATATATGGAAAATACATATATAATATATAAATATATAAAAATACAGAGGGAAAGTGCGCATGTGCGGGATCCCGGAGACAGACGTGCTCTGAACGGGCTCCGCACGCTCCGACCCAAATCAGCTATATACAGCACAGGCAGCAGAGAAAACACGCCGGGAACTAAAAGGCGCACACTCTGAGGCGGTAATGAACCGGAGGGCGCAAGGTCAGCCTAAGAGGGGACAATATAAACAGCCTAAAGTCAATGGAGGAGCGGGACCCTCCCCCAGACACGAGCCGCAATCCAAGATGGCGCCGGGACGTGTGGACGCACAAGGCAGCACTAATTCTAAAGCAGACAAACCCCTGCAGATGGAGGCCAAGCAGAACCAGCCTGACCACATCAGGGACCCGTTCTCCTCACAATCATCTGGAGACCTGGAAACAGACCAGCAGGGTGAGTCCCTATCACAGCCCCCATCACCGGAAGCATATAGGGACATATAAGGAAGAAGGAATATTTATGCTAACCACAAAGGTATAAACAACACCAAGGTGAAAGGTGATTAAATGTACAGGTGATGCTGCACCTCCTATTCGTTTTAAATACTGAAAACCTTAAGCAAACTAAAAAAAAAAGAGAAAAAAGGTGCGCAAATCAACTACTAAAGACCAGAAAGAATATATGATATATAAATAAAACTTGTGTAAACCAAGGAACAAACCTCAACATAATATGCGAAAAAGTCACTGAATATGTGTATAGCAACACACAAAAAATATCTGTAAAAAAGGTCCATATAATATTTGAAAAAAAGTTCAGCAGAAAGGAGTCCTTATATAAATCTCCAGAAAACAGGGCACACACTCTTCAATCAGACCGTCTAAAATGCGGTGTAAGGTGTAATAATGCAAACTGCTTACCAGATAAGTTGGATCTCAAGTGATAGAGATCATAAGTGCCTGTGCATTAGCCTTCCGGCCAGTCAGCTTGTACTAGTCTTACGACAGGGAGATGTCCACCTGTTACCAAGGAACCAACGGAGGGAAGCCTCACTCCCGGGATCACTCTTTATGAAAGCAAGGATCTGGAAGGTCTCATGCAATGAGGAGCAGAAGAGGGCTTCATGGTGCAGTATGTTCCAACAAAAATCTTTATTTCCGAACGGATCATACAAGTATAAAATACATAAAATCACAGTAGGTAAGAAAGGTTTTTGAGATAGCTGTGGTGTATACCAGCCAGCTGTTCAGCGCGATGACGTCACAAGACTATGCTCTACCCAACGCGTTTCCCCATAGAAGGCATCCACTGGGTACGGAGATCATGCCTGGACGTCAGCACACCACGCTTAAATACCATTCAGGCAGGAGAGACACCGGAAGTCAGCATTTAGCCTATAGCAATCCGTGTCACCCATTTAATCATTCAAAAATGATCAAATTCGGTACAAAAATTATAATTAAATATATAAAAAATATATATATATTTGGATATATTTATAAAACTCAATAGTGAAATAAAAATGTCATACATGTATATAAACAGTAAATACATAAATAAAATTCATATATTAAACGCAAATACAGATATAAATTTTTGGTTATAAACCAATCAAATCAACATATAATAGTCGATATTGGAAACGTTTTCTAAAGAATATATTCTATTAAACCACTTAAAATAAAAAAGGAAAAAATGTACTAAGTAGAAATAAATTGCAAAAAGGATAATACGCACGTCAAAAGTTTAGCTGTCATCTATGAAACAGTTCATGTCCCACTCAATATTCAGGCCCCAGGGGCTGTAACACTGGAGGTCATATATCCATTACGTCTCACGACGAGAAATATGTCTTTTAAGGTTATTACCCCTCCAATGCGGGACATATTTCTTTATAGCTATAACTTGAAGAAGTGAGCTATCTCGATTGTGACATAAACGAAAATGTTTAGACACACTGTGACCTATAAATCCTCTTCTGATATTGCCTATGTGTTCACCTATTCTGATACTAAGTGCCCTAGTGGTCCTGCCTACATACTGTAACCCACATGGGCAGGCCAGTAGGTACACAACCCCTACAGTTCCATAAGTAATAAATTCTTGCATGTTAAATGTTTTTGTTGTAACATTGGACTTAAAGGAAGGACCTTTTTTTCAGATATTTTTTGTGTGTTGCTATACACATATTCAGTGACTTTTTCACATATTATGTTGGTTTGTTCCTTGGTTTGCACAAGTTTTATTTATATACCATATATTTTTTCTGGTCTTTAGTAGTTGATTTGCACACCTTTTTTCTCTTTTTGTTTATTTTGCATATAGGGACATACAGGAGCCTGCAGATGCCCCACTGCCCTCCATGGACAGGAATATGGCAGAAATGATGGGGTCATAGTCAATCCAGCCTTGACATTCCTGCATCTCAGCCAGCACATTACGCAGGAGATGCAGTGTTCCTTTCACGTTTTTACCATGCTGCAGCAAGAGCTTTCCAAAGCTCTTGATGCCCCAGTAGAAGTCCTAGTAGGACGAAACGCGTAGGGATTGGCTTTTCCGCTCTCCACATTGCTTTTCTTTTATTTGTGATTACATTTTTAATTGTATGCTGGTTTTATGAAAATAAATATCAAATATCCGATTTGTTTTTTGATCTGCACCATTGGGAGACCTTTTTCTTTTTATATATCCTATCCATCATGAGTCTGCCTGATCCATTTATTTGGCCATCCATGGCTCAGGGTTCTGCTTTGTCGTTCTAATTATATTGGGAGAATACCGGACCGCTGTGGACATCGGTGTCTGTTCCAGTCCCCTTGCCGGATACTGCAGGATTCCTTCGGATCACTCCTGTCACACTGAGACGTCAGTTATGTATGCCTGTCCGACCTGGTGTCCAGGTCCACTGGTTCCGGTAAAAGTACCCATTTGCTTTCTTATGTGGTATTTGCCGATAATATCATACTTGGTGTTCATGACTCCTTATATGAAGAAAATCCCCATTTGTGGTGCCCTTGACTCCCTCCAAGAACATTCCTTCACCTATGGTGTACCCATTACCCTTTGGGATTGACCTATTTTGGATTCATTATTGATCTATATCATTTATTATTGGGACTTATATAGCTATATATATATATATAATGTGTGTATATATATATATATAATGTATATATATAATGTATATATATATATAATGTATGTAGTTCATATGTTTGCACAGCTTTATAGCACTATTTGTTCACCAGCACTACATATTTACCCACTTCCAATCATGGGGGGAGACAGCAACATACCATTAGACAGGATTATGGACAAATCGGACCCCACCAAACTGATCCTTAAGCGACCACCAACCGGTAGCAGTAGGGTAGCATGCCTATTTCACCACTATAACCTGATCGATGACTGGAGGGAGAGCAACCCCACCGCTAGGAACTACACGCACTATTCACAGGTACATCATACCTATTCACGGATAGATCACTTTTTAGTGCGTACCCCCCTTACTCCCATATTTGATGTTGGGTAAGATACTGTCCACTCCCTGGTCTGATCCCTCCCCGATTAAACTCTCCACAACAGGACTCTGGACTAAACCTAGCCCCTCCCCATGGAGACTTAACGCAAACTTACTGAATGATCCCATACTCTACACCGAATTGAGAAAGAAATACGGGAGTATTTTGGGACTAATAAGTCATCAGATACGTCCCCCGCAATCAATTGGGTAGCTCACAAAGCTACGATACGGGGTAAATTAATTCAAATGGCGGCCAGAACGAAACAGTCCCGAGAACAAACAATTAAACAATTAGAAGCGAACTTAGACAAACTAATGGAGGAACAGCATAGGACCCCCCCAGACCGACATTAGGCATAAAATAGACGAAGCGAGACTGGCACTAAACCTATATCTGAGCACCCAAGCAGAAAAAAATATTATCTGGTCCAAGCATAAATACTACACAATGGGAGAAAAAACAACCACAATGTTAGCTTGGAAGCTAGTACCCCGACCATACATGCCGACTTTACCTACATTGAGACTACCCACTGGGCACCCCACCCAAAAACCCGAATTGATTCTCAAGGAATTTCACAAATTTTATTATTACAGAAAGTACCAAGAGATCCTTGTTCCCCATCTATGTTCCTATTTTAACGACCTGAGACAGGGTAATAACATCCCCAGTCATGAGAACGCAGCTTATTTGCATGTAATACCAAAACCGGGTAAGGATCATGGGGATTGTGCCAATTACCGCCCGATCTCCTTGATCAACACGGATCTAAAAATATTAACTAAAGTACTGGCCCTTCGATTACATTCTTTCCTCCCATGCTATATTCATCCAGACCAGGCAGGCTTTGTCCCAAACCGACAGACGTCGGATCAGACCCGCAGGATAATAAATCTAATTTCGGCTATCCAGTCTGACTGGGATGGTAAGGGACCTAGACAGGGAATGCTGCTTTCGTTGGACATCCAGAAAGCATTTGTTTCCCTCTCCTGGGATTATTTATAAGACGTGTTACGTCGCTTTGGATTTGGCGAGCGCTTTCTGGCCCTTCTTCGAACGCTATATGGATTCGCATCTGTCCAGATATCAGGGGCATTGCCTGCGTGGACGGTGAGCATAAATGTCTACTTTTTGCTGATGACCTTCTGCTGACCCTGTCGTCGCCAATCACTCCCCTCCTTAATTTATACGCAATCTTACAACCGTTCTCTGAAATCTCAGGTGTAAAAATCGATCATAGTAAATCCAGTGCACTGAATCTTTCCTTGCAGAGCTCCACCCAGAAAACGCTTGAGCAGTCCTACCATTTTTATGGGAGCTGGAGGCTCTTCCATATCTTGGGATACGTTTAACCTCATCTATCCAAACGCTATATAAAAAAAACTACCCTGCCCTGTTCAAAAGGCTGTCTGAAGACCTAGCCAGATGGCAGATTCACCCCCCATCGTGGTTCGTCAGATTACACTCGATAAAAATGAACGTATTACCAAAGGTTCTATATTTGTTTCGCACTATACCTGTGTCATTAGTTCGAACCGACCTCCAAGCATTTCAAAATAAAATTCTCCAGTTTATTTGGGGGGATAAGAGGCCTAGGGTGAACAAAGGTACAATGTACACCCCAACACAGAAAGGGGGACTTGGCCTGTCCAATCTACTGAAGTATTTTTATGCGGCCCAGCTGGCCCAACTTTCTAAGTTTCACTCCCAACAACCCCAAGCAATATGGATGACTATGGAATATTCCTGTTGCCCTAAACCAATCTCTCATATTCTGTGGCTCCCAATGAACGAGAGACCGGTTATACTATGTCCTACTCTCTCCTTCTCGCTAGATATTTGGGATAGACTCTCAAGGACTCAGAAATTCAAGTCACTCCACAATCCACTAGCACCTTTATTGAGAAATAAGCAATTCACCCTGGGCCTCACTCCCCCCGCATTCGAATGGTGGACGAACAAGGGCCTCATACGGATAGCTGATCATAAAAGTATGCTATCCGAAAGATCTCTGGTAGAAAAATACCAAATGCCACCCACTGAACGCTATAGATTTACCCAAATACACCATTATGTACAATCCGTAGCCCGTAAGGGCGATTTAGCAACAATGACTCCCATGGAACATCTGTGTAGACAATATGACAAAATCAGGGGTCACATATCCGCTATATGTACAATCTTGTTGTATGTCACGACAAAACTGAACTATATGCTTCAATGGGAACAAGATTTACAAGAAACCCTTGATCTTGAGGATTGGCACTCTATATATCAGGGATGGCATCTCGATCACTCACCAATACCTCCATTATAGAGGCTAACTACAAGGTTTTATTGAGATGGTATATGGTTTTGGCCACGTTTGTACCCGATGTCACCTTGGGGTGCTTTAGGGGATGCGGCCAGGTAGGAACCACATATCATACATGGTGGACATGCCCCAAGGTCAGGAGATTTTGGATCAGAGTCTACAACTTTATATATACCCTCACCCAGATAAACCTGATGAAGTCCGCAAAACACGCACTCCTGGGTGGTAGGGTAGCCAAAGGCTCCAGAAACCAAAGACGGCTTCTTACTTTTATATTCATATCAGCTAAAATTACGATAGCCAGAAATTGGAGGTCTTCGGTCCTACCATTTGACCAACTGAAACACAAAATGTCATGGCTCATGTTAAACGAAAGGTTAACAGCAATCGTACAAGATGATGATAAGATGAAGTTGTTTCACAAGGTATGGACCCATGGATCAGATATCTGACAAATGACCTCAGGACGATCACAAACTAGATTTATTCCTGAAAGATAAGTCATTGAGCACGGAGCTATAATCCCCCCCCCCCTAACTTACCTTCTTTGTTCTACCCCCCCCCCCCCCCCCCGCTTATTAATTTTTATATATTTTTTCAATTCTTGTTTTGTTCCACCCTTGGTGAGACATTGTTCTCTTGTGGTCTGGGGGATGACCCCCGGGACCAGGAGAGCTAGACTCCCCCGATAGACGGATGGGGGACGTATTCTACAGCCTACAATATGGAGCATGCCTTAGGCCACGGACGAAAAAGTACTGTGTACAGTGTAGGAATCTTGGTTGAGAAGGGCATGTACACCATAAACATTAGAGCCAATAAGGTACAGTCTACACTGGGATATGATAAGGGACCACACATGCTATAAGAGAAAAATTCCTCGAGTGTATTAAATGTATGACTCCCTAAAGATGCTGTACGATGCTCAATGAAAAATCGAGTTCTTTGTACTGTAAAACTTTAATATAAATCATTGAAAATAAACATCACAGTGATGTAAATGGCAAAAAAATACAGAGGGAGAATACAGACAAGATATTTAAATTTGTATATGTATTTCAGCAATGGAAATACAACAAGCTTGTAATATAATTAAAAGTCACAGCAACAATTAAGGCAAATTTTACAGAATTAACCCTGGTTGTGTGAACCTTGAAAAGATCACCATTTTCTCTTGTGTTTTTTTTCTGTTTTCTTGAACAAGTACCAACTATGTTTTCATTGCCTGACACTTTTTTAATAGTGTTCTTAAACAAGGATCGGCATACGGTTTAAAGTAAAAGGTTGCAAAAAATTTTCAGTACTTGCTCAAGTGTTACCCACAGAAATTTGGCTGAGTTTCATACCTGCTAGCAGCAGAATGAACTGGTCTTTAGCAAAAATCTTAATTTGTCTTTAGGAATTCAAGTGCCTGGGGCCTGGTAGTTGCCATTGGAAGTGGTGCTATAAATACAGTATAGCCAGACCAAAGTTGTCAGACCGCTGTAGATGATCCACACAAGGTGACAGACCAGTCTGATGGAAGCCAATGACTGAAGCATCCCTAAGCTTAATTTCTTTGTATCTGATTACCAGCTAAGTACAGCGCTTTGGAAAAAGTATTCATACCCCTTGACATTTTCCACATTTTGTCATGTCACAACCAAAAACATAAATGTATTTTTTGGGGATTTTATGTAATAGACCAACAGAAAGTGACAGATAATTGTGAAGTGGAAAGAAAATGGTAAAAGGTTTTCAAAATGTTTTACAAATAAATATCTGAAAAGTGATGTGTGCATTTGCATTCAGCTCCCTGTACTCTAAAACCCCTAACTAAAATCTAGTGGAACCAATTGCCTTCAGAAGTCATCTAATTAGTAAATAGACCTACTGTGTGTAATTTAAGCTCAGTATAAATATAGCTGTTCTGTGAAGCCCTCAAATGTTTGTTAGAGAACCTTGGTGAACAAACAGCATCATGAAGGCCAATGAACATACCAGACAGGTCAGAGATAAAGTTGTGGAGAAGTTTAAAGCAGGGTTAAGTTATAAAAAAAATATGCCAAGCTTTGAACATCTTACGGAGTACTGTTCAATCCTTCATCTGAAAATGGAAGGAGTATGGCACAGCTGCACACCTACCAAGACATGGCCGTTCACCTAAACTGACAGGCCGGGCAAAGAGAACATTAATCAGAGAAGCAGTTAACTCTGGAGGAGCTGCAGAGATCCACAGCTCAAGTGGCAGAATCTGTCCACAGGACAATTATTAGTCGTGCACTCCACAAATCTGCCCTTTATGGAAGAATGGAAAGAAGAAAGCCATAAGAAGTCCCATTTGCGAGAAGCCTTGAGGGGGACACAGCAAACATGTGGAAGAAGGTGTCTGGTCAGATGAGACAAAAGTTGAACTTTTTGGCCTAAAAGCAAAACGCTATGTGTGGCAAAAACTAACACAGCACATCACCCTGAACACACCATCCCCACTATGAAACATGGTGGGGCAGCATCATGTTGTGTAGATGCTTTTCTTCTGCAGGGACAGGGAAGCTGGTCAGAGTTGATGGGAAGATGGAGGGAGCCAAATACTGGGCAATCTTAGAAGAAAACCTGTTAGAGTCTGCAAGAGACTTGAGACTGGGGCGGGGGTTCACCTTCCAGCAGGACAATGACCCCAAACATACAGCCAGAGCTACAATGGAATAGTTTAAATCAAAGCATAATTATGTGTTAGAATGGCCCAGTCAAAGTCCAGACCTAAATCCAATTGAGAATCTGTGGCAAGACTTGAAAATTGCTGTTCACAGATGCTCTCCATCCAATCTGACAAAGCTTGAGCTATTTTGCCAAGAAGAATGGGCAAAAAAATGTCACTCTAGATGTGCAAACTGCAAAGCTGGTAGAGACATACCCAAAAAGACTTGCAGCTGTAATTGCAGTGAAAGGTGGTTCTACAAAGTATTGACCCAGGGGACCGAATACATATGCATGCCACACTTTTCAGATATTATTTTGTAAAACATTTTGAAAACAATTTATCATTTTCCTTCCAATTCACAATTACATGCCACTTTTTGTTGGCCTATCACAAAGAATCCCAATAAAGTATATTTATGTTTTTGGTTGTAACGTGACAAAACGTGGAAAATTTCAAGGAGTATGAATACTTTTTCAAGGCACTGTAGGTCAACAACCATCAATTTAAGGTCTATAGACAAGTGGAGCCATAGGCTGTAAATATCCTTAGAATGTTTTCATGATCATGAGTTACCTAATTGCCCTATAGAGATTAAGCTTTAAGCACCATGAATCACCATTCTAAACATGTGAATTTGTACAGACATAAGGGGACAGGATTAAGAAGTTGGATGTTACTTTTTCATTTTTTAATAACTGTGCTGTTTGTTGGAGCAATGGTCAACATACCCTGTGCTGGCAGCACACTAGAGAGCTGGTCCGCTGCTCAACCATAGAGCGCAGTGGTTTAGGTCTCCAGCAGTCCAGTACAGTGCTGTTCAGGGGGTATGTTGGTGGCATGTTGGACCACTGAGCTTGGTGTTCAGAAGCGGATTGGCTCTCTAATGTGCTGCCAGATAAGAATATTTCAATCATTGCAGCGGAAAGCCAGACTCTGTTTACCCATGCCCTATTAAGCCATGCCCAATTTTAGCACAATTTTGCCACACCCACTGTGGGGACAGGATACTTGCATGTCACATGTTTCCTCTATCCTAAAGTGTTCCCCTTTTTCTAGTTCCAAAGCTGGGAGATATGATAAATTGTATGAATTTTAACCTCAATAATCCAGGCATGTGTGCATGAAATAAGTAAAGAGGGATTTTCTTTTCACGTGACTGAATAATTCTATTTAATTGAATATTCTATATTGAATATAACTGAAGTCAATCTTCACATGTATTTGTAGCACCCTCTAGTTAGTGAGCGCTAGAAGTGAGGATTTTTTGACAGGGTAGGAAAGTTTATGCCCATGCTTATTTATGATGATGTTTTTGCAATTTCATATAAACCTTGAGATTAGTTTACTCTATTCATTCGTTATGACCTCTATGATCACCCCATTTAAAGTCCCATGAGCTTCATACTTTGTAGGAACACACGATCTGTCTCCTCTCCCCTGAGAGAACCAGGATCTATGTATTTACACACACAGATCCTGGTTCTCGCTCTGTCATGAGCGATTGCGAGTGCCCGGCGGTCATCGCGCCCGCCGGGCACTCGCATCAGCTCTGGGCACACTCTGCGGGCACGCGCCCCTAGTGGCCAAAAGGCGTAGCGGCGTAAGGCAACGTCGCTTTGCCCAGCCTAGCCAACCTGCCGCAGTAAAACTGCAGGGGCTGGTACGGAAGTTGTAAAAGGGGGCTTCCAGATACCGATAAGTGCCCCGCCCACAGACCCCAAAACCACCGGCAAGGGTTGTTGGGAAGAGGCCCTTGTCCTCATCAACATGGGGACAAGGTGCTTTGGGGGTGGGGGGGCGCAGGGCCCCCCCTGCCCCAAAGCACCCACCCCCATGTTGAGGGCATGTGGCCTGGTTTGGTTCAGGAGGGGGAGGCATCCCTCGCTTGTCTCCACCCCCTTTCCTGGCCTGCGTGCTCAGATAAGGGTCTGGTATGGATTTTGGGGGCGACCCCACACCGTTTTTTTGGCATTGGGATTCCCCTTAATATCCATATCAGACCGAACGGCCTGGTATGCTCCTGGAGGGGGAACCTCACGCCGTTTAAAAAAAAAAAATTAGGCGTGGAGTTCCCCCTAAAGATTCATACCAGACACAGTGCCTGGTATTGTCGGGTTTAAAGTCGGATCCCTGTTCATTGAAGTCGAATGGACGTCGGACTTCAAGCCGCAGGGCAAAGTCAGATCCACAGTCATACGACTGTCGTGTCGTATCAGCGTGAACCCGGCCTTGGTGTAACTAGGACACCATGTATAATTTTTTTTAAAATTTCCAAATAACATTGTTGGTTGACCATCTTACCATGTTCTATTAACTTGTAGTGAACTATCCCCTTGTGATCAAAAAAATCAGCATTGTTTTGAACTGAGAACGAGACATGCGTGCTTTCTTCGGGTAAGGTGAATTACTTGTTTTTAACTGCATGCTCCAGGCATTTTGTTTCTGGATCATACTGGAAATGCCATGTTTCATCACCGGTAATAACACTATCAAACACCTCTGCATTCTTCAAAAATTCGGATGAAATTTGAAGACAATGTTCTTTAAGATTGTCTGTCAGATTCGAGGTGCCATCTTTGTGGACATCTTTCTTGTTCCCAAATCCTCCGTTAGAATCTTAAGCACTGTTTCCCTTTTCATGTTCAATTCTTCCGCCATCATTCACACACTCATTCTTTGATCTCAGCTTACAAGGGTTCGCACGCTGTATACATTTGCATCTGTCCTTTTCATTTTTGGCTGCCTACTTCTCGTGTCATTGTGGACATCTTCCTGCCCCTCCTTAAACCACCTATGCCATGGAAAAACCCTTGATTTCTTCATGTAATGTTCACCATAAGCCTGTTGCAACAGAGCTAAGGTTTCACTGGCACTTTTGCCAAATATCACACAAAATTTGATGTTCATTTGCTCCTTCAGATTCCTGACACAAATTTTCCGCCAACAACGCAATGCACACACGTGTTATTTTCTCTACCACCCCATAAAGACAATTGGTCTGTGACCCAGGCGAGTGCAAGTTAGAACATGTCAAAACACGCTCCAGTTCGAATGGCTGTGTGACCACCATAGTGCTACCCCGCGGGCATTCCAAATATTACATTGTCACACTTCATACATACACTGCCTTTAAAAAGTATTCATACCCCTTAAAATTTTCTACATTTTGTCATGTTACAACCAAAAATGTAAATGTATTTTATTGGGATTTCATGTGATAGACCAACACAAAGTGGCACATAATTGTGAAGTGGAAGGAACATGATAAATGGTTTTCAATTTTTTTTACAAATAAATATGTGGAAAGTGTGGCGTGCATTTGTATTCGTATTCGCATTTGTAATCATGGATGTGCAGTCGACAAATCTGCAGCAACTGCGTGATGCTATCATGTCACTATGGACCAAAATCTCTGAGGAATGTTTCCAACACCTTGTTGAATCTATCCCACAAAGAATTAAGGCAATTCTGAAGGCAAAAGGGGGTCCAACCCGGTAATAGCAAGGTGTACCTTTTTATAAAGTAGTCGGTGAATGTATACACCCATCAGGCTGGTGGCGATAGTGCTGGTCACATTTCTTACCCACTGCTTTCTTTTGAGTACTTTCCAGTGTAATAATAAAGGTTCCCTAGGCATACATTTAGCTGTGCTTAATCATTTCTCTCTTTGCTGGCCATTTGTGATATGATTTTTTTTTTTACTATAAGCCTAAGCAGAAAGCCCTAGGTTTCTTAGATACCTTATTAAAGAAATAGAAGGAGAAAGAAAAAAAAATAGAGGGCTGTGTTTGCAAACTTGCTTGAGTTGACTTGGCTATAAGAAAGGAGCAAAGATCTCTGAATAGTGCATGTAATTAGGAGGACTGTGTGTGCCAAGTGTCATCTTGTGTTTTAAAGTAGATCTGGATTTTTTGGGATTTTTACAAAAAACAATGCTTTGCCATTTGTTTAATTTTATAACAATTGAAAGAATCCAAGCTGTCATAGGCGGTAGCCCTCATATTGTAGGAGGTACTCAACTTTCAGTTCAAGAAAATGTTGCACGTTTCAGAAACCTAAATGTAGAAGATTGAGCCAGTCCACTTCAGTAAAGTTTATTTTTGTGTGAAAGAATTTGACAACCTCGAGGCCAATGTACGGTAATTACATACTGTATGATGTACATGAAATTGACCTGATTTATGTACAACTTCACTAGTGTCCACACAAAAAAATAAGACTCCAGCAGTAAAACGTAGTCATCACTGATGTGTTTTTGCATTCAGTTTTCATGCATTTTGCATTTTTTCCCCTCCTTAACAAATGGTGAATAGCTGGCTGGAGCGGGGGGCTGCCGCATCATTAACAACCGATGAGTCATCAGTTGTCAGCAGGGTTCCCCACTGACAGCTGAATGTAAAAAAAAAAAGAATTAAGAGCAATAAAAAAATCAGGGAAAAAACGGTGTGGGCCCCCCTTTGGGTCTGGTATGGATTTTGATTCTTTTTTTCTTTGATTCTTTTTTTCTTTGGTCAGTTTTTGTTGTTGAGCTGCACCTGCGCCTCTGGCCCAGTCCTGGAGACAAATAGTGGCGGACACCGGCTCGCTTCCTCATGCCAGGCGTGGTCCGCAGGTATATGACTAGGTTAGTATATAGACAGGCTAGGGTAGTATATGGATAGGCTAGGGTAGTATTTAAACCGTATAGGGTAGTATACGTACAGGCTAAGGTAGTATACGTACAGGCTAGGGTAGTATATGGACAGGTGCTCAGCTGAGCAGTCCAATAATGCAAACTTTTGCCTAGGCATTAGGTTTCAGGATAGCTCAGGAACTGCAGATTTTTGATTTAGGGCAGGAAAAAAAGTTACTTTTAAAATCTCAAAACTATGCAATTTGGCATTTTGTCCTAGCTATTCATCTAACAAGTGTGAATTTTAATTTTAACAGGGACTCTGTAATTCAATAGCTGTTGATCATAAACGATTGGTATACAATACAGTGGGAGAATATACAGAAAATACATAAATAATACTTAAAGTACATATCATATTATAAATATATATAATAAATACAGATGGAGAATACAGACACGATATTTAAATTTGTGTATGTGTTCATGAAATAGAGGGATTTTCTTTTCACATGACTAGATAATTCAATTGAATGTTATATATTAAATATAATTGAAGTCAATCTTCATGCGTATTATTGTGTAGATATTCTCAAATCCTTTTAAGTAGTAAATGAGCCTGTGAGCAATAACTTTTGTTAACTGTTATTTTGTGGATCTGGACATGCGGTCCTTATTCCTTCTAGATAGGGATTTGTGGTGTAATTAGAGGTGGGCAGGTTAGGATTTATTTTATGTGTTATGTTTGATTGCTGTGGTCTCTGGATGATGTATTTCAAGCTGGAAATGCTTTTCTGATGCTGGAAGCTGGTTGTGGTTACTTTGGAACCTGCATTGGTGTGTGAACACAAGCTAGCTGTATATAAGACCTTCCGTATTAGGTGTAATTAAGACACCACATCTAATGACTGGTAAGCTACAATATAATACATTTTTATTTTTGGGTTTAAAAATGAGCTAAAAGCATATTTTATCTCTAAATAAAAAAAATACCCTAGAAAATAGTGAACATGATGTACGAGGTGTTTATTGATGTGGTCTCTGGATAACTTATTTCATGCTGGAAATTTATTTTTTCCATTACTGGAAGCTGGCTGTGACTACTTTGGAACTTGGATTGCTGTGTGAACACTCAGAAGCTGTAAATATTATTATTATTTTTTTTTTTTTTGGGTTAAGATATGCCTTTAGCTCATTTTTAATCCACAAATTAAAAAAAAATACTCTAGAGTGTGGTCGGCAACCCGTTGATAGTGTTCTACCTGTCCCTACCCAGGTCCCAGCCTCCTCCGCAGCTTTCTGGGTGCCGGTCCTTCTCTCTCCCCCCAGTCTCCTCCACCACACCTTCTAGGTGCCGGTCCTTCTCTCTCCCCCCAGCCTCCTCCACCACACCTTCTAGGTGCCGGTCCTTCTCTCTCCCACTGCCAGAGAACAGTGAACAACGGAGAGCGGGAGGCAGCAAAGCTCAGGACAGAGGGCAGAAGGAGGAGCTGGCCAAATTATCTTTTCCAGTTATCCCTCAGGTAATTTGTTGCTAGGACACAGGGTGGTCCTAAGCAACCAATCGCCAGCTTGTTAATATGAAAAGCAACTCTGCCACCTCCTGCTTCCGCCCTTACTCCAGAATTGTGCTGTCTCCCATCCTCCGCTGTGTACACAGGAAGGACAATGCTGTGTGTGTGTGGGGTGAAGTAAAGGGGGCAGAGGACACTGCTATGGGCAGGGCCATCCCCATAGCAGTGTCCTCTACTAGTAAATAAGGGGAGTTATTCCCGCGCTATCTGATATGGAAGAGGCTAGGAGTGGAAAAGCCGCATGCACCGATAAGGTAAACACCTGACCTTTTAGATAAATGTATGTAAGTGGGTGGTGCTGCGCTGATCCTTAGTGTGAAGACAGATGAAATGAAATAATAAATAGATGCGCTTGGCGAAAAAATGGTGAAATAGCATAAAAGTAAAAGATATTGTGTATGACAAAGATTAAAAGATTTTAAATGTTCAATATCTTCAATGATACATAGGAAAGTGGCATAAATATATTTTAAATCAAATAATCACTTCAATCGCCTAAAGTGAAATCCACATCATTACAATACATAAACGTGGTAGTGGAGCTGCCAAAGCACCAGTGACTAACTTTAAGTTTAAGAAAAAATAAGGTGCATAATAAACGTACATTTATAATTAGACCAGCAAAGTGTATGGTGCGGACAAAAAAGTGCAATGTGCAACTAAAGGTTGAAGGAGTGATAACTTACTATTTCTACATATAGTGCATATTGTGCATGTTGACATCGAAATTGGAAGAAAGGTAAAAAGTCTTTAGAATGGGAAAAATAATTTTTTTGCATAAAAAGCATAAGAAGAAAGTCCTTTTTATAAAATGTGACAGCGACGTGCTAGCATGCACACGTTGCAATTAAGGTGCTAGAAAACGCATACATAAAATGCATAGAAACAGTCCTTGTGTATGGTTGTGACAGCAACGTCCTGGCATGCACATGTTGCAGTTAAAGTGCTGGAGTGAATCTCAATTTTTTTCCCATTCTAAAGACTTTTTACCTTTCTTCCAATTTCGATGTCAACATGCACAATATGCACTATATGTAGAAATAGTAAGTTATCACTCCTTCAACCTTTAGTTGCACATTGCACTTTTTTGTCCGCACCATACACTTTGCTGGTCTAATTATAAATGTACGTTTATTATGCACCTTATTTTTTCTTAAACTTAAAGTTAGTCACTGGTGTTTTGGCAGCTCCACTACCACGTTTATGTAGTGTCCTCTACTACCCTTCAAATGCCCCCCCCCCCCGAACCCTACATTCTGAGCATAACACACTCCTTAACCCTGCATTCTGAGCGTAATGCACGCCTGATCCCTGTATATTGAGCGAAATGCACTGGTGCACCCTGCATTCTGAGGGTAACACACTCTTCAACTCTACATTCTCTTTCTACATATCCCTTCAATGATTTCTGTCAAATAGGAAGGCCACACTCTGATTGAAATTCGGGTGAACCCTATTGAACCAGCCGAATTTCGATCAGTGTATGGCCAGCCTAAGTTTTTATTCATTTATTTATTTTTATTTATGATCACAGGTGTTATTGTGGATAAAAAGTATATATTAGGTTTTTGACAGCCAGGAATTGCAGATAAGGGAGCAGTAGCTGGGAAGACAGACAGGGCATGCTACATACGCCATCAGTTATGTTTTTTTGAGCATACAAAGGACACCTGAGGTATAAGACTGGTTACATTTGGAACGAATTGTATTTTCACAAGCATTGTTTTACAAATAAATGTTTAATATGTGTAGCGGGTTCTCTGAACTTTAAAGCTGGGCAGACATGTCAGGCTTTCTCTCGTTTAGCCTTGCGATCTGATCAACAGAAATCAATAGGTTCTCCCATCCATGCTAAAATGACATGGATGGACAAATTTGCAGTGCCAAATTATTATAGTGGTGGGCTCCTCTTAAACTCCCCCCTCAGGGCACCATCTCGTAAATCTAAACATACTACCCAATCTCTCCTCAGATGAAGGAAGAAAAAAGAGGGGAGTCAAAAGCGGGACTTTCAGTGTGCCACAGGGAGGATACACACTACAAATTTGATAAAAACATCTTACAAACCTTTATTACATAGTTAAAACATAATAAAAGTCATACAGTAGTCAGACTGCCACATAGAAGTTGGTGCATGGAGTAATGGATCTACGCGTTTTGCAGTAACGCTTCTTCAGGATCCACGCATTTTGGATGCAATCAATATATCTTTAACCTCCTTGACGGTATTCCTGAGTGTGGCTTGGGGTTAAATTTCAGCACCATTAGCGGTAACCCCGAGCCACACTCGGGATTACATCTCAGGATCCTGGTGAAGGTTACTTACCTTGTCCCCAGGATCCTGCGATGTCCCCCCGCGATGTCTGTGGGCTCTGTCCTCCTCCCAAAGCCTCTCTTTGCCAGGCTCCATTCCCTGAGAGCGACGCACGGAGGCGGAGCCTGGTGGCAAATTCAAAACATTTAAAAATCATAACACAGTACTGTAATCTTACAGATTACAGTACTGTATGAAATCATTTCACATCCCTTTTGTCCCCAATGCTTTGGCCCATGCCCTGCATGCAGTTTTATATTATATATATATTGTTCTTTCTGCCTGGAAACTTGAGATTGTCCATAGCAACCAAAAAGTGTTCCTTTTACATCAAAAGTGCCTTTAGACCAGCTAGAAAATAGCGATAGTAAATTAGAACACTTGCAGAATTGAGCGATAGTGATTCGTGGGGAAATTTATTATATTATTATTATTATTATAATATTTTTTTTAATTTAAATTTATTTATTATATTATAATTTATGATTTTGTGTTTCAAACTTCATCATACCCAGGATATCTACTAGACTCTTGGTGGACAGATCTAAGTGTGTTATTGCTAAGAATTACAGGCCTACAATATAAAACACCAAATTTCTATGCAAAATAATTGTACCGCTTTGAGACGCAAAAATCTGAAATAATCATACCGCCAGGAAGGTTAAGAATATAACAAAAATACATCAACAACCAGCATGATGAAGATATTTTTCAAAATAACAAAATTGATACAGAAAATCAAAAATACAATGTTGCAAAATTGAATTATAGTGACTCAACAAACGAGGAGAAGGAAATGCCTCCTGACGATGGTGGCTTTACTGAACTGTGAACCAGGGTGTTATAACAAATATAACCTGTGGGGACTTTTTGGGGGAGTATATCTCCAAAAGCCAAAATGCTTTTTTAATTCTCCTTGCCTATGACTGGGTATTCTTTGCAAAATGAAATTTCACCACATTTACTGAGCTTTGGGGAAAAACTCCCATGCAAGGTGAACAGTCTATTTACCTTTAGTAAATCAACCCCATAAGATTAGTGTGAGGGTTGATGCTACAAGGATGGGTAATGTGAGGATTAGTATTAGCTTTAGAGCCAGTTTACAGGTAAGGGGGTTTAGGATAGGTCCTCCTCACCCTTATGCCCCGTATACATGGTCAGACTTTGTTCGGACATTCCCACAACAAAATCCTAGGATTTTTTCCGACGGATGTTGGCTCAAACTTGTCTTGCATACACACGGTCACACAAAGTTGTTGGAAAATCCGATCGTTCTGAACGCGGTGACGTAAAACACGTACGTCGGGACTATAAATGGGGCAGTGGCCAATAGCTTTCATCTCTTTATTTATTCTGAGCATGCGTGGCACTTTGTCCGTCGGGTTTGTGTACACACGATCGGAATTTCCGACAACGGATTTTGTTGTCGGAAAATTTTATATCCTGCTCTCAAACTTTGTGTGTCGAAAAATCCGATGGAAAATGTGTGATGGAGCCCACACACGGTCGGAATTTCCGACAACAAGGTCCTATCACACATTTTCCGTCGGAAAATCCGACCGTGTGTACAGGGCATTAGTGTCAGGAGCACTTCATAAAAAATTATCATCGTCGAGCTGCCATTGCTGAAACTTAATGTATCATGGCGCATTGGATGTTGACAAAGATGAAATGTGGGTAATGCCATATTATATATACACATCCAACGGACTGGCAGTGTGTGGTGATTGTGGTGGTCACCTTTCTAACCTATTTCTTTCTTTTGTGTACTTTTCAGTGTAATTATAAAGCATCCCTATGCATAGCTTTAGCTGTGCCTACACTTTTCTCTCCTTGCTGGCCAATCGTGACCTAGCCTAGAGGGTACAGTTAAAGGAACGTGTGGTATGATTTCTTTGCTATAAGCCTAAGCAGAAAGCCCTGGGTCTTTACATACCTTTATTAAGAAATAGAAGGATAGATGACAAAGATGGATTTCTTTATTTGCAAACTTGCTTGATTTGACTTGGCTTTAAGAAAGGAGCTAAGGCTTTCAAAAAGGGCATGTAATCAGGAGGATTATGTACTGTGTGTCAAGTGTCATTTTCTGTTTTAAAGTATATCTGGATTTTGTGTGGTTTTTACAAAACCAATGTGTTGCCATTTGCTCCATTTTAGAACAATGAAAAGAATCCAAGCTGTCATAGGTGGTAGCCCTCATAGTGTAGGAGGTACTCAAGTTTCAGTTCAAGGAAATTGTGCACGTCTGAGATACCTACATGTAGCAGATTGAACCAGTCCACTTCAGTAAAGCTTCTTTCTGTCAGAAAGAATTTGACAACCTCGAGGCCTATGTAATTACATGATGTACATGAAATTGGTCTGATTTGTGTACATCTTTACTAGTGTCCATGCTAAAATATAATCCCCACATACCTTTAGATGGCAGCCCTGGATATCCAAATTAAACATTTCCTGATTGTGACAAGGGCAGACCCCTATCCTTCATGTTTCTACTGCGAAAGAAAGACAACCTTTTTAGATATGTGTGTGAGATGTCATTGTTCAGTTGGTTTTTAGAGATGCAAGCTCCAGAGCTGTTATTCTGAAGCTTTCTTGATGTAAAGCCGGGTAACCACTGTTAGTTTTTTCTTGTTCAACCTCGCGGGTTAAACGAAAAAAAAAAACCTGACACCTCTGGTCGGAGCCGCTGTACTAACCATGCAATGTTAGTTCAACTATCTCCCCTGCTGAGCTGACGTGTTCTGACAGGGGGACATGCAAGCTCCAGAGCTGTTATTCTGAAGCTTTCTTGATATAAAGCCGGGTAAACACTGTTAGTTTTTTCTTGTTCAACCCCGCGGGTTAAACGAAAAAAAACCTGACACCTCTGGTCGGAGCCGCTGTACTAACCATGCAATGTTAGTTCAACTATCTCCCCTGCTGAGCTGACGTGTTCTGACAGGGGGACAACCGAAACCCCCACCCCTGCCAGAACACTCCGATCAGTGCTCTCTGCCATTGGCTGGGAGCGCTGATCGGGAGTCAGTTGGATGCTGGTTTTTCCAGCATGCTCGTCCAACAAATGGCCGACTTCTGTCAGACAGGCTGACTTACACACAGGCCAAATGTTGGGCATTTTTTTTTTAACTGGCCATTGTCTCCCGACATTCGGCCCGTGTGTACCCGTCTTAAGGGATCTCAAGTGCCACCCCTTGAAATAATCAAAGGGCTGCACAAAATTTTCAATTAATGTACTGCTACAGAAGGCTATCAAAGATAACCAGAGACTGCAAAGATGCAACAGGAGCCCAGACTGGGCCATATTTGAGAAGGCAGCCTTAGGGGTTGATTTACTAAAGGCAAGTAGACTGTGGACTTTGCTCCGGAGCTTAGTAAATTAGGGGAAGCTATAAGCCTATGCAGAAAGAAATAGAAGGAGAAAGGAAAAAGTTGGATTTCTGTGTTTGCAAACTTGCTTGATTTGACTTGGCTATAATAAAGGAACTAAGATTTTCGAAAACTGCTTGTAAACAGGAGAACTGTGTATTGCGTGTCAAGTGTCATCTTCTGTTTTAAGTGATCCGGATTTTGTGTGATATTTTTTTTACAAAAACAATGTGTTGCCATTTGTTCTATTTTGTAACGATGGAAAGAATCCAAGCTGTCAAAGGCAGTAGCCCTCATATTACCTGTAGCAGATTGAACCAGTCCACTTCAGAAAAGTTTATTTTTGTTGGAAAGAATTTGACAACCTCGAGGCCAATGTAATGATATATGATGTACAAGATATTGGCCTGATTTGTGTATAACTTCACTAGTGTCTATGCAAAAAATAAGAGACCCCAGCAGTAAAATTTTGTCACCACATACCTTTTTAAAGGGCATCTTCAGCGCCGGTTCACACAGGGGCAACACGACTCTGGCCGCGACTTTGCGAGGCGACCTGGACACGACCTGAGGGCGACACGACAGCGCGACTTGGGGCGACTTGGGGCGACTTACAAGGCGACTTCAAGTCGCCTCCAGTACAGGCAACTTTCCAGTGGCCAATCAAACAACAATCAGCTCTGGGGGAGGGAGGGGTTTGCTTGAAAAAAACCATCTTCTCTTCCTGTGAAGTCGCTTCACTATAGACCATGATCCGACTTGTAGGCGACTTCCATTGAAATCAATGGGTACAAGTCGCCTACAAGTCGCCTTGAAGTAGTACAGGGACCTTTTCTGAAGTCGGAGCGACTTCAGTAGCGTACATATAGACGGCTCTCATTCACTTACATGGACTTTCAGATGTCAAGCGACTTGGGGCGACTTGAGGTCTGACAAGTCGGATCCCAAGTCGCGGTAGTGTGAACCGGCACTTACAGCCCTGGATCTCCAAATTAAACATTTCCTGATTGTGTGACAAGTACAGATCCCTATCCTGCATGTTCTTAGGATTAAAGGCAACCTGTTTAAATATATGTGTGAGTTGTCATTGCTCAACTGGTTTTTAGAGATGCAAGCTACAGAGCTGTTATTCTGATGCTTTCTTGATGCAGAGAGTCTCAAGTGCTGCCCCTTGAAATAACCAAACCATTTTCAATTTATTTACTGCTACTGAAGGTTATCAGAGATGGCCAGGGACTGCAAACATGCAACAGGAGTTGAGACCTGGGCCATGATTGAGAAGACAGCCCTAAAGGTTGATTTACTAACAGGGCTGGTGCAAGGATTTTTGACACCCTAGGTGAAACCTCATTTTGCCGCCCACTTGGCTCCGCCCCTGACTCACCCCCTTTGCCCTGCCCATGTATAGGGTGGAGGTGGCGGGGCTGTGGCCCGCACTTGCACCTCTGGACCCGGCCTGGAGACAAATAGTGGTGGCACCGGCTCGCTTCCTCATGCCAGACGTGGCAGGCTAGGGTAGTATATGGACAGGCTAGGGTAGTTTATGGACAGGCTAGGGTAGTTTATAGACAGGCTAGGGTCGTTTATAGACAGGCTAGGGTCGTTTATAGACAGGCTAGGGTCGTTTATAGACAGGCTAGGGTCGTTTATAGACAGGCTAGGGTCGTTTATAGACAGGCTAGGGTCGTTTATAGACAGGCTAGGGTCGTTTATAGACAGGCTAGGGTTGTATATGGACAGGTTCTCTCCTGAGCAGTCCAGTATCCTCTCAGTAGATCGGTGACATGTAATCGGTCCCAGCACACACACCCCCCCCCCTTACCTGAGGACAGGGCGGAGACAGCAGAGTACAAAGAACACCCCCTCCGGGAGAGCTGTGCATGGCAAGCCTCACCCCTCCTCTGCAGCCCGGCCACCGGAATCCTTTCCCCAGCTCTGCACCCCGATCCTCGCAGGCAAACTAAAGCTTCCATGCTGCTCCCTCTCTTCTATGTGGTGCAGGGTGGAAGTTTTAGTTTGCCTGCTGGAGGGACAGACTGTGGTCCGCAGGTATATGGACAGGCTAGGGTAGTACATGATTGAGAAGACAGTATTAGGGGTTGATTTACTAAAGACAAATAGACTGTGCACTTTGGAAAGGAATTTGCTCCAGAGCTTAGTAAATAAGGAGAAGTTTCACTTTACAAAGAATACCCAATCACATGTAAGAAAAATAAAACACACGATTGGATGATGGAAGTCAGCAGAGTTTTCCCTCATTTACTCGCTTTGGAGCAAATTCCCTTGCAGAGTGAAACTGCACTTGCAAAGTGCACAGTCTATCTTTAATCAACTCCAGAAACTGGAGATATATTGCCTGTGACTGCAAGAGTTTACAAATCACTGCTTCCACATTTGGGCTTTCTATAGTCCCCTTAAAAATTACTTCTGCCACATTTGATATTTCTCCTATGCAAGATCCATTATAAAGAATCAGAAAAAAAAAACGAAAACGAGAAAAAGGCTTGTAGATTTGAGTCTATACCTTAATATATACTGTTCTGGGATGCAAATTGTGCAAGGACACGGTAAAAGCCCTACTGAATAAATTCCCCTTCAGACACCCCACATTCAGCAGGAAAATGAATAACTTTTATTTTCAATGCCACCAAGTTATTGCCCACTCTTGGAAATCCTCTGTATTAACATTTCCAAGGACATTTCTCGACTGAAAGGGACTATGACCAATGAGAAAATATCGTCCATCTCCACCAAGGCCCACAAAAACTCCTCAAGACATGGTCCCCACGGATCACCTCCTCTCAACCAGACCAAAGGGCATTGCGCCTTTGAGCCAAGTGGGTAGCCAGATGCCCCATAGACAGGAGGGAATTTACTACTTCCCACCGCCTGCTCTTTCTTGGTGCAAGTCTACGAGTCTGACTAATCACTGCATCCTCTTGTATCAGATGAAAAAGGGTTTTTTTTAATACTTTTTAGATAGACACTTGAAAAGGATCAGCTTAATATTAAATCATTGTTTCATTGTGTTCCATTGATTGAAAACCTCATGCATTAAGTTTGTCATCATACAGTATTCTTAAATAGGAGAAGCAATATTTACTTTTAAAAGATACAGGCTCTGCCTCCTGCTTTGCATTGTTGTGCCCAGTGGTTGAGTTAAATAAGCAAAACAGCAAAACGCTGGGCATTCTTTAATGACAAACATCCAAAATCCAGAGATCATGCAATCTTCTTCCTAGGCAGAGGGAGAATACAGACAAGATATTTTAAATTTGGATATGTATAACAGTAAAGGAAACACAGCAAGCTTGTGATATAATTAAAAGTCACAACAACAATTAAAGCAAATTTAACAGAATTAACTCTGACTGTGTGAACCTTGAAAAGATCACCCTTTTCTTATATCTTTTTTCTCCTTTCTTGAAGAAGTACCAACTGTGTTTTTAATGCATAACACTAAAAAAAATAGAGCATTCTTAAATAAGGAAGCCATATCGGCATACAGTTTAAAGTAAAAGGTTGCAAAGAATTTACATTACTTAGTCCACAGAAATTTGGGTGCGTTTGATACCTGCTAGCAGCATATCCAACTGGTCTTTAGCACAAAATCCTATTTTGTCTTCAGGAATTTAAGTGGCTGGGGCCTGGTAGTTATTTACCATTGGAAGTGGGGCTATAGTACATTAAATCTAGCCAGGCCAAAGATGTGGGACACCTGTAGATGAACCACACAAGGTGACAGATGAAAGCCAATGACTGAAGCATCCCTAAGCTTTTTTTCTTTGTATCTGATTACTAGCTAGGAAAGTCAATGACCATCAATGGTCTATAGAAAAGTGGAGAGACAGGATGTGAGTATCCTAGGAATCAGTGGCAGCCGCTCCATCAGGGGCACAGGGGCACCGCCCCTCTAATCCATGCGCCTGGCCCCTAATCTACATGCAGGGGGCCGGACGCATTGATTTCAAGGATTTTCTTTTTTTAAAGCACATGATTAGAGCCTGAGGCTCTAATTGGCTTAATAAAAGGGTTGGCTTAATAGGGGGTGAGTCAGGGGCGGAGCCAAGGGGGCGGCAAAAAGGGTTGGCTTAATACTCACTAATATCTTCCTGCTCCTCCTCACAGCCATGCAGAAAGCATGTCCTGAGACCTGATTGGCCAGGGAGTCTTGGGACTCCTGGGCAATCGGGTCTCAGGACCCACTTCCTGTTCAGCCGGGAGGAGATGATAATGCCTGTACAGGCGGGCCTGTAATGAGAGCTTCCCTTCAGGCCCGCCTGCCTGGAGGGAAGAGATGGAGCTGATATTGAGCACCAGCTGCCACTGCTAGGAAGGTTTTCATGATCATGAGTTGCTCAGTTGCTCTATACAGAATGAACAGAATCACCATTTTTTAGCTTGTCAAATTGTACAGACATAAGAGTACAGAGGTAGAAGTTTGGATGTTATTTAAAGTGAAAATTAAATATTTCTGTAACGCAATCAGGCTGCAGATGCAGTAATAAATGTGAGCTTTCTTTTTAATTTTTTAATAACTGTGTTAATTTCTGCAGCAAGGTTTAGCATACCCTGTGCTGGCAGCAAACTAGAGAGCCGGCCCGCTGCTCAACACAGAGCGCAGTAGTTTAGGTCTCCAGCAGTCTAACACAGTATTGTTCAGGGAGCGTGAATAGTGGTGACTGGAGCATGTTGGGGGCATGTGGGACCACTGAAGACCGGGACCACCATCTTGCATTGTAAGTCAATGGGAACGCATAAAAAATGCATCAGTGTGAAAGGGCCTTTTGACTGCCAGAATCTGACTCAAGCATCTGTTAAGGAATGAGCCACTGCTGTGATTTTGGGATTATTTTACCACAACTAAAAAAAAATGGAATTGTGCTAATCATGTGAAATGCAAATTAGAGTTCCACCCGATAAGCAATGATTCATATTTCCACAGCGCGGGTTCTTTCTTACTTTTTAAATAAGGAATATGTAATAATATAATAGGGCTGCTGCTAAAGTGAAAGGTGAAAGACCCCAATAAATGCAAAAGATTAAAAATTTAAACTCAGCGCTGATCCTATAGCTCAAACAAGTATAGTATTAGGCAAACCTATATCAACATATACAATATCATGATATGGCTTAACGACATGGTATAAAGTGCTCAGTGCAAATATAAAGTGCAAAAAAATTGAATATATAATATAAAGTGCAATCATATAAAGTCCATCCAATATGGTGTGCTGAACTTGTAAACAGTTGTAGTGGTGGTTCTCAGGTGACTATTTGTGCTCCCCACCTGGGTCCCCACTCACCAGAAAAAGGCTATAAATACACCTGTTAGTATCTCCAGATCAGCATTTCCCATCACTGGTAACTTGGTTGTATGGACACTACATAGGGATAACTCCCATCTTCCACCGGTAGGATTAAAACATATGGATATCCTGGATCCTTCCCATCTTTCTCAGTGATCAGGCATCCATAAGGATGTATGGCAATGAAGAGAAAAGAGTAAATATAGTGTAATACTGCAAGGTTTATTCATAAATCCAAAAAAAAATACACTTACATTAAAACGCGCAGAGAAACGCCGCCTTGGCGTGCAAACAATGGTCACTAGGTCTCCTCACTTACGCATTTCGCCCCTCCCACTGGGCGTCATCAGAAGCTTCTAGGGCCCGTGACTGGCTGTCTTATATTAAGTCCCTCCCACTACACCCAATGACACCCACTACTCCCATTGATGGCGCAGTAATAATTATAACTACTTCCGGTTTACGCCCGAACTGAAAGTGACGTTTTACTGGAACCGGAAATTACGTTTTTACCGGAACCGAGGTCAAAGCCGGAAGTAACATAATCACCATCTTCCCACATGTAAGGTCAATATGGAATCACATCCTGTGTACACAGGAAGCATTCAAAACACCCTGTTAGTACTTGAATGGGATATTATACATAGGAAGTTAAATCCACCCCAATGTGGAGTTAGGCTCAACATACTAATACAATATTTTTTAAAATTGAAAATTATGTGATAACTGGATGGTCTAGTCCGCTCAACATGATAGTGTCTTATTATCAAATAACTATAAATATTTCTAATGACAGCCATTCCAAATTAAATTGTACAACATACAATAAATAAAATAACAAAGGTTAACATAATACATAAATATACATATATGAAAATGAAAAAATACATAAATGAAAAAAGTGTTATTAACCGCTTGCCGACCAGCCGCCTCAGTTGTACTGCGGCAACATGGCTCGGCTGCGCGAATAGCTGCCATGTTACGTCGCTTCCAGTTTTGGCTACTAGGGGCTCGCCCACTAAGCTTTACTAGTAAAAAAAAAAATAATAAAAATGCCATAAAACTATCCCCTATTTTGTAGACGCTATAACTTTTGCGCAAACCAATCAATATGCGCTTACCGCAGAGGTGATGAAATACCACCAAAAGAAAGCTCTAGAAAGCGCTTGGTCAATTTTGTTTGGGTGCAGCGTTGCACGACTGCGCAATTGTCGGTTAAAGCGACGCAGTGCCGAATCGCAAAAACAGGAAAGGGGGTGAAATCTTCCGGAGCTGAAGCCGTTAAAATCAAAATTAAATTTAAAAATTATTAATAAAACAACTAATGTCTAGGTCCACGTTTAATCCTTTAGGCATCAAAGACTGTAATTGATATATCCATTGAGTTTCATTTTGAGAAATAGCCTGTTTTAAATTGGTACCCCTCCAATGTCTCTCCACTCTTATCAATACCACAAAAAATGTATTTGGATGGATCCTTATTATGAAATCTTCTGAAGTGGTATGATAAGCCGTGTTTTCGGAAGCCCTTTTTGATATTATTGTGTTTTCATAGTCTCACTTTAAGTTCTCTCGTGGTTCGACCCACATATTGGAGACCACATTCACATTCTAATAGGCATGTGTGGTGCCACAAGTGATAAAATTGTATATTTCATGTATCTCTCCTGTAGTTTTTGATTTAAAGTGTGTTATTTTTTTTTACCTCCTGTGCATGTTCTGTTTGTTAAACATTTGCCACATTTGAAAAAACCTATTTGATCAAGGAAAGTCACCATCTTTTTAGGAGCATTCGGAATACTTTTGACAATTCTATCCTTCAATATTGGTGGGCGTCTGTAAATAAACTTGGGGCGTATTGGTATTGTTTTAGTCAATGTCGGATCTCTGAGCAAAATGGGCTAATTCGTTTTTATGATTTTTTTTCTATTTGTTTATGTTGCCGGTTGAATTCAGTACAGTAGGTAAGATCATATTTTTCATCTTTGTTTGTTTTTGGGGCGAGTAATAGTTTCCTATCCATCAGTCCTACTTCTCTTTGTGTACTAATAAGCTGTGGGCGTTTTGTATCCCTTTTGTTCAAACCTGTCCAGCAACATATTGGATTGCATTTTATAGTCCTCTGGAAGATCACAATTTCTTTTTACCCTCATGAACTGGCCTTTAGGTATACCTCAAATCCAATTTGGATGATGGTCACTACAGGTGGGACTGTAGCTGTTCCTATCTGTATTTTTAAAGAATGTGCAGACATTACCTCTTGCAATCAGGCATCACCTGAGTCTGATCGATATGTGTATAAATACCCTTGCCCTGGTATTGTCCTTGTGCCCTGTCCTGCAGCCTGTTTATCTGTTATCCTGATCCTGATCCTGGACCTGAACCCTGATTCCTGATTCCTGTATCCTGAACCTGTTTGTATCTGTTCCTGTATCTCTGGATCCTTGCCCTGCAGCCTGATTCCTTCCATCTTGTTCCCTGTCTGTTTACTCCTGGCCCCCCATCTGCTGATCTCCTGTTTATGACCCTGGCCTGGCTTGACTACAATTCTGGCACTCCCTCTTGCTATATATACTGGTTGGTTTATTATCCTTGTTTGGTTGTTCAGTTTGTTCACTCTGTATTGGAGGTGTGTTCACATTTATATGCATTTACTTTAATAAACTTTCACCTATTTATGTCTGGTTCACTCTGTCGCAGTCACACAGTTCTGGTCACATCTGGTTTATGGCAAAGGCAATAGCATATATACCCGCACATTCTTTAAAAATACAGATAGGCCCCCGCCTACCCCCCCCCCCCCTTTTCCTTCCCTTCCATCTTCCCCTTGTCCCCTTGTTTCCTTCTTGATATGCTATTCTTTACTGTCTTTTCTTACTCTTTTTCTTAAAGAAATTAGGTTGAGGGAAGGGTGTACCCAGATAAGTCTAAAGAGGGCAGCGATCCGGTTCAATGAACTAATTCCAACGCTATTATCTCTCTGATAACATACCAATGTAATTTCCATTGTGATTTATAAGAGGCTGCGCCCTCAGCTTTTGCATTTCTACATGTTGTGAATTTGGGGCTATGCCCTTTCTTTTGCCGAAATAAAACTATATTTGGAAAAAAAAAAATACAGATAGGAACAGCTACATTCCCACCTGTAGTGGCCATCATCCAAAATGGATTTCAGGTATACCTAAAGGCCAGTTCATGAGGGTAAAACAAAATTGTGATCTTCCAGAGGACTATAAAATACAATCCAATATGTTGCTGGACAGGTTTGAACAAAAGGGATATAAATTTCCACAGCTCATTAGTACACACAGAGAAGTAGGACTGATGGATAGAAAACTATTACTCACCCCAAAACCAAACAAAAATGAAAAATATGTTCTTACCTACTGTACTGAATTCAATAGGCAACATAAACAAATAGAAAAAAATCATAAAAACTCATTGGCCCATTTTGCTCAGAGATCCGACATTTGCTAAAACCATACCAATACTCCCCAGGTTTATTTACAGACGCCGACCAATATTGAAGGATAAAATTGTGATAAATATTCATGACCCTCCTAAAAAGATGGTGACTTTCCTTGATCAAATAGGTTTTTTCAAATGTGCCAAATGTTTAACATGCAGAACATGCAAAAGAGGTAAAAGAAAAATAGCACACTTTAAATCAAAAACTACAGGACAGATACATGAAATATACAAATGTATCACTTGTGGCAGCACACGTCACATACCTATTAGAATGTGAATGTGGTCTCCAATATGTGGGTCGGACCACAAGAGAACTTAAAGTGAGACTACAAAAACACATCAATAATATCAAAAAGTGCTTCCGAAAACACAGCTTATCATACCACTTGAGAAGATTTCATAATAAGGATACATCCAAATTAATTTTTTTTGGTATTGATAGAGTGGAGAGACATTGGATGGGTACCAATTTTAAACAGGCTATTTCTCAAAATGAAGCTCAATGGATATATCAATTAGTCTTTGGTGCCTAAAGGGTTAAACATAGACTTAGACATTAATTGATTTATTTAAAAAAAATGTAATTTAATTTTAATACTTTTTTAATTTATGTATTTTTTAATTTATGTATTTTTTTAATTTTCATATATGTATATTTATGTATTATGTTAACCTTTTGTTATTTTATTTATTGTAGGTTGTACAATTTATTTGATTTGGAATGGCTGCCATTAGAAATATTTATAGTTATTTGATAATAAGACACTATCATGTTGAGTGGACTAGACCATCCAGTTAGAGACCTAATGACCATTGTTTGCATGCCAAGGCGGTGTTTCTCTGCACGTTTTAATGTTTTTTGATGTAAGTGTAATATTTTTTGGATTTATGAATAAACCTCACAGTATTACACTATATATATATATATATATATATATATATATATACTCTTTTCCCTTCATTGCCATACATCCGTATGGATGCCTGATCACTGAAAAAGATGGGAAGGATCCAGGATATCCATATGTTTTAAGCATACCGGTGGAAAATAGGAGTTATCCCTATGTAGTGTCCATACAACCCAGTTACCAGTGACGGGAGATGCTGATTTGGAGATACTAATGCCGCATACACACGGTCGGACTTTTCAGCTACAAAAGTCCAACGGACGCTGACGGACTAAAGCTGGCTGGAAATCCGATCGTGTGTGGGCTTCTCCGGACTTTCAACTGACTTTTTCAGCCTCAAATCCGACGGACTTTAGATTTGAAACATGCTTCAAATCTTTCCGTCAAACTCGAGTCCGGTTGAAAAATCCGCTCGTCTGTATGCTAGTCCGACGGACAAAAATCCACGCTAGGGCAGCTATTGGCTACTGGCTATGAACTTCCTTATTTTAGTCCGGTGTACGTCATCACGTAAGAATTCGACGGACTTTTGTGTGATCGTGTGTAGGCAAGTCTGTTCGTTAGAAAGTCCGCCGCAAGTCCGTCGAAAGTCCGCCAAAAGTCCGTCGAAAGTCTGTCGGACAGGCTGTCAGACTTTTGTAGCTGAAAAGTCCGACCGTGTGTACGCCCCATAACAGGTGTATTTATAGCCATTTTCTGGTGAGTGGGGACCCAGGAGGGGAGCATGAATAGTTACCTGAAAACCATCACTACAACTGTTTACAAGTTCAGCACACCATATTGGATGGACTTTATATGATTGCACTTTATATACAGTATATTACATTTTTTTGCACTTTATATTTGCACTGAGCACTTTATACCATGTCGTTAAGCCATATCATGATATTGTATATGTTTGCCTAATACTATACTGATTTGAGCTAGAAGCAGCCCTGAGTTTAATTTTTAATCTTTTGAATTACTCATATTTACCTTCATAAAAACCTAATAGGGGTTCTGACATTTCCCTCTTTCTGGAGTTTTGCATTGGACCTATGAGCTAGCCCTATTGTTTCATACTTTATTACAAAAATGAAAAAAATTGTTTTGTTTGAAGTTGCACTTTAAATATTATTGTGCTGATAAGTAGTATCTCATTATACTGGCATATCTGAAACAGGGGATTCTGGTACTGGAATCCTGGTACTGGAATCCTGGTACAGGTATGTTAATGCACAAATAGGGCAGACAATTCTATCGCAGGAGAAGTGAGTATGCAATGTAAAGATTCATTCGAACTATGGAGGGTCAGTGTGAGGGTTGGGATTGCAAGGACAATTAGTGTGCGACTAAGACTAGGGTCCATAAGGGCAGACACATGTCAGCATCTTTTTGAGTATTGATCCTTTTTCACTTTTAATGAGTATGCAATAAAGAAGATTTTATTTGCTTCACACCCATAGTTGCTGACCTTTTTCTACTAGGATGCTTTGTCAACACTTTGTCCAGCCGTGGTCTTGGCACAGGTGGGAATGTCCCCATATTTTATTTGGACTTTAAGGGTTGCAGCACTACACTTCTATATCATGGACATTCCAGTTAGTATGTGGTTTAGCATTAGAGTTAGGTTTCCAGTAGGATTAGTGTGAGGGTTAGGTTTATTTTGGGGTTAGGTCACATAAAGGATTAGTGTAAGGGTTGGAATTACAGGGATGGGTAATGTGAGGGATAGTATCAGTGTTTGGGTCAGGTTACAGAAAGGGGATTTACGATGGGTCATCACTCTTGGAACCAATAGCTCTACATCAGAAATGACCAGCATCAAATTGCCACTACTGAAACCTAACGTGTCATGAAGCAGTGGATGTTGACCTAATCAAATGTGGGTAATGTCTATTAGTTTATAAACCCTATCAGGTCAGATGTGTGCGGTCATAGTGGTAGTCATCCTTCTTGTCCAATGTTTTCTGTTAAGTATGCTCCACCAGGGTTATAAAAAAAGGATTTCCAGGCATACATTTAGCTGAGCCTTCTCTTTGCTCTTTTTTTTTTTTGGGCCATTCATGAGCTACCTTATAAAGTACAGCTAAAGGAATGTGGGGTATGATTTCTTTAATATAAGCCTAAGCAAAAAGCCCCATTTCTCTAGATTCCTTTATGAAGAGAGACGTAGTAGAAGAAAGCACAAAGATTAATGGCTGCAATTGGAAACTTGTGTGGTTTGACCATAAGAAAGGACCTAAGATTTTCGAAATGCGCATATATTCATACTGTATGTCAACTGTCATCAGTCTTAAAGTGGATCCGGTTTTTGTTTGATTTCTTAAAAAACAATGTTTTGCAATTTGTTTCATTTTAATATTTTGGAATGGATCCAAACTGTCATAGATGGTAGCCCTCATATTGTAGGAGATGCTTATCTTTCTTTACAAAGAAATCATGCATCAATGAGAAACCAACCCGTAGCGGATCGAACCAGTCATCTTCTGTAAAGTTATTTTTTGTCGGAGATAATGCGATGGCTCCAAGGGTGTAATGACAATCATATGTTCTATATGAAATTGCTTACCTTATGTACAGCTTTACTAGTGTCCTTGCAAAGTAAAAAGTTTCAAGGTCAACATTGTAACTATGAAATGAAGATAAAAAAGCCCTCGCGCTACTAAGATGTGTTCAGAATGATCCACTAATTAATATAAAGGGGGCAGCCCTCATAAACTAAAGAATGAACAAAGTGCGTACCGTGCAATAAAGTGCAATCAAATACAGTGAAACATTGTAACTAAGTGCTCTAGAAGTTCTTGTGTACTGGTACCATATTGGTGCTCCCCTTTTTGGTAAATTTCTTATGGTCATCTGACACATACTGTACTATAAGAAAGATGGCAGAACTGAATTTTTCTTTCAATGTGAAAATACTTGCATTTTGTTGAGTCAAATTTACTATTTAATATACACTATATTACAAAAAGTATTGAGACACCTGTCTTTACACGCACATGAACTTTAATGGCATCCCAGTCTTAGTCCGTAGGGTTCAATATTAAGTTTGTTGGCCCACCCTTTGCAGGTATAACAGCTTCAACTCTTCTGGGAAGACTGTCCACAAGGTTTAGGAGTGTATCTATAGGCATGTTTGACCATTCTTCCAGAAGACGAGAAGGTCCATAAAGACATGGATGAGTGAATTTGGGGTGGAGGAACTTGACTGGCCTGCGCAGAGTCCTGACCTCAACCTGATAAAACACCTTTGGGATGATTTAGAGGGGAGACTGTGAGCCAGGCCTTCTCGTCCACATCAGTGCCTGACCTCACAAATGTGCTTTTGGAAGAATGATCAAACATTCCCATAGACATACTCCTAAACCCTGTGGACAGCCTTGCCAGAAGAGTTGAAGCTGTTATGGCTGCAGAGGGTGGGCCAACTCAATATTAAACCCTACAGACTAATGCCCCGTACACACGGTCAGATTTTCCGACGGAAAATGTGTGATAGGACCTTGTTGTCGGAAATTCCGACCGTACATAGGCTCCATCACACATTTTCCATCGGATTTTCCGACACACAAAGTTTGAGAGCAGGTTATAAAATTTTCCGACAACAAAATCCGTTGTCGGAATTTCCGATCGTGTGTACACAAATCCGACGGACAAAGTGCCACGCATGCTCAGAATAAATAAAGAGATGAAAGCAATTGGCTACTGCCCCGTTTATAGTCCCGACGTACGTGTTTTACGTCACCGCGTTCAGAATGATCGGATTTTCCGACAACTTTGTGTGACCGTGTGTATGCAAGACAAGTTTGAGCCAACATCCGTCGGAAAAAATCCTAGGGTTTTGTTGTCCGATCAATGTCCGACCGTGTGTACGGGGCATAAGAATGGGATGCCATAAAAGTTCATGTTTGTGTAAAGGCAGGTGTCACAATACTTTTGGTAATATAGTGTTTTATAGGATACAAAGCATAACCCATGCAAATATAGAAAAGTATCCAACATATGGGGAAATTCCAGAGTGCATCCATAAGACATTTGAGACAGTAAAGGTGGTTAAAATAAAAATCAATGAGTATGGCAAGTTCCATACTGGTTTTACAGTAAGGAAAGAAAAAAGTTGGGGTGGGAAAGGGAAGAAAGGAAAAAAAAGGGGGGGGGGGGGATTGTGCATTACCATAAACTGCGAAACATTATTTAATGGAATGTAAGAGTTTGGTCTGCTATACAGAGGGTAGTCAAAAAATGGATTAACAAAGGCCTGCGTTATACCAGAATTATAAAAAAAGAAAAGCATTTCTAGGATTACACAGATGGAAAGGGCTGCAAGGGCTGGGAAGGTGGTGATAATGGGGGATTTTAACTACCCAGAAATTGACTGGAGTAATGGCACTGCTTGGACGGTTAAAGGACAAAAATTTATAAACCTATTACAGGACAATTTTATGGTCCAGTTTATTGAGGCTCCAACTAGGAATGATGCTCTGTTGGACCTGGTAATCTCAAACCATGCAAAGCTTATTACTAATGTTCATATAAAGGAACATCTGGGTAGCAGTGACCATAACATCATTTGAAGTTAGCTGTAAGCAAAAAACACATACGGGAAACACTTAACTTCAAGAGAAAACAGTTAACAAAAACACTTAACTTCAAGAGAGCAAATTTTCCAAGGATGAGGGCTGCTCTCCAGGACTTAGACTGGGAGGGAATATTGGCATCAATGGGCACATAACAGAAATGGGAATTCTTCAAAGTGACTGTTTGTAAACTCACTGCAAAGTATATTCCCATGGGCAATAAGTTTGAAAGGCTAAAAATAAAACATGTGGCTCACGGCCAAAGTTAGAAAGATATAAACAATAAGAAAAGAGCTTTTAAAAAATGAAGGAACACTAGTGTTGCTTAAATGTTACAAAGAATATAACAGAATACAGTGGGGCAAAAAAGTATTTAGTCCAGACAATCACATTGTTTGATTTTTGAAAGAATTTATTTGCAAATTATGTTGGAAAATAAGTATTTGGTCACCTACAAACAAGCAAGATTTATGGCTTAAGATTTATGTGATTGTCTGGATTTGTTTCCACATTTTGTCTCTCATAGTTGATGTATACCTATGATGACAATTACAGGCCTATCTCATCTTTTTAAGTGGGAGAACTTGCACAATTGGTGGCTGACTAAATACTTTTTTGCCCCACTGTATGTTAAAAAGAAATCAAGGACGCAAAAACTCAAAACGAACGACAGATTGCAAACGATAGTAGGACAAACCCCAAAAAATTCTTCAAATATATTAATAGTAAAAAGGTCAGATCTGAGCATGTAGGCCCTTTACAAATTAATCTAGAGTGGGTGACTGGGGACAAAGAGAAGGCAAATTTATTAAATACTTTCTTCAGCTCTGTGTATACAAAGGAGCATGGGGGAGCTCATGTCCATAATGGGGATGGTAGTGACACAGCCCCAAATAATCCACAATGGCTCAAAAGGGATATGGTCTAGAAATATTTAGACAGAATAAAGGTGGATAAAGCACCTGGACCAGATGGCATCCACCCACGGATCCTAAAAGAATTGAGCTCTGTAATTTCAAAGCCATTTTATCTAATTTTTAGGGACTCATTAACAACCGGCCCATAGCCGAATGGTACAGGGCGGTTGCATAACTCTGGGAGGGCATACAGTGACGTCCTCCCAGAATCCCATTCTCACGTGCCCTCTGGGGTGCGCAGCCAGGAACATCCTAAGGACCCGGCGCATCACAAATCACAGTAAACGGCCGCTCATGGCGCCGTTTACCACGTGGTCACTCCGTCAAATGATGGAGCGATCACATGTAAACAAACCGGTGTGACATCCGGTTCCTCTTTCCCCTCTCCGTCCAGTGTGAGATGAGAGGGGAGCGATCGGTGGCAGCAGCGCTGTGGGCTGCATGTGTAGTGCCCACAGCGCTGATATATGACAAATCCATCCATTCTCAGCCATGCATACCCATCCATACTCTGCATACTCAGCCATGCATACCCATCCATATTCTGCATACTCAACCATGCATAGCCATGCATAACCATCCATGCTACTCTGAATACCCAGTTATGCATACCCATCCATACTCTGCATACTCAGCCATGCATACCCATCTATACTCTGCATACTCATCCATCCATCCTCAGCATACCCATTCATTCTCAGCAATACTCATCCATGCTCAGCCATCCCATCAACCCCCATCCATAATTAGCCATACCCATCCATACTCAGCCGTACCCAGCCATACTCAGCCGTACCCAGCCATACCCAGCCACACTTAGTCGTACGCAGTCGTACTCAGCCGTACCCAGCCATCCCATCTATACCCATCCATACTCAGCCGTACCCATCCGTACTCAGCCGTACCCATCCGTACTCAGCCAAACCCGGCCGTACTCATTCATGCTCATCCATCCCCATCCACGACTCATCCATCCCCACCCACGGCTCATCCATCCCCATTCATGCTCATCCATGCCACATTAGTTCTCATCCATGCCACATCAATGCCCCTACAGTGCCTCACAAAAGTGTAATAGGTAGTCAAATTAGATTTGAAACTTACGTCCCTAGAACACCTGATGGTGCTCCCTGCATGTTGGTCCTCTGTATGTGGCCACGCTGTGGAAAAGTCTCATACATGTGGTATCGCCATACTCAGCAGGAGTAGAAGAATCTATTTTGGGGTGTAATTTTTAGTATGTACATGCTATGTGTTAGAAATATTGTGTAAATGTTGTGTAAACAAACGTATAAAAAAAATGCGTTTTCATTTTCTTTACACATTTTCCAAAAACTTGTAGAAAAAAATGACATGTTCAAAAGACTTGCTATGCCTCATAGATTATACATTGGGTTGTTTTCTTTCCAAAATGGGGTCATTTTTGGGGCTTTTTCATTGTCCTGGTTCTCCAGGGCCTTCAAAAGTGTAAGAGGTAGTCAAGAAATTATATGTGTAATTTATGGTCCAAGAACACCTGATGGTGCTCCCTGCATGTTGCGCCTCTGTATGTGGCCACGCTGTGTAAAAGTCTCACACATGTGGTATCGCCATACTCAGGAGGAGTATGTTTTGGGGTGTAATTTGTGCTATGCTTATGCTGTGTGTGAGAAAAACCCTGCTAATATAACAATTTTGTGAAAAAAAAAAAGAAAAAAGAAAATAAAAATCTTGATTTTTGCAAAGAATTGTGGAAAAAATTACAACTTCAAAAAACTCACCATGCCTCTTACTAAATACCTTGGAATGTCTACTTTCCAAAAAGGGGTAATTTGGGGGGTATTTGTACCTTCCTGGCTTGTTAGGGTCTCAAGTACTACAGGTGTGATCAATTTTCAGAGATTGGAACCATAGCTTGTGGACTCTATAACTTTCACACAGACCAAATAATATACACCGATTTGGATTATTTTTACCAAAGATATGTAGTGGTATAAATTTTTGCCAAAATGTATGAATTGACGTTCACTGAATTGACGTTCAATCTGCCAAATTGACAAACTCTTGTGACATCTCAAAAAGTGGCTCTGGGACATACCCAGAGAAACAAGACGACCTCCACCTACCCAAATTCTAAATAGTAAGGGCCAGAACCCCTTGGCGCAAAGCCGCGGATCCGCTTCTATCCTGAATAAATGGCCAGAGTATGCTTAGGGTCCAAACCCCGATTGGCCAGAAGGGAACGGCAATGAAGTATGCGATGAGCTTCGGAGAGGGGAGCACAAAGGAAAAGGCAACAGAGGACCACCCCTGGGTTTATCAGATGTAACACTGATGAGCTGGTCTAACACCAAAGTCGGGCACCACACCTTGCCGATCTTCAAGAACCTGAAGTCAGTGCTGCCTCCCGCTTACTGCATCTTGTGAGCATGCAGATGTAACCAGAACAGACTGGGGTGCCTAACCAGTTGATAGGCCAAAAGTATGCGAGACCCTGGGCCAGAAAGCGTAACTCCCTGGCCTCAAACCATAAAGGCCAGATATACCGCTGCCTAGAGCACCAAGCTGGGTACCAACCCTGAAGGAGACCTCAAAAGCATGTCAGACATCATGGAAAATATGACCTGTGATGGGAAGTCTGCTGGGCACAGCAGGAGGGCTACTCCTCAGGATCCCTTTGAGGATGGCTTTAATAGGGTGCGCAGAAAATAAAAGGCCTGTCGGGGTCTTCCAAAACAGAAATGCTGAGTCCCAGCCAGATACGACCTGATAGTGCCGTGGGCCAATTTAAATTGTGAGTGGCAAAAACAGAAAAACGAATAGGTACTGGAGGTAGTATATGTCAGGACTAGAAAACCTCGACCGGAAAGCCTGGAAAACATTCCAAACAGTGACATGAGCCATCCTGGCATACAAAAATAAAGATCTAATCGAACAAGGCTGCTGCGTCAGCCCAATGGGAACCTAATTGCTGGAAGCGAGGAGAAGGCATCTGCGTCTGAGACCTGAGCCTACCGGTACCGGCCTAGGCCCTGAGGGGGTTTCGGAATACACTAACCACTGAGTCAGTAGAAGCTGCAGGAGCTGCATTGGCCAACTTCCAACAGTTCCACTTTATTACACAACTTCTGGCAGCACGTAGCTAGGAAATTAAGGGTAGTGTAGAATTAGGACAGGGAAGAAACCACAGTCCGCAGGGTAACTTGCTCCGCACTTGCATCCGACACACAAGGGAACAGCAACCTAAAAACTGGGCTTCCCGAGCCGAAGCCGAGAAAGCAAACCCCCTGCGTTGTAATTCTGCCATCAGATCAAAGAGCTGCGGCTAGCTATGTGTGAACAAAGAGGCCTTGGGCCAATCCAGGTTCTGAAAGAGGGTGAGCTACCGTGCTCCGACCCCCTAGCCAGAGAAGGAGGGCTAGAAGCGAAGTCCCCAACATCCGCTGTTCGAGACATGACCTGCATGAACCGAAAGAAAAATAAACTAGACATAACCAAGAATGTAACAATCGCCCCCAAGATTTACCTGCGACCCACCCCCCCCCCTGAAAAACACACCGTTAGAACAGGACCGATGTATGCCAGTCTTGTGCGATTACCAGGCCGAGTACCTGAGGCGAAATAGGCAAACTAACATAAGCTCAGGCCTAGAAACCTGAAAGTCCGGGTACTGAAGTAAATGGTAACCTGAAACACATGAAACAGAAATCGAGATGTAATGCAAGCTACGAGAAGGAACATAACTGAACGAGAAACGCAAACTGCATGAGAATCGCAGGTTGCATGAGAATGTGAGAGGTATGGACAACGTGAGAAACACGGGAAAGACGTGACTAACATGGAACGCGAGCTGCACGAGAAACATAAAATTGCACGAGCAACGTAAAATTGCACGAGAAAAGTGAACTGTACGAGAAAACTGTACGTAAAATTGTATGAAAACGTATGATTGCACGAAAAACGTAAAATTGCCCGAGAAACGTAAAATTGCATGCGAAACGTAAAAAATTGCACGAGAAACGTAAAAAATTGCACGAGAAACGGAAATTGCACGAGATACGCAAGTTAGCATGAGATACGCAAGTTAGCATGAGATACGCAAGTTAGCATGAGATGCGTAAGTTGCGTAAGAACAGATGAGAAGACTAGCCACTGAACAAGCCAATTAAAAACGATCACCTCAGTCTGTTAAACCCATAGACGTGATGGGTAACCTACAGTGGGAGAACGTAGACATCCCTGCTGTGAGAAAACGATCAGAGAACATAAACAGACAACCAACCCATGAAATAACAACCCCCCTAGGTATCTGACAAGTATGAGGATGTGGGTGCAGAAAAGACAAGACCAATAGGGCATGAACGTGAACCTGAAGATAACACCACCCTAGTGTAAGCAGTAAGCGAGCCTGAGCAACCTGCAGCACCAAGACAGGTAATTAAAAATGAACACTCAGGGCTAAAGTTACCCACAGACCGTGGTGGGTAGTAGTAAAGGTGTAATGGTGAACGTGCATGTATGATGTATGGTATATGGGTGAGAAGATTGTGGGACGACAATCAATTTAAAAATGAAACCTCAGACTGACTTTGCTCTTGTAGATACTTGGCGCCACAAGCACCCACATTCTAAAGTCTTTTCATGTTTCTCAGCCAGCCATAACACAATGTCATGAATCGATTTTATTATAATTTCAAAGACCCTGACACCTAAACTGGAAGACGTGGGCTTTGCTCCGAGAATACTCTCAGATCACGCCCCTTACTGGGTAACGATTCAGCTCCTGAAGGCCTCTCCTGCTCCTCTTTGGCGGTTAAACCCGTTTTGGCTGACTGCCCTGCAGGACCAGGATGACATCCCCACAGAACTGCAATACTATTTTTCAGCCAACAGGGAGTCAGCCACACCTGACAGTGTGGGAGACGTTCAAGCTCCACGCCCGCTCCCTGCTCTCCACACGTATTAACAGACTTAAGCGATCATCGAAACTCATTGTCCAACAGGCTACAGAACACCTACAGGTGCTGGAGGAGGTGTTCCACCGAGACCCCTCGCCCAGCACGGCCAACAATCTTAAGATTCAGACGCGACAGGTCTCCCAGTTAAATATTGAGAAGGCCATACAGCGCATCTTTTTCTGTAGGCAAAGGGTATTTGAGTATGGAGAAAGATCAGGTAAACTTCTTGCACACCTTGCTCACTTAGATTCACGTCCCCCTGTGGTGGTGTCGTTGACCGATCATCAGGGGAATGACATCACCGATCCGCAACAAGTAGCAGAGGAATTTGCAAGATTCTATCGCGCACTCTACACCTCTCGGGTCACTCACACTCCCCAAGATACCAAAGATTACTTAGCGAAAATTGAATTCCCTAGATTGACTGACGCCCAGCGTGAACTCTTAGAAGCTCCCATTACTAAAGAAGATATTTCTGAAGCTATTTCCTGTCTGGCTGCATCTAAGGCCCCAGGATCGGATGGCTTTCCACTTGAATTTTATGCCACCTACTCTGAAATTTTAACCCCTAAACTCCATGATCTATACAAATCCATATTTGATACCGGAATCCTACCCCCCTCTATGAGAGAAGCCCAAATTGTGGTAATCCCTAAGCCTGGTAAGGACCCCAAATACCCAGAATCATATAGACCCATTGCCTTACTACAGGTTGACATTAAAATACTTGCCAAGATTCTGGCCTCCCGCCTTAACCAGGTTATTCTTTCCCTGATCCACCCCGATCAGACAGGCTTTATGCCAGGGAAGAACACTGCTATGAATATTCGCCGTCTATTTATGAACATCCAGGGGTCCCATGATGCAGTCGGCTCGAGGGTCGTGGTGGCCTTAGACGCCGCCAAGGCCTTCGATTCCGTGGAGTGGAATTATCTATGGGAGTGCCTTTCGAGATTTGGACTTGGCCCCAACTTTATTCGTTGGGTTCAGCTCCTGTATCAATCCCCGAAGGCCAAGGTGTTTGTAAATGGTTGGCTCTCCGATTAATTCCCGCTGGAGAGAGGGACCCGACAAGGCTGCCCCCTTTCCCCTATGCTGTACGCATTGGCTGTGGAGCCATTGGCCATCATGGTTCGTGCAGACACCAATATTCAAGGCCTTAAGATAGGGAATCTGGAAGAAAAGATTGGGATGTACGCAGATGATACGCTTCTTTACTTGGCCGACTCGGGTCCCTCCCTCGTTGCAGCCCTCCACTCCATAGAGCATATTGGTAGCCACTCGGGCCTAAGCATAAATTGGTTCAAATCCCAGATCTTTCCGATTGACCATTTCCCTCCCTCACTCACATCCCCCCTCTGACTCCCCCCAGGGTCTCTGTAATTAAGTACCTCGGCGTGCAAGTTACTAGATCGCTTACAGACTACATACTTTTGAACATTGAACCCCTGTACACCCTGATTAAGACTAAGACACAAAATTGGGCTCGACTACCCCTGGGTGTCATGGGACGCATCAGTCTAGTCAAAATGATACTTCTCCCAAAGATACTTTATTTGGTGTGGCATGCTCCCCTGTATATACCACAAAAAATTTTCAAAACAATTGAATCTATTCTCAATTTGTGTCTGCTGGATCCCCATATGAACAAATTATCTTGGAAAATACTTAAAAACCCAGTGACATTGGGAGGAGTTGCTCTTCCAGACTTTCAAGACTATTATCTTGCCTCCCAACTGTCCCACTTCTATCATTTTGACAAGAACGAGCTACCAAGATACCAGCTGCTACTCTGTGAACACCCTGATAACCCAGCTCATACCCCACTTCAATCAGTCCTAAGGGCCCCATTGACAGGACATACCCCCCAACATAAAGCAGGCATGTTGACACATCACCGGAGGGTGTGGCGGTTGGCACTACAAAAACTCGGGATTCCACAGATTCATTCCCACACCCCCCTTTGGTTCAACACATGCCTACCTGAGCTGTTGTCTATCCCAGACCCCGCGGTTTGGATACGTTGCGGGGTCTTGTATATACATCAGATCATGACGACTACGGGACTTAAAACATTTCAAACATTAAAAGACGAATTCTCACTTCCCAATCACCTCCTTTTCAGGTACTTACATGCCATGCTATACAAACTCAGTTTGCTGGCTCCAACCCATCCCTGACAGTCCCCTCCATAGTAGACACGATCACAGGTGCTGAGCCAGCCAAACTAATCTCCACTCTTTATTCCGCCATCCGTCTTCCCAACTCCATAGCCCTGGCCTATAGTGCTAAGACTAGATGGGGGGTGGAGGTTGGAATGATTGAAGATGAGGATTGGGATGAGATCTTGGAAGGCGTGAAAAAGGTTTCCCCTAAACTGTCGGACCGCCTAACACAGTTGTATATCATACATAGAACATATCTGACTCCTCAGAGGATAGCGCGTTTCAAACCCATGCATAATCCAGGATGCCGTCTATGCGACCACACCCCAGGCTCTTTCTATCACCTTATATGGTCCTGTTCAATTATCCAAACATACTGGATACAAGTGATACACTTCCTCCACGATCAGATGGGCTCTCCTGCTACTCTAGACCCAAAGATGTGTCTGCTCGGTCTGCTACCTGACTTAGACGCCGACAAACCCCTCCGTACCTTTCTACATGAAACGCTATTCTTAGCGAGAAAAGCGATAGCGCGTAATTGGATGCAGGCCCTACCCCCTACAATCCAGTGTTGGAAAAAAGAAATTAATGACACTCTCCCATACAAGAAGCTGAATTATGTACATAGAGGATGCCCGCTTAAATATGAGCAGGTCTGGAACAGATGGCTGGAGGATGGTGAAACATGTACTTGAAATGTTGATATCTTCCTCTCTTTTTCTTCTCTCCTCCTCTCCCTTCTTCTCTACTGTGTACTGGCTTCATGTCCGATGGATATTTCACCCGATATCATGTAGATAACTTAATGTGCTCATGTATGTATTGCTGCTCTGGCCATGTTGGCTTATATTATTTTTTATGTACCAAGCATATATTTTCTTAATAAAGTTGGTTTTCCAATTTAAAAAAAAAAAAAAATGAAACCTCAGTCCGTATGGATCTGTAGGACAAGACAGATCTTAGGTGTAAGCACTAGCGAACGAAAAAGCAGTGAACGAAAAGGTAATGCCATGAAATGAAATGCTACACATTGAAAAGCTACACAGGAAATCCTATTGAACGAAATGCTGAGATAGGAAATGGAAAACTGACGAAAGCCTGCAGGAGGATTTATCACAATAAGAAATAAGCATCAGTATTGGAAGATCTATAAGAATGCTCAAATGGTTCATATAGTTTAAGATAGAAAAGGAATTGCAAAAAAAGGAAGAAGGGAAAGAACAGCGGTGGGAGGTAGCAGGAGTAGGAAGGAAGGAAAAGTTTAGAGGAAACATGGAATTAAAGTTGGGAAGGAGAAAAGGAGGAGTGGGCCAGGGAGTGTTTACCGGAAATTGTTGTTAGATTAAAAATATTTATTTTTTACTAATGATAAGGCAACACATATCTGGGCACCAGTCCTCAGGAAGGGTGTACTGGAAATGGAGTGAGTACAGAGAAGGTCAACAAAACTAATAAAGGGATTGGAGGACATTAGTTCTGAAGAAAGGTTGTGAGCACTGAACTTTATTCTCTCTGGAGAAGAGACGCTTGAGAGGGGATATGATTTCAATTTACAAATACCATACTGGTGACCCCACAATAGGGATCAAACTTTTCCGTGGAAGGGAGTTTAATAAGACACGTGGCCACTCAATAAAATTAGAATAGAAGCGGTTTAAAGTGATTGTAAAGCTTTGTTTTTTTGTTTTTTCTTTAAATACCAAACATGGCATACTTACTTCCACTGTGCAATTCATTTTGCACAGAGTGGCCCCAATCATCCTCTTCTGGGGTCCCCAGGCGGTGCTGGTAGCTCCTCCCCATATCGCATAACCCCCTAGGAGAAGCGCTCTACAGGGGGTTACCTTGCGGGTGCGTTCCTGAGTCCAGCATTTGCGTCCATAGACACAGAATGCAGGACTCGGCCCCACCCACGTCATTGGACAGGGGTATGGGGGGCCGGTCACTGACAGAAGTTTTTTCACCTTAATGCATAGGATGCATTAAGGTGAAACACAAGGGTTTAAAACCCCATTAACCTTAAACTATGCAGAGGGTTCCTTACTGTAAGAGCGGCAAGAATGTGAAATTCCCTTCCACAGGTGGTGGTATCAGCAGGGAGCATTGATAGTTTCAAAAAACTATTAGATAAGCACCTGAACGACTACAACATACAGGGATTTACAATGTAATACTGACATAAAATCACGCACATAGGTTGGACTTAATGGACTTGTGTGTTTTTTCAACCTCGCCTACTATGTACTATATGTAACATTATTTACAAAAAGAAGACTCCTCCCCTCTCAACACACGGAGAAGGCCAGGAACTAGCTGGGGAGAGACAGATGTGGCTTTAAGGAGGGCTGTGCTGCCGGGGACACAGATGTGAGGAGGACCCTGCTGCTCTGCTGACGGGGACACAGATGTAAGGAGGGACTCCGCTGACGGGGACACAGATGTAAGGAGGGACTCCGCTGACGGGGACACAGATGTAAGGAGGAACTCCGCTGACGGTGACACAGATGTAAGGAGGGCCTCCACTAACTGGGACACAGATGTAAGGAGGGCCTCCACTGACGGGGACACAGATGTAAGGAGGGACTCCCCTGAGGGGGACACAGATGTAAGGAGGGACTCCGCTGACTGGGACACAGATGTAAGGAGGGATTCCGCTGGGGGCAACAGATGTAAGGAGGGACTCTGCTGGGGGCACCTGATGTAAGGAGGAACTCTGCTGGGGGCACCTGATGTAAGGAGGGACTCTGCTTGGGGCACCTGATGTAAGGAAGGACTCTGCTGGGGCACCTGATGTAAGGAGGGACTCTGCTGGGGCACCTGATGTAAGGAGGGACTCCGCTGGGGGCAACTGATGTAAGGATGGACTCAGCTAGCAGCAATAGGGTCGCTGGTTCAAATCCTGACCACGACACCATCTGCCTGGAGTTTGCATGTTCTCCCTGTGCCTGCGTGGGTTTCCTCTGGGTACTCCGGTTTCCTCCCACACTCTAAAGACATGCTGGTAGGTTAATTAGACCCTGTCTAAAAAAAATTGGCCAAAATGTGTATGTGTTTATAAGCGCGTTGAGACTCTATGGGGTAAAGGACCTTACTATACCGCAGATGGACACTGGCGGCAAAGCACCCTGAGGCAAATCAGTTTATATAGGTAGCGCTATACAAGTCACTCATTCATTTAGTTGAATGATTTCATTTTATATTACAATGTAATAATAGAAATAATGCACTTCAATCATCCTGACACCATAACAACCATGGTGCCGGGATGATTGAAGTGCTAACACCAGGTGTTTGGAGTATCTTTATCTGCTGATTGGTAAACTTTCTAGAATACACATATTTCTATTGTTGTGTAGGATCTGGGCCTGCTGTCCCTCCCTCTTCCTCCATCCCTCGTTCATCTCAGACGCTAACCACACCACCTTAGAAACACGCCCACTATTTTGCTGAAACCATGCCCATTTTCACCGAATGGGAGGGGTCAAAAAGGAAGGGCGGGGTCTGGCGCCCCCCATCCTATAACTTCACCAGCCGCCACCGGTCAGGATCCACTTTAATTGGCGACTGCCAGTTGGCTCAGCCTCTCAATAGTCCGCTGAGAACCTGAGCCAGCCACTCCTGCCCCCTCTCCTACCTGACCATTCAATGAACACTGAAGGGGAAAGGCAGAAAGCAGTATGGATAGAGAAATTACTGCGCAGGTGATAAAAGGAAATATGCAAAAAAATGACAAAAAAAAGCTGCTAGCAATAATACAACAGAACAAATTGTGTAACGATGTATGAAATCTGAATTGCCGCACTAGTTTAGCAAAAAATAGTGAAAAACAAGTAAAATATCAAACAGTCCATGACGTGTTTCCATGTGAGAATGAACAATAAATGCAATTTATGGAAATAAAGTCTTTAAAAACGTGTCCAAGTAGAAACAAATGACCATTCACTGAGTGCACCTTCACCATAATTGATAAAAATGTGTGCTTACCAGGACTCCACATTGTGAGAGTCTAGATAAGCAAGGAATCACAAATCATGGCAAATCCATCCATTTGGAAGAAACAAAGTCATGGCAAATCTTGCTGGTTCCAAATTGCTCTCATGGATGTCCCATAAAGAAAAAAAAGAGTATCCACATAGTGTAAAACTGTACGATGGTTTATTGAAAATAAGCTTTGCTAAGAACTTACACAGTAAAAATCAGGTAGTGAATGTAAAGATTCCCGGGTAAGGATCCACTGGTACAGAGATCAAACAAGCGTGGTGGTGACAGACGTAGACTCCACCCTACATGTTTCATTAGATGTGACGTCATGTGAAAGCAGTAACTGTCAGTCACCACTTTGCTCTCAGAGCAGACCTGAGAACTAAGCAATCAACGGTCATGTAATCACTCACTTCCTGGGCTTAGAGCTGTTGGGGGGACAGCTTGCTGCATCAAATCAATGCTGTAGCAGGTAGGTAAGTAAAGTATGTATGTTTTTTTGTTTTTTTTATTCCTACAGTTCTCCTTTATGCTTATTATCCCTTGGTTTAACCTAATTGACCCTAATTAACTACTCCTTCCCCTACTCCTCTTAGCTATTATTTCCTGTGAATGTTTAATTTATTTCTATACTTTCAACAAGTAGTATTTAAACATTGTGGGTTTTTTGTTTTGTTCTTTATTTTTTTAGTGTTGCAATAAAAAAAGCGCAGCATTTAAAAAAATAAAGCTATTCTTTATTTGTAAATAATATTGCAATACTTTGTACCTGATTTATCATTTTAGTATAATTTTAAGGATGAGAAATTTTAGTATAAAAAGTATGTGTTTGTATCTACAGTAACAAGAATAAAAAAAATAAAACTGATCAAAGTAGAGAAAAGTGGATTTCATAAAAAAATTAAATAATTTTTGCAAGACAATTTCTCTGAAGCCTCCCTTGTCTTAAAAAACAAGGTAAAACAATATATGCATTACTGTGATAACTTAAATAATAACATTATTGCTGAATAAATAGGCCCATAGCAGAAATGTAAAATTGCTCTGGTCTATAGGGGCTAGGGATGAGCCGAACACCACCCGGTTCAGTTCGCACCAGAACACACGAACACCGTTAAAGTCAAAAGTGCTAATTTTAAAGGCTTATATGCAAGTTATTGTCATATAAAGTGTTTGGAGACCCAGGTCCTGCCCCAGGGGACATGTATCAATGCAAAAAAAAGTTTTAAAGAAGGCCGGTTTTTCGGGAGCAGTGATTTTTTTTTTTAATGCTTAAAGTGAAACAATAAAAATGAAATATTCCTTTAAATATCGTGCCTGGGGGGGGGGTGTCTATAGTATGCCTGTAAAGTGGCACATTTTTCCCGTGTTTAGAACAGTACCACAGCAAAATGACATTTCTAAAGGAAAAATTGTCATTTAAAAGTGATCGCGGCTGTAATGAATTGTGGGGTCTCGGCAATATAGATAAAAAAAAAAAAAAGAGCATGGGTTCCCCCCCAGTCCCTTACTAGGCCCTTTGGGTCTCGTGTGGATATTAAAATGAAAAAAAAAATTGCGTGGGGGTCCTCCTAAAATCCATACCAGGCCCTTTAGGTCTGATATGGAAATTAAGGGGAACCCTGCGCCAAGTTTTTTTTAAAAAAATGGCGTAGGGCCCCCCCAAATCCGAGTCTGGTATGGATTTTAAGGGGAACCCTGCGCCAATTTTTTTTAAAAAAATGGCGTAGGGCCCCCCAAAAAATCCATACCAGACCCTTATCCAAGCACACAACCTGGCAGGCCACAGGAAAAGAGGGGGGACGAGAGAGCGCCCCCCCTCCTGAACCTTACCAGGCCACATGCCCTCAACATGGGGAGCGTGCTTGGGGTCTGACCCAACAGCACCTTGTCCCCATGTTGATGGGGACAAGGGCCTCATCCACACAACCCTTGCTTGATGGTTGTGGGGGTATGCGGGCAGGGGGCTTATCAGAATCTGGAAGCTCCCTTTAACAAGGGAACCCCCAGATCCCAGCCTCCCCCCATGTGAATTGGTAATGGGGTACATTGTACCCCTACCATTTCACAAAAAAAAGTGTCAAAAATGGTACAAAAAGACGAGAGACAGCTTGGGACAAGTCCTTTATTAAAAAATAAGAAAAAATTAAAATGTCCAGCGATGTCTATTCATCTTCTATCACACCGCCCAACGGACCGAGAAAAAAACTCACCGCAACCGTTACACCTCCATGGGAGGCTCCCGCTGACTGACGCTTCTTCTCTATGACAGTTCTTATATAGCTGAGGGCGGGGCCGCCCAGTGACGTAAACGGGTGACCCCGCCCCCTCTGATGCCACGGGAACTGTCACAGAGAAGAAGCGTCCGGCGGGAGCCTCCTACTTTTTCGGTCCGACGGGCGGCGTGAATTTACATCGCGGGACATTTTTATTTTTTAATAAAGGACTTGTCCCAAGCTCTCTCTTGTCTTTTTTTTTACCTTTGACGCTTTTTTTTGTGAAATGGTAGGAGTACAATGTACCCCATTACCAATTCACATGGGGGGAGGCCAGGATCTGGGGGTCCTCTTGTTAAAAGGGGCTTCCAGATTCCGATAAGGCCCCCGCCCGCATACCCCACAACCACCAGGCAAGGGTTGTGGGGATGAGGCCCTTGTCCCCATCAACATGGGGACAAGGTGCTTTGGGGTCGGACCACAAAGCACCCTCCCCATGTTGAGGGCATGTGGCCTAGTACAGTTCTGGGGGGAAAGCGCTCTCATCCCCCCTCTTTTCCTGCGGCCTGCCAGGTTGCGTGCTTGGATAAGAGTCTGGTATGGATTTTAGGGGGGACCCCTACGCCATTTTTTAAAAAATTTGGAGCAGGGTTCCCCTTAATTTCCATATCAGACCTGAATGGCCTGGTATGGAATTTAGGGGGACTCCCATGCAATTTTTTGTTTAAATTTTGGTTCGGGGTTCCCCTTAATATTCATACCAGAACCAAAGAGCCTGGTAATGGACTGGGGGGGGGACCCATGCTCTTTTTTTCAATGAGTTTTATCTATATTGCCGAGACCCGACAATTCATTACAGCCGCAATCAGTTTTAAATGACAGTTATTCCTTTAGAAATGTCATTTTGCTGTGGTATTGTTCTAAACATGGGAAAAATGCGCCACTTTACAGGCATACTATAGACACCCCCCAGGGACGATATTTAAAGGAATATTTCATTTTTATAGTTTCACTTCAAGCATTAAAAAAAAATCACTGCTCCCGAAAAAAACGGCCATTTTAAAAAACATTTTTTGCATTGATACATGTCCCCTGGGACAGGACCCGGGTCCCTAAACACTTTTTAAGACAATAACTTGTATATAAGCCTTTAAAATGAGCACTTTTGATTTTTCATGTTAGTGTCCCAAAGACTTTAACGGTGTTCCGGCGGCTTTCGAATTTGCCATGAACACCACATAATGTTCGCTGTTCGGCGAACACCCGATGTTCGAGTCAAACATGTTCGAGTCATCCCTAATAAGGGGTATAAAGGTGTGAGAGCTGAAGTGTTTTTTATTTTTGTTTTTTACATTTTGTAATTTTTTGAATCAAATCGTAAATACATGCACTTTATACCATTTGATCTGCTAAAGATTGACGAAATTATTTTTAATGTGAGTTTAGGAAATACTATTTCAGGGTGGATTATCCTGTGGCTACATAGTAATTTTGTAGGCATGTTTAGTCTACTGGTGGCAGAGTAAACCAGTCCATTGCAGAATAAACCTTTTTTTGGTCTGAAATAATTTATTGCCTCAGAGCATTACATCAATTTTAATAAATGACATGTCAAACAACTATTATTAGGTTGAAAGGCAAAGATCTGAAACTGTTGTGAGAAACTAGTATCAGTTCACAAAAGCTTAAAGTGTATGTCTGGGCAAAATAATAATTAAAAAAAAGAAAAAAAAACTATTTTAATACATCTATCTAATACATGCACATTACCCCCAGGTTTTATCCCTATATAAACACTGCATAGTTACATAGTTACATAGTTACATAGTTACATAGTAGGTGAGGTTGAAAAAAGACACAAGTCCATCAAGTCCAACCTATGTGTGTGATTATGTGTCAGTATTACATTACATATCCCTGTATATTGCGGTCATTCAGGTGATTATCTAATAGTTTCTTGAAGCTATCAATGCTCCCCGCTGAGACCACCGCCTGTGGAAGGGAATTCCACATCCTTGCCGCTCTTACAGTAAAGAACCCTCTACGTAGTTTAAGGTTAAACCTCTTTTCTTCTAATTGTAATGAGTGGCCACGAGTCTTATTAAACTCTCTTCTGCGAAAAAGTTTTATCCCTATTGTGGGGTCACCTGTACAGTATTTGTAAATTACTGCAAGTATGGAAATATACCTGTTGGTCTGCCAGAAATCAGGCGTGCTCCTAACTCCCTGTTTGGGCTGACAACCCCGCCTCTACTGCACTGAAATCCCAACAGGTGTTATCAGTGCTGCCTGTTGGACTATAGGGTTCCACCTATCTCCCAGTCCTCTTTGTTCCTCTCCACATGCAAATATTGATTTTCTTTGCATCAAAACAATGCTGTTGCCTTGGCTCCCCTGAGGAATGTTCCCACACACTTTGTAGGAAAAGAGCTCTTGGGATATGTAGTTCTGGAGCACACATTTACATCAGTAGAAAGTGAGCTCCTAGCACCTGCCCTGCAAGAGTTTTACAAGTCTGATGATAATATCACGTAATAAAAGCTATTTCTTACTACAGGAACAAAAAAGAATGCTTGAGACATGATCTGGGTCGGATAGGCAGGTTTATCCCAGAAAGCCTGTAATGCACACAGTGCTCTGGACGGCCTGAGGAGGCTGCCTGTAATGCACACAGTGCTCTGGACGGCCTGAGGAGGCTGCCTATAATGCACACAGTGCTCTGGACAGTCTGAGGAGGCTTGTAATGCACACAGTGCTCTGGAAGGTCTGAAGAGGAGGCTTGTAATGCACACAGTGCTCTGGATGGTCTAAGGAGGAGACCTGTAATGCATTGCACACAGTGCTCTGGACAGTTTGAGGAGGTTTGTAATGCACAGTGCTCTGGACAGTCTGAGGAGGCTTGTAATGCGCACGGTGCTCTAGACGGTCTGAATAGGAGGCATGTAATGCACACAGTGCTCTGAATGGCCAGAGGAGAAGGCCTGTAATGCACACAGTGCTCTGGGCGGCCTAAGAAGGAGGTCTGTAATGCACTGCAGATAGTGCTCTGGATGGTCTGAGGTGGCTTGTAATGCACACAGTGCTCTGGACATTCTGAGAAGGCTTGTAATGCACACAGTGCTCTTGATGGTCTGAGGAGGAGGCCTGTAATGCACACGGTGCTCTGGAAGGTCTAAGTTGGAGGTCTGTAATGCATTGCACACAGTGCTCTGGACGGTCTGAGGAGGCTTTTAATGCACACAGTTCTCTGGACAGTTGGGAGGCCTGTAAATGCTGCATAGTTCTTTAGTTGGTCGTCTGGCTGAGGAGGCCTGTAATGCACATAGTGCTCTGGATGGTCTAAGGAGGAGGCCTGTAATGCTGCAAAGTGCTAGGCACGCTACACCGCTTGCTGGGAGGGGAAGTACTCAGGGGCTTTACAGGCGGAGCTCAGAAGAAAATGATGATGAAATTATTTTCATTAACGAAACAAACACTGCTCCTGACCAAGTACACTCCTTCATGGAAACTGTGGCCTCCTTAGGCAGGATAATGCACCCTGCTACATTGAAAAAATGGTTCAAGAATGGTTTCAGGTACATAACAATTTTGAAGTTTGAAGTGTTGACAAATTCTCCAAATCTCAATCCAATCGAGCAACCGTGGGATGTGCTGTAAAAATGACTTGATCCATGGAAGCCCCATTGTGCAACTTAAAGGATCTGCTACTGACGGCTTGGGGCCAGATACCACAGCCTACTTTCAGATGTCTAGTGGAGACCATGCCGCCAGGGCTGTTTTGATGGCAAAAAGGGGGCCTACTCAATGTTTGGTGGTCATGAAGTTATGGCTAATCAATGTGTATGTGCAGTGTATATGTGTATACTGTATACAGTAAAATAACAAAAACCAGCTTTTGCTTTAATATCCACCTTCTATCCTGCGATTCTGCCCACAGTGCATGTTGCCAGTCTGATGTCCAAACACATTTAACTTGGTTCCCCTGAGCCCAGGTCATCTTGTGGCTGCCCCCGTCTGTGAACGGATAGTGAAAGGAGACTGATGAGCTCATCTGTCTATTTCTTTGCTCTTCCTTCCCATCAGAATGCTCCTCATCAGCACATATCTGATTAATTCCTTGTGCTGCTTCTCTCTTTAACACTCCATCCCTGCTATACAGGGACTTGCATTTTAAAAATACATTTAATGGCATATTATTAAATGCAAAGCTGCAGTAATTTTTGTCTTTTATATCTACCTAGAGTGCAGCTTTAAATTCAAGTCCTCAATTCATACATACTGTACATTACATGGAACAATGCATCAATGAAGGAAGAGTGGATAAGAAAATTATACTTGTGAGAATGACCCACCCCCATTTTTTTCCCCGCAATATAATTATTGCTAATAACTTAAATTGATAGACCAGGATCCCCACTGCTTTATCTCTAAGTTCCCTGGATAATAGTATAACCCTTTTTATATTTTCCATTTATCACTGCTGACTTTAGAGGCTATCCCTGTTTTTTTTTACTTAAATCAATTGATGTGTATTAAATAGACATAAACATCATAATAATATAGCAATAAATTAAGCCTTTTTATAATCCCAAGCAATCACAGCCATTCTGGCACATTTCAGTAATACACAATGATATCTTAATGTCTCAAAAAAGAACAATATTGCCCAGGTAGAAATTGAATTAAAATGATTCAAGGGAAATCAGCGCAACACAACGCATGGTAGTGCATTACTGTGAATTGTGATGCGGCTACGCATGCAGCATTATTCAAACGCATGTTGCCATACCACAACAGCGTGAATGGGCTCTGAAAAAGAATGTTGTTAGCCAAACAAATTAGGATTGAGTTATCTACCAAGCAGAGACAGCAATGCAATATTGCCCAACTTAACACTAATTATATATACAGTATCTCACAAAAGTGAAATATTTTATATCTTTTCTTGTGACAACATTGAAGAAATGACACTTTGTTATACAAGCTATACACTCACTACTTTACATTGTAGCCGTGTAAATTTGCTGTCCCCTCAAAATAATTCAACACACAGCCATTAATGTTTAAACCGCTGGCAACAAAAGTGAGTACACCCCTAAGTGAAAATGTCCAAATTGGACTCAAGTAGCCGTTTTTCTTCCCCGATGTCATGTGACTCATTAGTGTTACAACGTCTAAGGTGTGAATGGGGAGCAGGTGTGTTAAATTTGGTGTTATCGCTCTCACTCTCTCATACTGATCACTGGAAGTTCAACATGGCACCTCATGGCAAAGAACTCTCTGAGGATCTGAAAAAAAGAATTGTTGCTCTACATAAAGATAGCCTAGGCTATAAGAAGATTGCCTCACTTTTGTGAGATACTGTATATACATATACAGTGTGTGAATGTAATATATACATATACAGTGTGTGTATGTAATATATAAATATATATATATATATATATATATATATATATATATATATATATATATATATATACACATATATACACAGCGGGTAAAATAGGTATTGAACACACACACACATCATCATTTTTCTAGGTAAATATATTTCTAAAGGTGCTATTGGCATGAAATTTTCACCATATGTCAGTAATTAAAAAAGCCTGCCCCTTTCAGTGCAAATTAATATCAACTGGTTCGGTCTCAACTGATGGCCTATAAAAGTGTCTCATTACCAAGGTGTCACACAAGAAACCTCTCATGATGTTTACCCAGAGCTAAGAGCTCTCTGAAGACCTTAGCAACCTTAGTGTTGCAAAACCTACTGAATGCATTGGTTAGAGAAGGATTTCTACATTTCTGCAGTGAGCACTGTTGGGGCCATAATCCGGTAGTGGAAAGAACATAATTTCACCATAAACCGGCCATGACCAGGTGCTCCTCAAAAGATTTCTGACAGGGGAGTAAAAAGAACCATCAGAAGAGTTGTCCAAGAGCCAAGGACCACTTGTGGAGAGCTTCAGAAAAGAATGAAATTAGCAGGTACAATTGTTTCAAAGAAAACAATAATCAATGCACTCAACCGCCATGGCCTGTATGCACACACACCACGCAAGACGTGTGGAAATGTGAAGAAAAATTATGAAGGAAGGATGAATGGAAAAATGTACTAAGATATTCTTGATAAAAATCTGCTGCCATCTACCAGGATGATGAAGATGAAAGGAGGGTGGACAATTAGGCAAAACAATGATCCCAAACACAAAGCCAAGGAAACTCTTAATTAGTTTCAAAGAAAGAAAATAATGCTGCTAGAATGGCCCAGTCAATTCCCTGACTTGAATCCAATAGAAAGTCTATGGAAAGCATTAATGATCAGAGGTCATAGAAGAGGCCCACAGAACCGTCAAGATTTGAAGACTGTGTGGAAGAATGGGCCAAAATCACACCTGAGCAATGCCTGCGACTCGTTTCTCCATACAGGAGGCGTCTTGAAGCTGTCATTACCAACAAAGATTGTATATTAAGTATTAAATAAATTTCATTTTATTACATATAACTTTAATTTCTGAACTTATTTTTGAGAGTCTGCAATCCACTTTATTGGGCACAAATGATTTATACGCTGAATTGGGCAGGTGACCATCTAAGGCTCCCTTAGAACCTAGGCATTAGTATGTCTTTTAATTTGCATTTCTGGATTCATGTGTTACCTAAAATGCTCCTCGTGCACTAGGAGGCGGCTAAATTGCTGCTCAGCACTAAGGTCTATTCTGACAGGGGACTGGATGTAACAAGAATAGGATAGGACAGATAAAACAGGTTTAGCGGGGAAAGAAGAAAGAAACAAATTGTATTGCAATGTGACAGCAAACTGAAATAAGGATCTGTGTAAAGGATCATGAGAACACAATTGGCCATTAGCTATGACTGAAGAAATAGTGAACATTAAGGAGCTATGTATTGCTGCCAGACCAAAAGTAACAAAATGTAATGGGGATTTCTTCAGATTTACAAAGGAACCTGTGCCTTGCTAATGTAGGTCAAAGCAACAGGTTTACTACAGTGACAGCCTTTATCTTTGTCTTCCTTTTTGCTCTTCTGCTCAGTTTTCCCGATGAAGCAAAGTGACGTACTTGGTTCTTCGAAAATGGAGTAGCATTTCACTCATTCTTCTTCCACCCAAATAACAGCTATTGTTCTTGGCAATAGGCTGCTCAAGTGCCTAGCACTGAAAGTTCTCAGTCTATGTGATTTAGATGATACATCAGACCATCTTACATGGGACTTGACCTTCCTCCTGCAGATGAATGGAGTGGCAGGAAAGTGAAGGGAAATATAATGTTGTAGGAAAGTATTGGATAAGGATAAGCAAGCAGCTGCGGGGCTCACATTAAAGTGTATGGGAACCCTGCCTTGCAATGAGCAGTAGAGTTGTTAGCCTGTCATGCAAACACATTCAGTTGGCCGTTGGAGTGCTTTATTTGATAGACCTAATAAGTATTCCAACAGCCAAGTGAGAGTGTAGACAGCGGGCTGACAAGGCCGTTGCTAATTGCGATCCAGTGGCTTAGCATTATGGCTGTTAAGCCAGCTATAGATATAAATATATTCAATGCACAATAGTCACATATTTAATATTTATACATAAAAGGACATGATTGGTACAAAGGACAAAGTACCAATCATGTCCTTTTATGTATAAATATTAAATATGTGACTATTGTGCATTGAATAGGGTTTATATCGTGCCTATATTGTACATAAGAAATATTTATTTAGTTTATTCTTTATAGGGACTACCCATTGGGGACTGGTTGCAATTAATAGTCTTTACTAATATATCAAAGTTACAATATCCTCTACCCACAGAGACACACCTCATTTAAAGTCCCGCATACACTTCTTTTATTTTGTTCTTATATATCTTCTAGGGATGGAGGCATGTCTCTGTTATGGTTGGGCTGACTTGGGTCACTTTCTGTTTTTTATCTTGCAACTATGGGTTGATTCCCCCATCAGCACAGTCAGTGTTGATGGAGGAATCCCTCTTGCAGAGCCATTGTGTTCTCCCGGTGGGGGGGAGCCAATCCAACCGGCTGGTATACCCAAGTTGATCCATCTTGGGTACTTGGGTACATTCAGCCTGCCCATTCATGGTTCGAATCTCAGCCGGTTCCTGCTGAACTGGCCTGAGATTCGGACCATCTATGGCCAGCTTTATTGGCAGGATCTCTACAATACAGAAAAACGAAACAAAAAAAAACTAAATGTTTTGGCTATAGATGAACTTGAGGAAACTGTACCCAGTGAGGCATGATGCCAGGCATATTGAAAAATAAATTTAAGGTTGAATTTCAGTAAGGCAGGGTTCTGGGAGGATGTCCATGGATGCCCTGCCAGAACTGGAAGTCCGGGGCTCGGATGGAAGGCGGGGGGTTATAGGGGTTCTCCATGGTTTCTTGCACTGGGGCCCTGAAGGTTCTAGTTATTTGCCTTTGCCTCAGATCAAAGATTTCCAGCCCTCCCCTGCTAAAAAAAAAATATTTCAGCAGCTGTGATATTGGCAGATTCTGGAGAATTAAATCACTTGACTATTTCTTCTGGTTATACCCAAAGGAAAGCAACAGGGAGGACTTAAGCAGCCGACAGATGATTCTGTTTTTTTTTTTTTCCGTTTAACCCACTGGTAAAACTGACCTGCCAGAAAACTACTCTCAAAAATGCAATCCAGAAAGGTTTATTTTTTTGCCTGTAAACGCTGAACTTTAAATATGAAAAAATATGCCTTTAAATGTCCTAATGTGCATGGAATAAAGAATAACATTGAGCTGCTTCTACAGACAAAACACAAAACTCCTGTAGAAGCAGCATTTTTTAAGCCAGTGTGCATGGACCATAACAGTGTTATCAGCCCTGCTCAGTTCACCTCTGTGAACTACAGAACACCCCCCTCTATTTTACAGCAATGAACAAAGGGAGAGATGTCCAAATTAGGAGTAGGGAACCTAGGGTGACAACACTATTCCCTCGTCAATATACAGTGAGTGAGCATTGTCACTCTAGGACAGGAAGCATGTTACTGGCAGGTTCACCAGGTGAAAATAAAAGGAAAAAAAGCTTGATTAAGGAAAACAATAAAGCCACCACACCTAAGAACTGATAAGTTGCAATAAAGTATATTACCTTTTTTTTGAGGGTGTAAATATACTTTAACCGCCTCCCAAAAAGAAAGGGGGGGAAGGACACCTTAAAGTCATCCAATAGTAGGTTCTAGGGTGACAAACGGGGGGAGGGGAATTCCCTCCCACTGTGGTAACTAATCAGATTAATATGCCTCTCATGTCACCCATATCATTAATCATATAACTCAGTGGTATGTAGCTGACTAGCTGTCAAACGGTTGTTCAATGGACCATAAAGCATATATAAGAAAGGGAAGGAAGGGGTCAAGAGGAGATCCCCCCCAAAAAAAGATGGTCCGCTCAAGAACAAACAGTTGAACCTACAAAAACTTTATTGTGTCACAATATGTAGAAACATAATCCAACAACCATGTGTATTTAAAAAATAGGGCAAATAAAAGTCCTATTGTGTGCTGGTGGCCACCACAGACATTACACATATATCTCATGCATTCATGCACTCACACTCATCAATTAAAGTCACTAGAGACCCGGGTCTATAAAATTTCACTGGAATTCCAGAGCTGGATTGGCTACATGAGTGGGTAGACTAGGTCCTTGTAGGTAAAGTGCAAGTGCTAATACAACAAAAGTCCCCTCGGATGTGAACCAATGGCTGGTTAGACATATGTATGTGTCATTCAACCAGAGCCAAGGAAGGAAACGGTGTCCTGATTGTGTGGTGAACAATTGCAACTCAAGCAACCTCACAAAGAGGGCTTTTAAGGATGGACGGAAAATGGCCATAAACAAAATGCCTCATGAATGTGAGGGTGCATTTTAGCTCACCGTCTGACGTCTTCAATGAAGAGGGAGTAGAGCCCAAAGGAGTTGCTGATGGCCGCGTTCGTGTGGATTTGAAAACACGTTCATGCGGTATTAGCTTGTTGTGGGCATGAGCGGGTTACTTCCGGGTATCCTCCGGCAGAAGGTAAGGTGAGTCACAAGGGTCAAGCTTGTTAGTGTCTCATATCCAATGGTATAAACAATCCGGAGAGACGCTCGGCGTCCGTGTTCACCGCAGAGGTTTCACCTGATATCCCAAATCTTGATTGATCCGATCAGGATCGTTAGGGATGTTCACATCCAATTTGGAAGGATATTGTAGTTAGAGTGTGAGAGCCTGTGTGCCACCTGCACATGGGTCAAATGCTGAGCGCTTTCGCTTGTTGCCAAGCTTCTTCAGAGCTCGCCGTATAGACAATTGATGGTGGCGGGCAGGGCCGGATTAACATAGGGGCTGGTGGAGCTGCAGCTCCAGGCCCCTCCCTCAATATAGGCCCATGGCAGTGGCTTGTCAATTCCTGTGTGCCTTCCTGAAGGAAGAGGAGCCCTCTGGGCTCACATGGAGGAGCCAAGTCCTGTCTCTGTCGATGCCTGACCCCTATCACAGGATCTGTTACACTCACACAGATCCTCTGTGTCTGGGGGAGGGGCGCTGATGTCCTAATCAGCAGGAGCCCGGGAGGAAGGACATCTCCCATGCTGTTATGATAAGGTCAGTACATTTGTTAGGGGGATGTTGTGTAATTATTGTGCTAGGGGACAGACTGCTGCTTCCCCCATGTAATGTGCTCTCTTGTGCCCAGTGCCCACCATGTCATGTGCTGTGCCCACCATGTCATGTGCCTTGCAGTGCCCCCCATATAATGTGCTGTGCCCACCATGTCATGTCATGTGCATTGCAGTGCCCCTATGTAATGTGCTGTGCCCACCATGTCATGTGCCTTGCAGTGCCCCCCATATAATGTGCTGTGCCCACCATGTCATGTCATGTGCATTGCAGTGCCCCTATGTAATGTGCTGTGCCCACCATGTCATGTCATGTGCCTTGCAGTGCCCCCCATGTAATGTTCTGTGCCCACCATGTCCTGTCATGTGCATTGCAGTGCCCACTATGTAAAGTTCTGTGCCCACCATGTCATGTGCATTGCAGTGCCCCCCATGTCATGTGATGTGCCTTGCAGTGTCCCCATGTAATGTTCTGTGCCCACCATGTCATGTCATGTGCCTTGCAGTGTCCCCATGTAATGTTCTGTGCCCACCATGTCATGTCATATGCCTTGCAGTGCCCCCCCATGTAATGTGCTGTGCCCACCATGTCCTGTCATGTGCATTGCAGTGCCCACTATGTAAAGTTCTGTGCCCACCATGTCATGTGCATTGCAGTGCCCCCCATGTAATGTTCTGTGCCCACCATGTCCTGTCATGTGCATTGCAGTGCCCACTATGTAAAGTTCTGTGCCCACCATGTCATGTGCCTTGCAGTGTCCCCATGTAATGTGCTGTGCCCACCATGTCATGTCATGTGCCTTGCAGTGTTCCCATGTAATGTTCTGTGCCCACCATGTCATGGGCCTTGCAGTGCCCCCCCATGTAATGTGCTGTGCCCACCATGTCATGTCATGTGCCTTGCAGTGCCCCCATGTAATGTGCTGTGCCCACCATGTCATGTGCCTTGCAGTGCCCCCATGTAATGTTCTGTGCCCACCATGTCATGTCATGTGCCTTGCAGTGCCCCCCATGTAATGTGCTGTGCCCACCATGTCATGTCATGTGCCTTGCAGTGCCCCCCATGTAATGTGCTGTGCCCACCATGTCATGTCATGTGCCTTGCAGTGCCCCCCCATGTAATGTGCTGTGCCCACCATGTCATGTCATGTGCCTTGCAGTGCCCCCATGTAATGTGCTGTGCCCACCATGTCATGTGCCTTGCAGTGCCCCCCATGTAATGTGCTGTGCCCACCATGTCATGTGCCTTGCAGTGCCCCCCATGTAATGTTCTGTGTCCAGTATGTCATTTGCTATACGTTGCAGTGCCCACCATGTAATGCGCTGTGCTGAACAATGTCATGTGCTGTGCATTGCATTGCCCTTCATGTGATGTGCAGTGCCCACTATGTCATGCTGTGCCTTGCAGTGCCCACCATGTCATGTGCAGTTCCTAACATGTAATGTGCAGTTGCATTTCCCACCATGAAACGTGCTATGCCATGCAGTGCCCACCATGTAATGTGTTGTGCCCACCATGTAATGTTATGTGCCATTCAGTGCCCACCATGTAATGCGCTGTGCACACCACGTCATGTGCTGTGCCATGCAGTGCCCACCATGTAATGCGCTGTACCCACCATGTAATGTGCTGTGTCATGCAGTGCCCACCATGTCATGTGCAGTGCCCATCATGTAAATTGCTGTGCAGTGCCCACCATGTCATGTGCTGTGTTGTGCCCACCATGTCATGTGCTGCACCATGCAGTGCCTACCATGTAATATGCTGTACTCACCATGTAATGTGCTGTACATTGTCCACCATGGCATGTGCCGTGCAGTACCCACAATGGAATGTTGTATGCAGGGCTCATCATGTCATGTGTGGTGTCCACCATTTTTAATGTGCTGTGCCATTCAGTGCCCACCATGTAATGCGCTGTCATACCTCCCAACTTTTGAACTTGACAATGAGGGACACTTAGAAGATCCGATGTGTGGAGAGCGCAGCGCACCATGCCGAGAAGTGGGCGTGACCAGCAAAAAAGGGCGTGGCCATTTGGTTGTGGTTTAAGAGGTGTGGTCAATCATATTGGAGACATGTTTACATCACTATAATCTCAATTTAACAAAAGTCTGTCTATTTTTACACTATTTTTAGAGTATTTTGCTTAAAGTTTATTAGAAGAATGTAATGTAGTTGAATACAGTTGGACTGAGAAACTCTCTTATTTTTCTGCATACATCCTGACCTCTGAAGACACGCAGCGCACTGGATGGGGCCACATGTCCAGAGAGACCCCAGGATGGGATGGGGGGGTGGACAAGGAGATCGCAGGATGGGATGGGGAGATCGCAGGATTGGACGGGGAGATCGCAGGGTGGGACGGGGAGATCGCAGGATTGGACGGGGAGATCGCAGGGTGGGACGGGGAGATCGCAGGGTGGGACGGGGAGATCGCAGGATTGGACGGGGAGATCGCAGGATTGGACGGGGAGATCGCAGGATTGGACGGGGAGATCGCAGGATTGGACGGGGAGATCGCAGGGTGGGACGGGGAGATCGCAGGGTGGGACGGGGAGATCGCAGGGTGGGACGGGGAGATCGCAGGGTGGGACGGGGAGATCGCAGGGTGGGACGGGGAGATCGCAGGGTGGGACGGGGAGATCGCAGGGTGGGACGGGGAGATCGCAGGGTGGGACGGAGAGATCGCAGGATTGGACGGAGAGATCGCAGGATGGGACGGAGAGATCGCAGGATGGGACGGAGAGATCGCAGGATGGGACGGAGAGATCGCAGGATTGGACGGAGAGATCGCAGGATTGGACGGAGAGATCGCAGGATTGGACGGAGAGATCGCAGGATTGGACGGAGAGATCGCAGGATTGGACGGGGAGATCACAGGATGGGACGGGGGGGTGGACAGGGAGATCACAGGATGGGACGGGGGGGTGGACAGGGAGATCGCAGGATTGGACGGGGGGGGGGTGGACAGGGAGATCGCAGGATTGGACAGGGGGGTGGACAGGGAGATCGCAGGATTGGACGGGGGGGGTGGACAGGGAGATCGCAGGATTGGACGGGGAGGTGGACAGGGAGATCGCAGGATTGGACGGGGGGGTGGACAGGGAGATCGCAGGATTGGACGGGGGGGTGGACAGGGAGATCGCAGGATTGGACGGGGGGGTGGACAGGGAGATCGCAGGATTGGACGGGGGTCGGACAGAGAGCTCAGGAGAGGAAACATAAACAGGGCAATTCAGATTGAGACACACACAGAACACTTCCCGTTCTCAGCACACACTCTCCTTATCTCCTGCTGCAGAGTCCTGTACAGATGAAACAGACAGAACAAGTGATGCTCTGTGTCTGCAACCTGAGCTAAGATTCTGGGCACAGGCTTCACCAGAAATCTATCTGTCATCTGCCAGGACACTGCAACAGCTTAAGTTAACTGCAGCAACTTTCCTATCACACATACACAGACCTGCAGAAAGCCCTCCTCCTCGTCTTCAGCACAGACCGGCAATTGACCCCGCCCCCACGGGGAGTGTTCTGTTGGCAAATACAGGAGGATGATTGCCATGTGCTGCAGCCAATCACCATGAGGACAAGCAGCCACGAGTTCCAATCAAAGAAAATTTCCACACAGTGAGAAAACCAGCCTCAGGCTGTGCCGTGCGGGATTCATTCTGTGTGCACAGGACAATGCAGGGAACATTCTCCTACCTTTCTTCCAGAGCAGGAACAGCCTTCAGGGGAGACCCGGAGTTGGGGGGTGGAGCCGGGGGCGGAGCTTAGGCGTGAGGAGGAATCCTCCTCCAGCTCGCACTGAATGCTGGGGCTCCACTCTCCTCCTTGTCCTGACGTCACTGGTTGTTAGACGCCAGGCGGGCCATGCCTAGCAACCAGTTGTTTTGGCAGTTAGCCAGGCAGCATCTGGGGGTGAAATGAAGCGGTCTTGGCCAGAACCCGTACAGCGCCGGGCAGTGAGGGACAGCGGCAATGCAGCGGCAATTTTTAGGGGGCATCAGATCCCAATGGGGCGATTCCGGGACATTGTATTGTCCCGGAATGAAGGTGCCCAGGACGCGGGACAGACCTCCCACAGCGGGACTTTCCCGGGCAATCCGGGACGGTTGGGAGGTATGCGCTGTGCCCACCACGTCATGTGCTGTGCCATGCAGTGCCCACCATGTAATGCGCTGTACCCACCATGTAATGTGCTATGCCATGCAGTGCCCACCATGCAATGTGTTGTGCCCACCATGTAATGTTATCTGCCATTCAGTGCCCACCATGTAATGCGCTGTGCCCACCACGTCATGTGCTGTGCCATGCAGTGCCCACCATGTAATGCGCTGTACCCACCATGTAATGTGCTGTCATGCAGTGCCCACCATGTCATGTGCAGTGCCCATCATGTAAATTGCTGTGCAGTGCCCACCATGTCATGTGCTGTGTTGTGCCCACCATGTCATGTGCTGCACCATGCAGTGCCTACCATGTAATATGCTGTACTCACCATGTAATGTGCTGTACATTGTCCACCATGGCATGTGCCGTGCAGTACCCACAATGGAATGTTGTATGCAGGGCTCATCATGTCATGTGTGGTGTCCACCATTTAATGTGCTGTGCCATTCAGTGCCCACCACGTCATGTGCTGTGCCCACCATGTAATGCGCTGTACCCACCATGTAATGTGCTATGCCATGCAGTGCCCACCATGTAATGTGTTGTGCCCACCATGTAATGTTATGTGCTGTTCCCACCATGTAATGCGCTGTACCCACCATGTAATGTGCTATGCCATGCAGTGCCCACCATGTAATGTGTTGTGCCCACCATGTAATGCGCTGTGCCCACCACGTCATGTGCTGTGCCATGCAGTGCCCACCATGTAATGTGCTGTGTTGTGCCCACCATGTCATGTGCTGCACCATGCAGTGCCTACCATGTAATATGCTGTACTCACCATGTAATGTGCTGTACATTGTCCACCATGGCATGTGCCGTGCAGTACCCACAATGGAATGTTGTATGCAGGGCTCATCATGTCATGTGTGGTGTCCACCATTTAATGTGCTGTGCTCACAATGTAATGTGCTGTGCTGTGTCATGCAGTGCCCACCTTGTCATGTGCTTTGCAGTGCCCACCATGCTATGTGCAGTACCCACTATATAATGTGTTGTGCCCACCATATAATGTTCTGTGCAAGTGCCCACTTGTAATGTCCAGTGCCCACCATGTAATGTGCTCAGCTGTGCCTGCCATGTCATGTGCTGTGCCCACCATATAAGGTCCTGTGTGCATGAGCTGTGCCCACCATGAAATGTGTTGTGTTGTGCAGTACCAACCATGTTATGTGCTGTGCCCACCATATAATGTACTGTGCCTACCTTGTAATGTGCTGTATTGGGCAATGCCAACCGCGTAATGTGCTGTGCCCGCCATTAAATGTGCTGTATCCACCATGTAATGTGTTGTGCCAACCATGTGATGTACTGTGCTATACCCCCCTCCCGTGTAATGTACTATGCTGTGCCCCCCACAGACTCACCCCCTCACTCCCACCCCCCTCTCTCTCTCATCCCCTCTCTTTCACCCTGTTCTCTCTCTCACCCCCTTCACCCCCTACCACCCTCTCTCTCTTTCACCCTCTCTCTATTCCCCTTTTTCTCTCTCTCTCTCTCTCTCTCTCTCTCTCTCTCTCTCTCTCTCCCTCTCCCTCTCCCTCTCCCTCTCTCTCACCCCCTCTCTCTCTTTAATTTAAATTTCACAAAAAATTTCATAAAAAGGCCCACCAACATCCTTAGCACCAGGCCCATGATGCTCTTAATCTGGGCCTGGTGGCGGGGTGGTTCTCTTGTTCTGGGACGTCACACAACGTCGTCCCACTCTCAGCGCGCAGCGATCGGTGGCACATGGTGAATCCCTGATCTCGGTAAAGAGTCGATGACACGGCTCTTTACCCATGTGATCAGCTGTGTCCAATAACAGTTGATGACATGTAAACAAGGAAATGCCAGTTGTCGGCTTTCCTCTCCTCACACTGACAGCGTGTGAGGAGAGCCGATCAGTGGCATTTCCTCTCAGGGGAGACCTGTACAGATAATCAGGGTACTGATTATCAGTGCAGCCCCAACAGTGCCCAGCAGCGATGCCAATCAATGCTGCCTTTCAGCGCCTGCTAATCAGTGCCACCTCATCAGTGCCCTTCAGTGTCATCTCATCAGTGCCCATCAGTGAAGGAGAAAAATTACTTATTTACAAAAACAGACACTAAAAAAAAAAAAAAAAAAATTTTTTAACATTTTTAGTCTTTTTTTCATTTGTTTTAGCAAAAAATAAAATTAAACCAGTGGTGATTAAACACCATCACAAGAAAGCTCTATCTGTCTCAAAAAAATGATAACAATTTCATTTGGGTACAGCGCTGCATGACCGCACAATTGTCATTCAAAGTGTGAGAGCGCTGAAAGCTGAAAATTGGGCAGGAAGGGGGTGAAAGTGCCCGGTACTTAAGCAGTTAAAGTAAACACAAAAAAAAAAAAATCAAAAATCCTTATTGTTAACTGTTTAATTCCTACCAGGCTTGGTTATAATTTGTACCGTATAGCGTGTTTGTATTGATCGGGCAATACACTCAGTGAATACACAATTAACCCGTCTGCTGATAACTGCCTTGAGCTTGGTGGGGCAGGTACAGCTCCTTAGACAAATTTCATCCCAGGGACAGATGTGAACCTTGAAAGGAATCCAGCACTCATATTTCAGAAACGTTCTGAACATCAGGATGATGAAATTACCAGTCTGACAGCATTGGTTCCTTGCTATGTGCTGCTGAAGCAGAGAACCAGACCAGAGCAGATAATACTGCTCAACAAACAGGTCATAGACTAGTACATAGGAGTAGCCTGTACATGCTTGCTAGAAATAGAATGAGAACAGTAATTAGCATAAAAACTGATAGTTGTCATGATCCAAAGTAGAAAGTACATTGTCTATTTACCGGTACTTAAGGTGTACCTAAACCCAACAAAAACTTAAAGCGTTGTTCCGCCTAGGGACATTTTTTTTACAAATACTGTAGTTGCTGACTTTTAATATATGGACACTTATCTGTCAAGGAAGGCCGCGATGTCGACACCCCAGCCGATTTTCGGATCGGCTGTTGGGTGCTGACGCCACCATCTCCACTAGGGGAAACTGGCAGTGAAGCCTTCCGGCTTCACGGTCGGTTCCCTACTGCGCATGCATGAAGTGCGCTGCACTTTCTAATTGGCCCGGTGGCGGAGGACGGAGGAGGGGGGGCCAAACTTCCGAAAGATGGCGTTGACAATGTGACAATTAACAATGTGTTTTTGGGCATGGCCCTTCTTCAAGTCAAGTTGAATATACAAATATTCACCCCCTATCGCTGAACTTTTTCTATTTTTTTAACGAATTATTAGAAACTGTAGACACACAACAAGCAATGATCAGAGAGAAAAGGGAGAAAAAAGTAGGATAGAAATAAAACAAATTCCAGTCTAAAGAATGTGTCTCCTCTACTGGCTTGAGGAAGCACCTCAAGGTAAGGCAAATACAGACTACTATCTGCAGGTACAGCAAGTGTTGCACAATGTATGCCCAAGGATTGCCTCTATTATTATTGAAGCTAAGTCCCGAGCCTCTACAGGCCTAATGATGACCTCCAGAGTTAGGGACAGCTGACATCCTTCTATCTAGAGTGGGTTGCAAGGCATGGTGGGTGTAATGCAAGGTAGATTCATGGGTGCCAGACACTTCTTGAATGCAAAGAGATTTATTTTCTCAAACAGAACTTTGGGATAGAGGGCTAGGGCCAGGAAACTCTATAGTAGTTGCAATGTTAATTTGGCAGACTCTAATAGGGCGTACACACGGTCGGACTTTGTTCGGACATTCCGACAACAAAATCCTAGGATTTTTTCCGACGGATGTTGGCTCAAACTTGTCTTGCATACACACGGTGACACAAAGTTGTCGGAAAATCCGACCGTGTGTACGGGGCATTAGACTTCTATAGACAGACAGCCACGCAGGGAAAAGGCATCCAGCAAGACACCACATCTGCACAAGTAAGTACAGTCTTATAACTGTTTCTAACACAAGTTGTAACAAACTCCTTTACTTCTTCTACAATCTCCTCTTGTAGATCTTCACTCAACTGAGCTCCTAGTCTCTCTGCAATCTTCACACACAGTATATCCCTCAAGCGTCACGCCCACGTCCCTGCTGGGTCCTTAGCTTGGGACTCACAGATACTCCTCAAGCATCACCCAGCTGGCCTGCTTGGTCCCTGCTCTGCAAGTGTCACCTTCGCTGGCTGGCTCCCTGGCTTGACACCTGCTGAAGTTTCCCAATTCTTCACTGTCCCCGGGTGGTGAGAATACTGCCCTGGTACTTGCTTCAGCTACTCACGGTGGTCCCTGGTAGCAAGATGGACGGTCGCTTAGTGGCGACAGCTTCCCCTCTACCTCTGACCACGACAGGTTCCCCGGACGGCAGAACCGTCCCTTTTTGGACTGCAAGCCGAAGTCCCAACCCTACGCTGCTCTCTTGCTTCTGGATAGGCCCTCAGACAACCTAGCAGCCAGATGTCCCCGGGATAGGCCTTAGGTTTCTGGCCTAGCAGCCTGGGGCAGTAGAACACACGTCCACCCAGAAAGCCATCCAGGTGGCACAGAACCCCGATCACTTGACTCCCCCCAAATAGGTTCTCCCAGCAGGCCAATGGACTCTAGAATCCCTGTACATTGGCTGAGATACCCCATATACTCCTAATCTGCCCTTTCAATGCCCTTGTCTTATCTAATGTCACCAAGTACCTAGCGACAGAAGAGAGAAGTGCAGAATCTCCCGAATTAGGGCGAAGTCAGTTGACCTCCTAGCAATTGGCCAAGACAACTATTCCTTGGCAATAAATTTAAGAGCAACCCTGCCTAAACATCAGGGTGCTACATTATTATTAAGGACAAAATGTCCAATGTCGTGGGTGGCCTTACAGGCAAATATTTAACTGTGGGAGGTGATGGGTCCATTTTTTTAATAAGGTGCTCTTGGTTTTAGAACTACTTCAAGACATCTGCCTATGGAGACCTAGTTATCCCTGCCTATTATGTGTCAGATGTTGTAAGTACAGGTACACTTAAGTGTTCCAATGCAAGTGATAATTAAAGAGAAGATTCTACTTATGTATTGTCAAATGACAGCTTCAATATTATATGTATTAAAAATACCTTTACATATTCAAATGTTCTTTGTGACTGACCAATATTATAAGTCAATTCATGCAAATATAAACAGGATAATAATTACACTGTTTATTTATGTGACTAATTTGTGCTTTATGAAGCAGTACTTAGAAAAGTTAGAGATATGTGACAATCAGACCATATGTGTTAAAAATAAATACCAAGCACATACGTATTTTACTACAATTATTTTAATAGGGTGATAACAGGAAGGTGTACAAGTTCCATAACCTTGCTGTCTGTTGTACAATCATTATTTGGATCAAGTTTAGGAAGAGTGCGGTCAAGGTTATAAAATGATATTATAAAATGATTCATAATAACAAGTTTGTTCTAGAAGAACTAGTAAACCTGTACAGTTGTAATAGTTAAAGTGTATCTACAGTCATAACATTTTATTTTTACTTCTGGATAGATTAGCAAAGTGTTAAAATCCCTCATAGTTTATTTTTTGATTGTTACTCATTCAGTTCCTAACACAATGGCCTATTTACACTTCCCTATTGCATTTCCGTAAGAATGATATGTGTTAAATGATATAATAAAATATTTTTAAATATAGCATCATAGTCTCACAATAATCCATGTCGTCATTTCGATAACAAATTGAGCAAGGAGTTTATTGCTCATTTAAAGTGTATGTATAGCCAATTTTTTTTTTTTTTTTTTTTTTTTTTTTAAGATTTGGATGGTATAGGGAAATGAAAAAGACCCTCTCGGTTTATTATTTGTTGTCCTTGCCCAGTTGGGAAGATTTCCCTTCACTTCCTTTACAGCTGCCACTGAAACAAGTGTCCCTATTGGAAAACATATTGTCCTTTCTTATTGTTCTGATGTCACCTGTAAAATTTTGGAATTCCCATCACTCGGTTGGCAACAAGGGGCGACCAACATAAGTGAATATGCTTCATTTGGAAACAGACAGTCATAAAAACGTGGGGTTCTCTTCCTCTACTATTTTCAACATTTTAGTTGCCACAAAACCTAAAAGATATAAACATGCGGAAACAGAGACATCATCAAAAAACTATTTGGGTTTTAAGGGAATTTAGGCCTGGAGACCCAACTTCGCCTTTTTTTAATCAGGTAAATATGCAAAATTGCATAATACTCTAGTGCAGAGATATGCAATTAGCAGACCTCCAGCTGTTGTAAAACTAGAAGTCCCATCATGCTCTGCCTCTGGGTGTCATGCTTGTGGCTGTCAGAGTCTTGCTATGCCTCATGGGACTTGTAGTACTGGAACAGCTGGAGGTCCGCTAATTGCATATCCCTGCTCTAGTGTATTCTCCTTTTTGAATCAGCAGGTGGAGCTGTAGGCTCCCTTTTCACGTGTTATGCCCCGTACACACGGTCGGACATTGATCGGACATTCCGACAACAAAATCCATGGATTTTTTCCGACGGATGTTGGCTCAAACTTGTCTTGCATACACACGGTCACACAAAGTTGTCGGAAAATCCGATCGTTCTGAACGCGGTGACGTAAAACACGTATGTCGGAACTCTAAACGGGGCAGTAGCCAATAGCTTTCATCTCTTTATTTATTCTGAGCATGCGTGGCACTTTGTGCGTCGGATTTGTGTACACACGATCGGAAATTCCGACAACGGATTTTGTTGTTGGAAAATTTTATATCCTGCTCTCACACTTTGTGTGTCGGAAAATCCGATGGAAAATGTGTGATGGAGCCCACACACGGTCGGAATTTCCAACAACAAGGTCCTATCACACATTTTCTGTCGGAAATCCCGACTTGTGTACGGGGCATAACACTTCTTCCTTTGAATTATTGCAGAGATACTTTGTATTATTATGTCTGTTTCAGAGCTACTTTGTATATTATTTTGTGTGTTGCAATGATAATGTGTATTATTTTGTCTATTTCAGAGACAATTCAAAGAAGAAAATGCCGCTCCAGGTGAGCAATCGCTGCATTCCAAATAGTGCTGGGTGCAATACTACGGCTCGCCACCGAAGATCAACGAACTGAAGAAAACGGCTGCACACCAAAGAATTAATCCAACGTGTTTATTTCCAAAACCTGACACTTGACAGTCACAAGGACAAGGTTACAGGACCCAGGAGGTGACGTGTTTCACACTGAACACCGTGCTTCTTCAGAGATACTTGTATTATTTTGTATATTGCAGCTACTTTGCGTTATTTTATGTATTACAGACATACTTTGTATTTTGTCTATGGCAGATACAGTGCCTTGAAAAAGTATTCATACCCCTTGAAATTTTTCACATTTTGTCATGTTACAACCAAAAACGTCAAAGTATTTTATTGGGATTTTATTTGATAGGCCAACACAAAGTAGCACATAATTGTGAAGTGGAAGGAAAATGATAAATGGTTTTCAATTTTTTTTTACATATAAAAATCTGAAAAGTGTGGCATGCGTTTGTATTCAGCCCCCTTTATTCTGATACCCATAACTAAAATGTAGTTGAACCAATTGCCTTCAAGTCACCTAATTAGTTCATATAGTCCACCTGTGTGTGATTATCTCAGTATAAATACAGCTGTTCTGTGAAGCCCTCAGAGGTTTGTTATAGAACCTTAGTGAACAAACAGCATTATAAAGGCTAAGGAACACACCAGACAGGTCAGGGATAAAGTTGTGGACATGATTAAAGCAGGGTTAGGTTATAAAAAATATCCCAGGCTTTGAACATCTCACAGGGCCCTGTACAGTGCCATTTACTTCCGAAAATGGAAAGAGAATGGCACAACTGCAAACCTGCCAAGACATGGTCGTCCACTTAAACTGACAGGCCGGGCAAGGAGAGCATTAACCACTATCTGCCTGCCCACTGTCATATGACGTGATCGCCTTCCCGAGCCACTAAGGGGCGCGAGTGCGCCCGCTGCGTCACTGGGGACCCAATGCGCGTGGCCAGCAGTCGCGATGTCTGCCAGGCACCCGCGATTGCCTAGCAACCGAGCAGGCCCGTGGATCTGTGTATGTAAACACACAAATCCACGTCCTGTCAGAGAGGAGAGGAGACCGATATGTGTCCCTTGTAGATAGGGACACCGATTGGTCACCTCCCCCAGTCAGTCCCCTCCCCCCACAGTTAGAATCACCTCCCTAGGACACACATTAACCCCTCGATCACCCCTTAGTGTTAACCCCTTCTTTGCCAGTCACATTTACACAGTAATCAATGCATTTTTATAGCACGGATCGCTGTATAAATGTGTCAAACGTGTCCAATATGTCCGCCTCAATATCGCAGTCACAAAAAAAAAATTGCAGATCGCCGCCATAACTAGTAAAAAAAAAATAATAATAAAAATGCTATAAATCTATCCCCTATTTTGTAGACTCTATAACTTTTGCGCAAACCAATCAATATACGCTTATTGAGATTTTTTTTTTTTTTACCAAAAATATGTATTAGAATACACAGGACAACTATTAGTCGTGCACTCCACAAATCTGGCCTTTTATGGAAGAGTGGCAAGAAGAAAGCCATTGTTGAAAGAAAGCCATAAAAAGTCCTGCTTGCAGTTTGTGAGAAGCCATGTGGGGGACACAGCAAACATGTGGAAGAAGGTCCTCTGGTCAGATGAGACCAAAAATTTTACTTTTTGGCCTAAAAGCAAAATACTATGCATGGCAGAAAAATAACCCTGCAAATCGCCCTAAACACACCATCCCCACTGTGAAACATGATGGTGGCAGTATCACGTTGTGGGGATACTTTCCCTCAGCAGGGACAGGGAAGCTGGTCAGAGTTGATGGGAAGAAGGATGAAGCCAAATACGGGGCAATCTTAGAAAAAAACCTGTTAGAGGCTGCAAAAGACTTGACTGGGGCGAATGTTCACCTTCCAGCAGGACAACGACCCTAAACATACAACCAGAACTAAAATTAAATGGTTTAGAGCAAAGCATATTTATGTGTTAGAATGGCCCAGTCTGTGGCAGGTTTTGAAAATTGCTGTTCAGACGCTCTCCATCCAATCTGACAGAGCTTGAGCTATTTTGCAAAGACGAATGGGCAAAAATATAACTCTCTAGATGTGCAAAGCTGGTAGAGACATTCCCAAAAAGACTTGCAGCTGTAATTGCAGTGAAAGGTGGTTCTACAAAGTATTGACTCAGGGGGGCTGAATACAAATGCACGCCACACTTTTCTGTTTTTTTTTTATTTGTAAAAAAATTTGAAAACCATTTATCATTTTCCTTCCACCTAACAATTACTGTATTTATTGGCGTATAACACGCACTTTTTCCACCCTGAAAATCGTGTGCAAATATACTTCAATTTTAACTGCCTCGGGGACAGGGGGCGGGACAAGCGCCGTCAGATTACATACAGTGAGAATCTCCTGATTACTTGGCGGCCTCTGTAATAGGAAATCCCATCTCCTGGGCCGCCATTGGACCACTGTTCTGTCTATCATAGGAGAATCTCACTGTATGTAATCTGTCAGCGCTCGTCCCGCCCTCCTCCCTGTCCCCTCTAGGCTGCAGATGGGCATCGATCAGGCTGCATTGATGGCAATGTTGAGGCTGCTGCATTGATGGCAATGGTAAGGCTGCAAATAGGCACTGAACCTTATTTTGCTTCAAAGTTCAAAATGTAAGTTTTTTTTTTCCTGAAACTTCTCTCTTAAAATGAATGTGCGTGTTATACGCCAATAAATATGGTGTGCCACTTTCTGTTGGTCTATCACATAAAATTCCAATAAAGTACAACCAAAAAAATGTAAATGTCTAAAATGTAACATGACAAAATGTGGACATTTTCAAGGGGTATGAATACTTTTTCAAGGCACTCAATGTTGTAATATTTTGTCTATTTCAGAGATGCTTTGTATCAATTTGTCTATTGCAGAGATGCTTTGTATCATTTTGTCTATTGCAAATGCTTTGTATTTTTTTTCTGTATCGGATATACTTTGTATTCTTTTGTCTATTGTAGTGCTAATTTTATTTTGTGTATTGCAGAGATTCTTTGTATTTACTTTACATGTATCTAGCCTTTATTTATAAGAAAGACAACAAGCTCAAAGGAAGGGAAATAAATCTAGAACTGACAGCTAGAGAGTAGTGGAAACTGTTCTGTTCTGCCAGCAGTTTGGCCTTAGAAGTATGGATAACATTAAGGTTCATACAATATTGGTCCTTTAAACAAAATGCATAGGCTGTGCCATTTACAACACTGGCAGGTGGAGTATCAATCTGGAATTTATTGTTCACAGTCAGCCTGATATCTGGAAAGCTGTGTGCCACCCCTGGCAACCCTCCATGGCCAATGTCGTCTATATAGAAATTCAGGCATTGGCTGTGCTACCTTTCTTAGCTGACTAGCTGATAGATTTATGGCATTTTTATTTTATTTTTTTACTAGTAACGGTTGTGATGTGCGACATTGCGGCAGACTGATCGGACACATGACTGATATTTTTTACACTTTTTTGGGAACCAGTCACATTATTACAGTGATTAGTGCTAAAAATATGCACCAACATTGTACTAATGACACTGGCAGGGAAGGGATTACCATCAGGGGCGATCAGGGGGTTAAATGTGTTCCCTGGGAGGTATTTCCAACTGTATAGGAGATGGGCTGCCTGGGATAACGCACAGATCTGCCTTCCTGCATAGCAGAAAGATAGAATCTGTGTGTCATCCCCTGACAGAACGGAGATCTGCTTTGTTTATTTTGGCAGATCCCCGTCCTGTCTCTGCAGGGAACAATCGCTGGCGGCCGGCGGACATCGAGTCCACCAGACCCGCTGATTGACTCCCCCACTGGCCACAGATTGCTGTATACGAGCCCGACTTACACCTACGGCGATTCTCACAGCCGAGTCAACCTGCTGCAGTATAGTAAAAATAAGGGGGTAACTAATGCACAAAACCACAATATAAATAAGAATGGAAAGAAGCTGCCAACATAAATATGTGATCTCACACAACTCAAAATAGAATAATAAATTAATTAATATGTGGCGCTAGCTAACCTGTGTAAAATAAAAATAAGTACCACTAAATAATCTATGAAGCAATAAAAATATTCCGAATAAGTAAATATCAAGAACCAATCAATAGATAATAATCAATAAACAACAGCTGAAAAAATAACGATCAATTAATAAATAAAGCAGCTCAATATAGTGCAATTATTACATTTATTTTGCACTTAATATTGCACTTTCAAAGATCTATTCACTTAGCAGCATTATTGATTATTGCACTTTTGAAGATTGATTCATTTGGACTCACCCACCATTGCACTTTAATATTGAGCTGCGTTATTAATTGATCGTTATTTACTCACCTGCTGCAGTATAACTGCGGTTAACTCTGACAATAATTTTATATACATTTTTCTTTAACCACTTGAACACCAGGCTTTTTTCAGACCCTTTTTGTTCACTTGTAACAATCAGTATTTATTGCTAGAAAATTACTTAGAACCCCCAATTTTGAAAGTTGCAACTCGATATCCTAAGGATCCTTTCACACTGGGGCGGTTTGCAGGTGCTATTGCGCTAATAATAGCGCCTGCAAACCGACCTGAAAGTGCCGCTGCTTTCATTCCAGTGTGAAAGCCCCGAGGGCTTTCACACTGGAGCGATGCGCTGGCAGGACGGTAAAAAAAGTCCTGCTAGCAGCATCTTCGGAGCGGTGAAGGAGCGGAGTGTATACCGCTCCTTCACCGCTTTTGCCCATTGAAATCAATGGGACGGCGCGGCTATACCGCCAGCAAAGCGCCTCTGCAGAGGCGCTTTGTGGTGGTTTTTAACCATTTCTCGCCCCGCTAGCGGCCGCATACCGACGGTAAAGCGCCGCTTACAATAGTGGCGCTTTACCACAGCCGCCACCGCCCACCCCAGTGTGAAAGGGCTCTAAAGGAAACTTGTATAATCCTCCGAAAATGCTGTCTGTCTGTTTCCTGATTTTATTACCGAGAAAAGTGAGGGCAGATATCAGCATACTTGACACTGACTCAAAAAAGGGTAACAATCAAAGATCTACCATTTTCAGAAGGAGGTCAACATTTAGAGTAACTCAACTTTTGTGGGAAACAAATAGCAAATAATAATAATAAAATACTAATTATAACATATACAATTGCTCCACAAGTCATATTGTAATTTAATGTTATTAAAAATGATCTTTCCTTTTCAATCTGCAGCTCTGTTACTTTCTATTAATTTCAATGCACTATGGCAACCTGAAGACATTCTGTACACAGATAGTATATAGAACGCCCTGCCCCCAGAAATGTAATTTCCTGCTTGTGTTACATAGTTAGTCAGGTTGAAAAAAGACACAAGTCCATCTAGATCAGGGGTCTCAAACTGGTGGCCCTCCAGCTGTTGGAAAACTACAAGTCCCATGAGACATTGCAAGGCTGACAGTTACAAGCATGCCTCCCACAGGCAGAGGCATGATGGGACTTGTAGTTTCGCAACAGCTGGAGGGCCGCCAGTTTGAGACCCTCGATCTAGATCAACCAATAAAAAAAAAAAAAAAAAAAAAATTCATACAATCCCATATACCCAATTATATCCCCACAGTTGATCCAGAGGAAGGCGAAAAACCCCAGCAAAGCATGATCCAATTTGCTACAGCAGGGAAAAAAAATATTTCTGATTCCCCCCGAGAGGTAATCGGATTTTCCCTGTGTCAACTTTACCTATAAATATTAGTACCCAGGTATATTTAAATTTAGGAAAGAATCCAGGTCTTTCTTAAAGCAATCTACTGAACTGGCCAGAACCACCTCTGGAGGGAGCGTATTCCACATTTTCACCGCTCTAATGCCCTGTACACACGGTCGGATTTTCAGACGGAAAATGTGTGATAGGACCTTGTTGTGGGAAATTCCGACCGTGTGTGGGCTCCATCACACATTTTCCATCAGATTTTCCGACGCACAAAGTTTGAGAGCAGGCTATAAAGTTTTCCGACAACAAAATCCGTTATCGGAATTTCCGATCGTGTGTACACAAATCTGACACACAAAGTGCCACGCATGCTCAGAATAAATAAAGAGATGAAAGCTATTGGCTACTGCCCCGTTTATAGTCCCGACGTACGTGTTTTACGTCACCGCGTTCAGAATGATCGGATTTTCCGACAACTTTGTGTGACCGTGTGTATGCAAGACAAGTTTGAGCCAACATCCGTCGGAAAAAATCTTAGGATTTTGTTGTCGGAATGTCCGATCAATGTCCGACCGTGTGTACGGGGCATTACTGTAAAGAAACCTTTCCGTATTTGCAGATGAAATCTCTTTTCCTCTATACATAAAAGTCCCCCCTTGTCCTCTGTGATGATTTTAAAGTGAGTAACTCAACACCAAGTTCATTATATGGACCCCTTATGTATTTGTACATGTTGATCATATCCCCTCTCAATCTCCTTTTCTCAAGAGAGAATAAATTCAGTTCCTCTAATCTTTCCTCATAGCTGAGCTCTTATAAGTTTGGTTGCCAGCTCCCTGATCTCCTTTTTGTGAACTGGTGGCCAAAACTGAACTGTATTATGCAGATGAGGTCTTACTAATGATTTGTACAGGGGCAAAATGATATCTCTCTCTCTCTCTGGACTCCATACCTCACACAAGAAAGGAGTTTGCTTACTTTGGAAACCGCAGCTTGGCATTGCATGCTATTATTAAGCTGATGATCTACCAAAACCCCCAGATCCTTCTCCACCCCACTTCTCACTTCTTGAGTGATTGGCTCACTGATTTTCCCAGAAGTCTGCATTAAAATACAAATCAGATTTATGGCATCTTCACATCCTGTGCAACAAATATTTCCATTTTGGACAGATATTCCCAAAGAGTTAATCACATCTAAAAGGATGCAGACATTGCCAGTTGCCAATTTCCTCATAAAAACCCTGCAAGTGCAGGAGCTGATCACTAATGAAAAGTCACCCCCATTCTCGTTCAGTTGACACATGGAAACAGACAAACAAACCACTATTTCTTCAGAATAACAAAAGGTAGGAATCAGCAACAAAGTTTGTTAAAATCCTTGCAATGTACATAGATCACTCAGAGGGGAATGTTTTTTTCTTAACAAAAGTTTAAGCCAATGAGCCACACTTTCGCTACAGATTTCCTTTCAATCATGCAACAAGAAAAGCAAGGGGCAGGTAAAGAGAACTAGGTTATACAGTGGAACCTTGGATTGCGAGTAACGCGGTTAACGAGCGTTTTGCAATACGGGCAATTTTTTAAATCCTGACTCAGTTTGCGAGTGTTGTCTCACAAAACGAGCAGGATTCAAGTCTCTGCGGTGTTTGGCCAGAGGTGTGGGGGCACCGCTGACATTCAGAGCCCTTCGGAAATACTCAAACGCTCGTAAATACTCTGTTCCTGAGTGTTTCCGACCCTTTCCAATGGTTTCCAAGTGCAGCCAAGCGATCTCCAACTATTTCCCAGTCTCTCCGGCGCCCCCCACCTCTGGCCACATGCGGTATTGCATGCCATAGAAGTCAATGTGGAACTAATTATCTTCATTTGACTTCTATGGGGCAACTTGCTTTGATATGCAAGTGCTTTGGATTACAAGCATTCTCCTGGAACAGGTTATGCTCGTAATCCAAGGTTCCACTGTATAGTAAAATATTTTTGGAATGATCAAGATAAGCCTGTCAACGGTGGATAATGCTATTCGTACCTGAAACAAATTGTATAAAAGTTCACACCATTCTGGATTTACCTGATTTTGCATCAGAAAAAAAATGCACATTAGAGGTCAATGACATGGAAACTCCCCCCTCTGTGCTTTATGACAGTTTCCTGGATCCTAAAACAGGTCTTTTGGCTTTTCTATCAATATATTGAAAACGTTTGCAGACATTTAAGATCAGCTCTAGCCAGTATGATGTGGTATTGAATTTGCATCACTTTACACTTTACTAAATTCACAATTTGGCAGAAAAATAGCATAGATAGTCGTGACATGGTTTTCTTCTCACTTCCAGAACAGCAATGTTCCTTTTTTATGTAGAATGTACTGTACACTCTATTTGCATCATGTACTATTCTTTGACCTCTTCCTGCCTATGTAATGCATGTGTAAAGTTCTCTGTGTTGACAGACACATTTCTTGTCTGCCCACAATCCAGTTCTCACACTGTAACTTTGAATTTGTTAAAACTCTGCCCCAGTTTCTTTTCCCCTGTGGTATTCTTTGTAACTGCAACAGGTATTATTGAAAGAATGAAATAATGACTGGTATGGGAACAATGTCATATACATGGCGGTCATGCCGACAGATCCATAAATTCTGGTCCTCTATTTTTTTATTTTTGTCTACAACATTGTTATGAATACACATAAGCCGCTGTCTCCCACAATTATCTTTCCCTCCATACTTCTTGGCTCCATATCTACAACCAAGAAAGGGCTTCTCCACCTTTTTTCTACTTGCCACCAGGAATGTTATTCCAAGACACTGGAAATCGCCATCTACACCCACAGTGGCAGAATGTTGTGCTGAACTAACTTACTCCAGCAGTTAGAAAAAATGGTAGGCAATGACAGGTACCCCTCTTATGTGAACACTTTGGGCATATGGATCGCTTTCTTGAGGGCCCCAGGATTCTGAACCATTATCCCCTGAATGCCCATTGCAGACCAACTTAAGGGTGGACTTGTCTTCCCACTCTGACACCCAACACTTTTCCAACTCCTTCACTCTTGTCTTTCCCATAATCACCCTGGACATTAAATTTCCTCTACCTCCTTCCCTCTATTTTTCTATTGTTCCCCTTGTACATTCTCCTCTTCTTCTCCTTTTCAGTATATGCCAGGACCACACAACCACATTAAGATCCTCTTGCAACAAGGATTATCGATGACATGACATATAGCCAGGTTATACTGGTTATACTCAACTGGACTCTTTTGGGGGTCTTTATTCTTTATTTAACAAGGTCTGGCTTCACTATGTTGTGGCAAACAGTGGTTACACATGGTCTGTGGTTGTGAGGCAGGTTGGATGTACTGCCAAATTCTCTGAAACGCCTTTGGAGATGGCTTATGGTAGAGAAATGAACATTCAATTCAAGGGCAACAGCTCTGGTGGACATTCCTGCAGTCAGCATGCCAATTGCACGCTCCCTCAAAACTTGTGACATCAGTGGCATTGTGCTGTGTGATAAAACTGCATATTTTAGAGTGGGTTTTTATTGTGGCCAGCCTAAGGCACACCTGTGCAATAATCATGCTGTCTAATCAGCATCTTGATCTGCCACACCTGTGAGGTGGATGGATTATCTCGGCAAAGGAGAAGTGCTCACTAACACAGATTTAGACACATTTGTGAACAATATTTGAGAGAAATAGGCCTTTTGTGTACATAGAAAAAAAGTCGTAGATCCTTGAATTCAGCTCATGATAAATAGGGGCAAACACAAAAGTGTTGCATTTATAATTTTGCTCAGTGTGTGTGTGTGTGTGTGTGTGTGTGTGTGTGTGTATATATATATATATATATATATATATATATTTATTATGACCTAAATGATACCAGTTCAAAACTAGTGGCAATAATAAATGTATAATCCCAATAAACCTAAACACTGCCGCAGAATGAGCTTAAATTGGGACAAAGTGCTACAGTGTCCTAATAAAAAGGAAAAAAAAAACAAATGTAGCAAAGCTTCTTTCTTCACTCTTCTGTGGTAATGACCAAACATCCACCCCTAGGCCTCTTGTACACTGCTGCTGGTTGGGCATTTTTTCAGCTGCCCCTGAACTCTCCTCTGTTATCTTATCAGCACATGTACACAGAGTCATTTATAGTTTACAGGCAGTTGAGGTTAGAAGCATTTTTTTTGGAAAGCAAATAAATGCATTCGGGACAGATGTTCAGAGGCATTTGAAATGCCAAATACCTGTAACAGCTTGTAAAGGCAGTAACTTACATTTAGTCACATTTCGTTGATAGGCATTTTTAATAGAGATACATTTCTGACCATTTTCAATGCAAAAAACGCTTCTAAATGCGAACGCGGCATATAAACGCGGCACAACGGACATTTTTTTTAATGTCGGTTACTAGCTGTCAAGTCCTATCGTTCAGGTGAGGTTTTAAAATGTCCCATGTACATGAAGCTTAGAGGTCCAAACCAAACACCATGTGCTGTCCTCCACCCACATAGATCTACACTCATCAAAAAATATTGCCACACTTTCACAAATATGACAATTGCACTTATGAGATCCCAGAAAGATATAAGCCACCTCTACAATCACTAAGCTGTCTTCTGATGTTTGCATGTAATCTTTCCACCAGCAGGCATACAAAGGAATAGGCTATACACGGTGTGATACTGTAGGATTGAAAGCCTTTTATTAACACAGAACCATTATCCTCACATTTAAATTGTTCAAAAGTACAGGTAAACATCAGAAGAAAGCTTCCCTTAAACTCAGCCAATCATGCTGTGTCCATTCGGTAATCTACCCCTAACCTGATTTTGACTTTAGGTAGCTACAATCCCACAGTTCCAGGAGGAAGGGCAGAGACAATGCTGACTGCTCAACTCCTGTAACATCTCCCATGGAGTTTTTTCCCTACGTTTGGACTAGGGAGAAACAGAAACCACACCTGCCATTGTGGAGTGCCACAGGCATGTAGACAGTTTGAAATATGTTGGTTCTAGAGAGTTAGAGGCTGGCCCAGACTGGGGAAAAGGACTAACTGTTGTAAGCTCAGTTCCCAGGCTCTTTGGTCCTAACCAGCCCACCTGTGCTATAAAAAGGGGGAAGACTGAGGTCCAGGAGCCCCTTAGCCTATTCGGTTGATTCTGTTCCAGCTCACAGTTGGAGGTACTGGGGCTGCTCTTTTCAGTCCGCTGGGACTTTTGGGGACATCCAAGCCATGGAGAATATCAGCATGGACTACCACCTAATAGAGGTATGCCTGACCAGCCACACAATTGTGGGAATCTTTTCAGTAAAATTACATTAACTATTCCTGGCCTAGTTCGAAGTTATTCAAAGAGGTGTATGTTGGTTGTGGTGTAACTAAAGAACCTGGGTGTGTAAAACATTATAGCGTAGACAGTAACACCACTACAGAAGGGTTAACTTGGCAAGACAAGGAAGAGGTGAGCAGTAGCCAAGAGTAGCTAAGCACAAGTTCAAGACATCAAGCAACCAGTCATTAGGTATGGTACCTGGTAAGGTAACAGGTCGTCCAGTAGTACTGGGGGGGGGCTATGTTCTAGCTCCCACCATAGCGGCCGGTATCCAATAGCAACCGGATCTGAACATCTTTGGCCTGGTCATGAGGTACGAAAAGAAAGGAGTTAATAAGTGCACGCATGAGGTCTGTGCTAGGTGCTTGCCGGGACCCCATTCTGTTACTGGGCGTGAGGTAACAGGTACGCTGGACTAGTGGGGAGAGCTCAGGGTCAGCACGTCCCTCCTAATGCTCTTTGGAGCGAGTACAAAGAAGGGCAACAAAGCTAATAAAGGGTCTGGAGGATATTAGTTATGAGGAAAGGTTGTGAACACTGAACTTATTTTCTCTGGAGAAGAGACGCTTGAGAGGGGATATGATTTCAATTTACAAATACTGTACTGGTGACCCCACAATAGGGATAAAACTTTTTCGCAGAAGAGAGTTTAATAAGACTCGTGGCCACTCATTACAATTAGAAGAAAAGAGGTTTAACCTTAAACTACGTAGAGGGTTCTTTACTGTAAGAGCGGCAAGGATGTGGAATTCCCTTCCACAGGCGGTGGTCTCAGCGGGGAGCATTGATAGCTTCAAGAAACTATTAGATAATCACCTGAATAACCGCAACATACAGGGATATACAATGTAATACTGACACATAATCACACACATAGGTTGGACTTGATGGACTTGTGTCTCTTTTCAACCTCACCTACTATGTAACTATGTAACATCTACTAAGTTACACAGTGCACACAGTGAAGGCTCATCGTCTCTATGTTGAGGAACTGCCCTAATGTTAGATTTTTTTTCTCAGGACCTGGACCTTCGACCTGGTCCTGGACATTGATGACCACATTCCATGGGAATGGTACCACCACAGGCACAGTGAGTAGACCCTGCCCACAGGTTCATCATTACAGTGTAGGTAATGTTTGAAGAGGAGAATGGGACCAGATTTTACTATCTATTCATGTTGTATTTAATGTGGCATTAGCATGGCTTTTGTTAAAGATCCTCATGGGAGATATCACAGACTTCATAGCAGAAGTCATATTTTTACACAGATCTCTGACTGGAAAAAAAATAACGTAAGATTTGGAAGCTGGCCATACACTAGAAGCTTTTTGGGCAAACAATTGTGCAAAAAAAGTTGTGAGAACATTCGCCCAAAAATTCCCAGTACATTTGGTGACTTGTCCGATGTCGTTCAAAAGTACTTCAATTTTGTTTACTTTTACCATTCACTTTTGAAACAAATGGACTTTACTGAATAAAAACCACCTACACTGTTAGAAATGTATTTGTTCAAGAAAAAATGTCATCCCACTCCTTTTTTTTTCTTGTCGCTGTAGTTAAATGAATGTCAAATTTGATCCCACTACCAATTTATAAAATCAAGCGTTCATTCTTAAAGTGGTAGTTAAGTCATGTATGCCTTAGCCCTATTTACCTACAAGTAGGCTTATAATAAAACTCATCTGTAGGTAAAATAAATCTCTCCTAAACGTGCTTCGTTTCAGAGATATTCCACTGAGCAGCAGCCAGTGATGTCACCAGCACATGTGCTCTGAAGGAAAGGCATGCCCTGCCATTTCTTCAGAGGTCTGTGGCACAAACAGTGACTCGCATGCGTGGGAGTGACGTCATCGCGGCTCGGCCAGTTGGTTGGAGCCTGCGAACATGGAATGAAGACCTGGTGAAGATGGAAACCCTTTCAGCAGTGACAGTGCTCCGTTGGAGGGCTTCTTTCCTAGGTAAACCCTAATACACGCGGGTCAAATGTCGGCTGGTTCAATAGAAACTGGCCGACATTCGGCCTGTGTGCACGGCAGTTGGTCTGACAGAAGCCAGTAGTGTGTATGAGGCTTAAGTCTCTTATAAAGTGTTAGTATCTGATGCATACTAGCACATAATGACATTGCCTTGTAGGGGGAAAAAAAATTATTTTCCCGAGTTTACCACCACTTTAAAGCAAAATTCTACTAATGTTTAGCTGTCCATACACTACTAGGACTTCAAAACATTTTCGATTTTGAAAAAATGAATTTCATTGTATGTTTAACAGTGTATGTTTTCATTGAGAAAACGGAAAATTAAATACTTATCTTTCCGTAATTTTCCTTTCCTGGTGCCTACCCATGGCAGCATACCAATGGTTGGTTGCTCCGCCCCCGACCAACCCACAGGACCACTTTAACTCTATAAATAAAAGAGTTGTTCCTCTCCACCCTCATTCTTGTAACTAGATCTCAGAAAACTAAGGATTATTGAAGGGAGGGTGTATGCTGCCATGGGTAGGCACCAGGAAAGGAAAATTACGGAAAGGTAAGTATTCAATTTTCCGTTTTCCTGGTGCTTCCATGGCAGCATACCAATGGTAAATAATTCGCTTACAGGGAGGGTACTGCAATAAGAAATTTAATGAAAAACTACACCCTTGACATCTGTAAGGTTCTTTCCCCAAATTCCCGGGAAGTAAGAACCGCTGGGTCTACACTATAGTGAGACATGAAAGTGTTGAATGACGACAAATTAGCTGCTCGGCAAATTGTCTCAGGGGAGACCCGCACCAATGCTGCCCAAGAAGAGGCCATTCCCCGAGTAGAATGCGCGCTGACCGCATCTGGAACTGCCAGACCACTAGCCCGATAGGCCCTTTGGATTAATTTTACGATCCAGCTTGCCAAGGTCGTCTTGGATGCTGCCATTCCCTTCTGGCGCGTTTTGGGATGACAAACAGTCTTTGATCTTTGCGAAACTGTTGTGTTGAGTTTAAATAGTGTCTCAGGGATCTGGCTACATCTAGCCCATGTAATCTTGAAGACTCTGGATCTTCTCCAAATGCTGGGAGAACCCATTCCTGGTTAAGATGATAGAGAGAAGGTACCTTAGGAATGAATTGATGGATGGGTTGCAAAACCACCCTGTCCGGGAAGAAGGTGATGTAAGGTTCCCGTGATCCTAGAGCTTGGATTTCCGATACTCTGCGAGCCGAGGTGATGGCAATCAAGAATACTGCTTTTAAGGAAATGTCCTCTAGGGTGCAATCTTCTGTGGGAGCAAAGGGAGGATTTGATAGGACATCCAGCACAATCGTCAAGTCCCATTTGGGGTATAATGCTTTCCTGGGAGGTCGCAATCTCAGGACTGCCTTCAAAAAGCGTTCGACCAGAGGGTTCAAAGCCCATCGTGTATCTGTCAGGGCTGGGAGAGCCGAGACCTGGACCTTAAGAGTGTTTAGACCTAAACCTAGATCCAAGCCATTCTGTAGGAAGAGGAGCACATTCTGGACCCCAGGGTCCAGGGGATCGAAATGATTAAGCTCTGCCAGTTCTGTAAATTTTCTCCATATTCTGTAATAGGTGGAATTAGTGGAAGACTTCCTTGCCTGTAGAAGTGTTTGAATAACATTATGTGAGCACCCTAAATCATCCAGCCTTTTCCGCTCAATTTCCAGACCCTCAAGTCTAGGATTTCCGGATGCGGGTGAGAGAAGTCGTTTTGAGACAGAAGGTCATTCAGGTGTGGAAGAGGAAGCGGTCTGCATACAGCCAAGTTGACTAGGAGTGTTAACCACGGTCTCTTGGGCCAGTATGGGATTACTGCGACTTTCTCCGTCGTCAGGCGCTGAAGAAACCTCAATATCAGAGGAGTCGGAGGAAATGCGTATCCTTTCTGAAAATTCCAAGGCTGGGGTTCCCGTGCCCAGGGTCTACTCCTGCTGACCCTGGGCACGGGAACCTTGATCAGAACAGAGGCGTCTTCGTGTTGAGTGGAGAGGCAAACAGGTCGATTTGGGGGGTGCCCCATTGTTGGCATATCCAGTCGAAAACCTTGGGATTCAGGGACCACTCGTTGTTGACGAATGGTCTTGACAGATGGTCGGCTAACTGGTTCTGGGACCCTGGGATGTATGAGGCCCGCAGGTTGATTAAGTTCCTCTCGGCCCAGGTCAGAATGGGCGTCACTTCGCTGAGTAGAGACCTGCTGTGTGTTCCCCCCCTGCTTCTGAACATAGGCCACTGCCGCTTTGTTGTCCATCTGTAGGAGTATGGATTTTCCTCTGAGGTAGGTGGCTAAATGTAAGATTGCCATCCATGCCGCCCTTAGTTCCAGTATGTTTGAAACTACCGCCTCCGAATTGGACTGCCATCTCCCTTGGACTAGTTGACCTTGGAAGTGCGCACCCCCGGCCCAACTGACTTGCGTCTGACGTAAGAATGGTCCATGAGATGGGCCCTAGGGAACAGTGAATCTGCAGGTTGGATGGTCTCGTCCACCACCAGAGACTGGACTTCATTATGGATGTGACTAATATCCTCTGATCCAGGCGATTCTTCCTCCACTGTGCCAGAAAGCCCAGTTGGAATCCCCACAGATGCCATCTGGCCCACTTCACCATGGGTATACAAGAGGAAAGGGAGCCCAGGAGACTCAGACAGTCTGATGCCAACATGGAATGGCTTGCCAATACTCTCTTTACCCTCCTTATCAGGACAGGAATCTTTTCTAGGGGAGTGAAACTGCCCTCTCTGGAGTGTTGAAAAGTGCTCCTAGATATGTCATCTTTTGTGTAGGCGTGAGCTGGCTTTTCGAGTAATTGATTAACCACCCAAACTTGCTCAGGGTGTCTAGGACCAGCCGTACATGCATTTCTAGGCTCCTTTTGTGCTGGGATAGAATGAGGATGTCATCCAAGTAGTGAAGCACTCGAATCCCTTTTTCTCGAAGAGGAGCCAGGATTGCCACTAGCACCTTGGTAAAGGTTCTGGGAGCTGTTGAGATCCCGAACGGCAGGCATTGAAACGGTATGTGTAAATCGCCTACTTTGAAACGTAGGAAAGGTTGAAACTGCTGCAGGATAGGTATATGGAGATATGCGTCTTGAAGGTCTATAGAGACCATCCAATCCCCTGGCTGTACTGATAGGATCACTGTATTTAAGGATTCCATTTTGAAATGCTCTGTACGGATGTATCTGTTTAACCTCTTCAGGTCCAACACGGGCCTCCAGCCGCCCGATTTTTTGGGGACCAAAAAGACTGGGGAATAGAACCCTGAGTGTTTTTCCAAGTCCGGAACTGGAACTACTGCTTGCTGCCAGATAAGAATTTGTACATACTGAAGAAGCACCTCTTTCTTCTCTTTGGAGGTTGGTATCTTCGTTGGCTGGAATGAAAAGGGTGGGGGCCGTTTTCTGAATGTCCAGAAATGCCCCTGAATGACAGTGGAGACTTCCCATTGATCTGTACAATTCTCCACCCAAACCTGGGCGAACGCCCTCAGTCGAGCTCCTAGTGGAGCGGTTTGGGTGGACAGGGAGTCAAAAAGACTTCTGGCCCTCAACCGTGGATGTTGAGGTTTTCGGCTTCCCCGCCTTCAAGAAAGTTGCCTGCGAGCCCTTCCAGCCTCTTCTGTACTCCCTGCCCGGGCGGTACGTTCTGGATTCTCTTGCTCTCTGCTGACCAGCTGGACGTGACACAAATCTTTTCCTCCTGCTTCTGTCCTGGGGAATTAGACCACTTTTCCCTCCTGTGACTCTGGTAATCGCTGCATCCATTTTGTCGCCGAACAGAGCTTTCCCATTGTATGGTATGCGACACCACGATTGTTTTGAGGTTAGGTCGGCTGACCATGGTTTTAGCCACAATGCCCTTCTGGCAGTGATGGAATACAGCATAGCTCTGGAGGAACACTTGAGGACATCAATGGTGGCCTCCGCCATGAAATCTGAGGCCAGCTTCAGCTCATCTAGTGCTTTGATGATCTCGTTAGACCCCACCCCCTGTCTGAGGGCTGTCTCAATATTGTCTGACCATACTCTAGTAGTCCGAGAGATTGACGTCAGGGCTACTGCTGGCTTACATGCCCCTCCTGCAGCTTGATAAGATTTTTTTAGATCTGAATCGATCCTGCGATCAAGTACATCCCTGAAAGAGACCGCATCCTCTAGAGGCAGTGTTGTATTCCTGGCTAATCTCATAACTGAAGCATCTACCGTTGGAAGCGAATCAAAAAGCTGGGCATCTGCTTCAGCAAGTGGGTATAATTTGAGAAAACGATTGTAAGCTAAGGGTCTTTTATACACCTTCTGCCATTCATCTGTCACAACTTCCTTTATTTCTTCCATTAAGGGGAAGGTTGATAATTTTTTCTTCAGGTGTGGAAAATATTTCTTTGCTTTAGATGGAGGCTCTGGATCTTCCTCCCATTGGATTGCATCCTTTACCGCATTGATAAAGGGTTCCACTAGAGCAAAATCAAAGGCTAATGCCGCGTACACACGAGCGGACATTACGGCGGACTTTGCCCGGCGGACTGGATTTCGTCGGACAATTCGATGTGTGTGGGCTCCAGCGGACTTTGTTTTCTCAAAAGTTCGACGGAATTAGATTTGAAACTTGTTTTAAATTTATCCGTTGAAATCGAGTCCGGTCGAAAAGTCCGCCGTCTGTATGCTAGTTCGACGGACAAAAAGCCACGCTAGGGCAGCTATTGGCTACTGGCTATGAACTTCCTTGTTTTAGTCCGGTCGTACGTCATCACGTACGAATTCGACGGACTTTGGTGGATTGTGTGTAGGCAAGTCCGTTCATTCACAAAGTCCGTCGGAAAGTACGTCGAAAAGTCCGCCGGGCAAAGTCCGCCGTAATGTCCGCTCGTGTGTACGCGGCATTAAGCATTCCACATCCGAATAGCTTTCAGAAATAACCTCTGTGTCTGGCTGTGGATTGGGTGTATTCACTGCTGCTTCATCTGCGGGTGGGGTTGCTTGATCTTGGGATAAGGCTAACTCCCGGATAGAGTCTTTGATCATTCTTTTGATTCCATTGACTCGAGTTTCTCTCTCTCTTTGTTTCCTGTAGCTTCCAGGAGGCATTGACCACATACCAATTTATCAGGGAGGGCTTGTTTGCCACACACCCAGCATGCTTTCTCTCCTGGATACACAGGTCTGTGCTGGGAGTCCTGTTTACTAGAGGTATGTCGGGATTATCTGTTCCCACTGCGGGAAGTATGGGCCGAGGACAAATGAGAATGACCCGAGCTCCTATGGTCCTTTGATCTTCTATCCGTAGAATCTCTATGGGATGATTTGCGGGAAGATCCGTGATGCGGGCTAAGACAAAAAATAGAAACAAAAACAAGGGTGTTTCAATCAGCCCGGGGTGCTCTTTTCTCTTGATAAAAAAACTTACCTGAAAGTTGCAGCCCTTACCTAGTGGTATGTTGAGGATCTTTTTGATGCGGCATTATAGTAGACAGCTGAAAAGGAACGATTAACATTTAATATAAAAGTAGTTAAAAACAAAAAAGGATTTTGCAGAGGAGGGAAGAACAAAATATATATATATATATATATATATATATATATATATATATATATATATATATATATATATATATATATATATAAAATATATAAAATATACTCCCATTCCTCCCTGGTACCTTGGCTGGGCTCCATAGCACAGAGTCAAAAAGGATAAAGGAGCTGGAGAGGACACCTCATAGATGCTTCCTCTAAGGCAGCTGCTCCTCTACTGACAGTAAGCTCTCTTATATACTAGAGAGCGGTCTGGGAGTCCCAAGATGGCTGCCGTCGGCTTCATAGTGCTACTGAGCATGCACCGTGACATCACGCCGAGGCCCTGCCCCCCGCCAGGAAAGTAGAGCCGAACGGGGCGCGCGAAGCGCTGCACACTCAGAGGAGAGCTACACAGGCACATGGGGCATGCTGTGGAAGGTAGGCAAAAGCCTCATAGCGTTTTTGTAAAAAGCACAAGCATTTAAGCATTCAGGGTTTTAGTATGCCGAACAAGGGAATATATAGGAGAGAAAAACTGGCTCCTGTTAACCCACCAAGCCCCAAAAAGATCCACAGAAAAACGGGCTCCCATACTTATCTGGCGCTTTTAGCAGCCCAAGCAATGGGACTCCATACTGCAGGAGAGCATGAACCTGCAATGGTCACACCATAAAGCGGTGAGGTAGGGCTGAGCGCTTGATCCTGTAGGAACGAGGACAGAGAAAAGAATGACGGTGGGGAGGAACAACTCTTTTATTTATAGAGTTAAAGTGGTCCTGTGGGTTGGCCGGGGGCGGAGCAACCAACCATTGGTATGCTGCCATGGAGGCACCAGAAAAACTATATTTACACCAAAATCGAATGTTAAAACTAAACAAATGTGGAAGTACTTTTTGAAATAAGAATGTTCATTTAGAAAATCTGCTAGTGTATGGCCAGCTTAATACAATCTTAACTGAGCTTCCCTTCATGCACATGGGTCTACTTCATGATGTGCAGCTTATGGATCTTTTCCTTTGGCCGTGATGACAATGATGCTGACCAAATAATGACACTCCAGTGGTTCAAGGTCCTGGAGTCATCAAGACTGATGAAGGAACCATAGCTCTTTGCATTGGACATGGGGACTGTTCATCGTCGGAGCATGGGGGAGTGCCATCTGCCAAGGCAGCTAAGGACCCCATAAGAAAAAGTGCCTTTACTCTGCCCTAGAGTAAAAAAGCAAAGAATTAGAAAATTTCCTGGAGTTGGGCCTTAAGGATAAAAACACTTAGTCCTTGCAAGCAACGCTTCCTATGATGACCAACTAACCCGGCAGACTCCCACCAGACTATTTATACTAAGCCCTCTTTCCACAGATGCCCAACACTGGCAGGGCTGGCACCCCCTCACCACCATGATCATGCCTCACTCATTACTCTGCGGGCCCATAAGAACCTAAGCAGCTACACTGCCTTCAATCCCTACAAGGTTTCCTAACCCTAACTATGGCAATGCCTAGTGGTCAGTTTGGGGAACTACACTGTGCACCTATCTGCTCCTACCTTACAGTATCATTTGCACAGGAATAGAGGGGAGATTTCTTTGACTACTTAAATGATGATTCAGGAAGAGAGGCTAAGCCTTTCTAAAAAGGACACAAAAGATATGAATGAAAACCCAACATTCTTACCCTCCCCCATGTGTCCCTTGTGTGTGGCTTTCTGGTGCTCTTGCCAACGGGCTAAGTGTTTAAATGCCTTGTCAAGCATGTGGTACCCAAATGGCTGATGTTTTTGCCACGCTTGATCTGCTTGTGGCAGAGATTGCAAATTGCAACAGTGCAATCGGCTGCACATGTGCTAAAAAACTGAGTTAATTACCGGTAACATCCTTTTCCAGGAGTCTTTCAGGATAGCACCATAGAGAGACCTTGGCTCCTCCCATCTCAGGAAACACCGCCTTAAATTTCAGAATTTAAGCCTCACCATCCTGCCAGCCCCTCAGTTCTTCAAGAGTACCGCCGGCCAGCTGGGGAGACACAAGAACACGTCATAATAACTTTTATCTTACCTGACGTTCTCCTGCGATGAGTTCTTTAGTAATGTCCAATAAATTGGGTGGGTATCTGTGCTGTCCTGAAAGACTCCTGGAAAAGGATGTTACCGGTAAGTAACTCAGTTTTTCCCCATTCCGTCTTTCAGGACAGCGCCATAGAGAGGATAAGCGAGCACCTTACCTTAGGGTGGGACTACTGCCTGCAGTACTTTACGACCAAAAGCCTGGTCTTTTGCTGACAGAAGATCCAATCTGTAGTGCTTCACGAATGTGTCAAACCTGGACAACGTTGCAGCCCTACAGATCTGCTCTGGAGACGCACCAGCCCACTCTGCCTGAGAAGTCGCCATTGCCCTGGTGGAATGTGCCTTAATGCCTTCCATGGGGGCTCCACTCCCCTGCCTACGTAAGCCTGAGTAATGGCTGACCTTACCCATCTGGCTATTGTACGCCTAGAGGCTTTGCAACCTTTCCTAGCCCCTGTAAATAATACAAAAAAGGAAATCAGACTTCCTAAACGGTTTTGTACTAAGTACTGAAGGACGCACCTTCTAACGTCCAATTTATGAAAAATATGTTCCTGTTCCCTCACAGGATTCGAACAGAAGGTAGGCAAAATAATTTCTTGGCCTCTATGAAAACTCGAGGCCACCTTTGACAAAAAGGCCGGATCGGTTCTAAAAAGCACACGGTCTGGAAACACCTGAAAAAAAGGTGTCCTAATAGAGAGGGCTTCCAGTTCACTCACTCTCCTTGCCGTAGTGATCGCCACCAAAAACACCATTTTGAAGGTGATCAAATTTAACGTACAGGCCTCTAATGGCTCAAAAGGTTCCACCGCGAGGGCCTGTAAAACTAAAGAAAGATCCCATATTGGGAAGGGGGAGACTCTAACTGGTCTCTGCCTGCTTAAGGCTTTGAAAAACCTGACTATCCACAGGTCCGTTGCTAGCCGTTTTTCCAGAAAAACGCTCAAGGCAGATACCTGACCCTTCAAGGTGCTAAGGGCTAACCCTTTATCTGCCCCTGCTTGCAGAAATTCTAATACCGCTACGGAACTGCGTACATCAAAGGAACTTTCTGTGCACCAGCTACTGAAACGTTTCCACACCTTTCGGTAGATAACTTGTGTTTCCTTTTTCCTGCAACTTAAAGGGTTTTCACTAAGCGATCTGAGAACCCCTTGCCCTTCAGCAATTCCTCTTCAGTAGCGAGGCTGCGAGGTTCCACCTCTCCACCTGAGGACAACAGATTGGCCCCTGAGAAAGAAGATTCTCCTGGACTGGCAGAATCCAGGGAGGTTCCACCGCTAGGCTCTTTAGGATGGAAAACCATGGCCTCCTGGGCCAATGAGGTGCAATCAGAATGAGAGTTGTGCTCTCCGACTGGAACTTTCTCAGCACTGCTGGAATCAGTACAGGAGGGGGGAAGGCATAACACCTGGAGAAAGGCCAGCTGTGAGCCAGTGCATCCACTCCAAGTGCCCCGTCCCATTTGTTCAGGGAGAAGAAAAGACGCGTCTTTCTGTTTTCTCTCGAAGCGAAGAGGTCTACACCTGGCATCCCCCACTTTAGAGAGATTGTCTCGAAAACCTCCTGGTTCAAAACCCAGTTGCCTTCTCTCAGCTTTTTCCTGCTGAGGAAATCTGCTACCTGATTTAGTTCCCCCTTCAAATGTACCGCCGAGAGGGACAGGATATTTGCTTCGGCCCATTTGAGAATAGTCTCTGTTAGGACCCACAGGGATCTGCTTTTGGTACCCCCCTGCCTGTTTATATAGGCTACTGCTGAGGAGTTGTCCGATCGGACTCGCACGTGCTGACCTTGGAGTTCCCTCTGAAAGGCTCTGAGTGCTAAGGCTATAGCTCTCAGTTCCCTCCAGTTCGAGGACCTCTTTGCGTCCTTTCTCAGCCAGACGCCCTGAACCATCTGGGAATCTAGATGCGCATCCCAGCCTATGTCGCTCGCATCGGTCGTGATATTCCTGGACACAAGTAGGACCCAATCCAGACCTTGTGAAAGATTGGCCCCCTTTCTCCACCACCAGAGTGATCTCTTGATTTGACTCGGCACCTTTTATCAGGGAATCCAAAGACCCCTGACTATGGTCCCAGACCCTCAGGATGAACAGTTGTAAAGGGCGAAAATGCAACCCTGCCCACTGAACTGCTGGAAGCGAGGCTGTCAGTAAGCCCAAAGCAGACATGGCTTTTCTTACAGAAATCTGATGACTGCCCTGGAGTAACAACATCGCCTTGTCTACCTTCAGGATCTTTTCTAAGGGAAGAAAGACTTTCTGCTTTGTTGAATCCAAGCTGTATCCCAGAAAGATTACCTTTTGTGAAGGGACCAAGTTGGATTTCTCCAGGTTTAAGAGCCATCCTAGATTTTCCAGGATGTCTCTTGTTACCAGTAGGTCCTGCGACAAACGTTCCGGGGAAAAGGCAAACAGGAGCAGATCGTCTAAGTATGCGACTACTGAGATGCCTCTGAGACGCAGAAAAGCCAGGACTTCCACCATGACCTTGGTGAAGATGCGGGGGGAAGAGGATAGCCTGAAAGGGAGAGCCCTGAACTGCAAGTGAAAATTCCCTTTACCGGTATTTACCGCCAGCCTGAGGAACTTCTGGTATCCTTCTGCGATGGGGATGTGCAGATAGGCATCCTTCAAGTTCACCGATGCCATGAAGTAGTTCGGGGGAAGAAGTGCTTTCACTGAGTAAATTGAGTCCATTCGGAACCTCCTGTAGGTGACCGAGACATTTAGAGGCTTCAGGTTCAAGATGAGCCTGAACTTTCCCGATGGTTTGCGGACCACAAAGATGTCGGAGTAGAAGCCTCTGCCTGTCTCTGCTTCTGGGACTCGCACTACCACTTCCTGTTCCTCCAACTCCTGTAGAGAGGAAAGAAGAGCTGATGATCTTTCTGCACATTTTGGCAGCTCGGTGACAAGGAGTCTGAGTGGTGGAGGTTTTGCAAACTCCAACCGGTAACCTCTTCTTATAATCCCCAATACGAACTGGTTGGAGGTGATCATTTCCCACTGTGGGAGGAAGCCCCCTAATCTTCCTCCCACTGTGGTTCCGTCACTTGGATTTTTTGGGCTGTTCAGGAGGGCGAAAAATAGCCCCCCCACGCCCATTGCCCTTTTGTCCCCAAACTTTCTTCTGCTGTTCAGTTTTTGGAGGGTCAAACTTTTTCCGAGGGCGAGACTTTTTTAGTCTGCAAATTTCCTTTTAAAAGGAAAGGCCTTTTTCTTGTCGGCCGTCCGATCCAAGACGGCCTCCAAACCAGGTCCAAACAACAAGTCCCCTGTGAGAGGGATTCCGCAAACTTTGATCTTAGAAGCGTTATCTCCCTGCCACGTCTTAAGCCACAAGGCTCTCCTTGCTGAATTGGATAATGCTGCAGATCTGGCGGACATACGCACTGATTCTGCCGACGCGTCCGCCAGATAAGCCACCCCCTTTAAGGAGCATAGGGAAAGACGACAGGATTGTTTCTTTAGACGTTCCTGCTAATATGTGCGCTTTAATTTGTGTCAACCAATATTCCATGTTGCGTGCCACCACTGTGGACGCCATGGCAGGTTTGAGGTTTACCCAGGGAAGAATCCCAAGATTTTTTCAAGAGCGAATCAATCCTCTTGTCCATCTGGGATCTGGGAGCGCTCCCATGTCCTCAAAGGCCAGGTCAGTATGCCTGGAGACCTGTGAAAAATCTGCATCTAGTTTAGGGGATTTATTCCAAACTAGCGCCTCCTCTTCTGCAAAGGGGAACCTTTGTTTCAAAGTTCGTGAAAAGAAAGGCTTCCTCTCCGGGTCTTGCCACTCATTTTTGATGGCATCGACCAAGACATCATGGACCGGAAACACCTTTCTATGTTCCCCTAGGCCCCTATACATCTGGTCGTGGAGTGATAACTTCTTCCTTTCCTCCTGGATTCCTAAAGTGGTATGGATAGCTCCTAAGAGCTCCTCCACCTCTTCCAGCGAAAGTTTGTAGCGAGAGGCTTTTGTGGATTCCCCATCCACTTCCTCTCCCACCGACTCCCCTTGGGAATCTGAAGAAACGCTATCAGGCTCCTCCTCGATTTCCTCTCTAGAGCCTCCTGGATTCTCTCCACTCCCAGAGGGAGCATCCATTAAGCTTGGCGCAATACTCTGTTGTGCTGGTGGAGCATTAACCTGGGGCTGTGGCAACTGGAAACTAGAAAAAAAGTGTCTTTAAAAGACTGCACAGTGCTAGAAAGCTCCTTGATAGACGCTGCTAGATCCGTACATTGTTCCGCTGACTGTTCCCTCACTAACCCCTCTATGCACTCCCTACAGAGTGGCTTGGACCAAGACTCCCCCATCGTGGCTCTGCATGAAGGGCATTTTTTCTTGGAATTATGGGGCGACTTGATTTTTTCCGTAGACTTGCTCTGAAATCAGAAAAAAGAAGGGCAGTCAGAAAGCCCATCCACCAGCACTTTACACAGAGGGCCACCAGGGGTGCTCTTCCCAGGACCAACCACCACCAGGGTCCCAGCTACACCCCCCCCCCACCACTAAGGGGGAAACACACCTGTGGAGCTTACAGGAAAGTGGTAAGGGAACACCACCCCAGGGTTCTTCTTACCTTTGGGTGGCTGGTGCAGGCTTCTCCAGGAGCCGTTCGTGAAGCCTCCGCTTCCGACATTTCCCGCTGAGGATCGGTGTGGTTTCCTTAGCCTCTGTGTGCTGTCCCCACAGCAAAGATGAGGCAGCACCAGCGGACCACTTTCAAAACACGCGACCGGAACCGGAAGCCGCGGGTCAGACGGAAGCACTGACCTCCTGCCGGAACTGACGTCACCCGCCATCTGACCCAGCGCTCAGAGCTCCCACGCTGGCTGTATAGTGCAGGGCGGTCTCAAGCACCTCCGCTCCATGCCACCCCTGGGCAAAAGAAAGCGGACCCCTCCAGCTTTACTGCTTCACCAAGAGAAGCTGGAGGAGCGCGATGTGCAGACTATTAAGGTACCTGGGCTCCCTAGCCTCACAGACTGCAGGGTAGAAATGAGAGTGAAAGCGAGAGAGAGAGACCCTGGTCCCCCCTCCTCCTCCCTCAGGAAATGTTCAGCCTCCCTGGCTCCTTAGCGGTGTCTCCCCACCGGAGGAAACACCAGAACTGAGGGGCTAGCGGGACGGTGAGGCTTAAATTCTGAAGTTTAAGGTGGTGTTTCCTGAGATGGGAGGAGCCAAGGTCTCTCTATGGTGCTGTCCTGAAAGATGGAATGGGGAAAAAGCCTCTGAGAGAACAGCTCCACAATCTGATGGAATAGGGTGGCTGTTTTCTACTATTCAATGATGGCTGCCTCTGGAGGACATCCTGTCTCGTTTGGGTTGTTTCGCTGATGAGGACGGCCATCACCCGGATCTCCCTATACATCCTCCCAGGTACCGGCCAATACAGTCGCTTCTGATCTCGCCCAATCATTCTTAAGACACGCTTCCTGATTGGCCGGGAGGAGTAGCAGTAAGACAATAGTGAATATTCACTATTGTCACACAACTGGGTGGGCTCGGGGTGCAGTGCTCTGCGCCCCAGGCCCACCCATTTTTGAAGCCAATTAGAGCCTCATGCTGTAACCATGTGCTTCAAAAAGAAACCAAAAAACATTGAAATCCATGCATCTTGCGCACTGTATGTAGATTAGGGCTGGGCGCATGGACTAGGGGGGCAGCGCCCCTAATGTAGCGGCCGCCACTGCTCACTATACTAACACTCAGAGTCAAATGTTATGTAAAGCTGTGTTAAACACTGCACTACACAAAAGCTGGATTCACACTATACAACTTTTGTTGTTCGATTTTCCTTTACCTTCAACTATGTGGTGCAAGGGCCTGTCTTGATGCATACAAATTGAGAGTGTTTAGGTTTGACCTCATATTATATGGTTTTGGTAAATCTAAGGAAAAACAAGCTGAATACAGACTATACAATTTTCTATAGATTAACACACTATACTCACACACTATACTAACACTACACTAACACCCTACACTCAGAGTTACAATAAGTGAAAACACTAACTCGCTAGTAACAAATAGGGATGAGCCAAACACCCCCCCCCCCCCCCAGTTCAGTTCTCAACAGAACGTGCGAACAGACAAATTCATGCAAACACTGTTTAAGTCTATGGGACACGAACGTGAAAAATCAAGTGTTCATTTTAAGGGCTTATATGCAAGTTATTGACATAAAAAGTGTATGGGGACCCCGATACTGCCCCAAGGGATATGTATCAATGCAAAAAAATTGAAGTTTTTTCAGGAGCAGTGATTTTAATAATGCTTAAAGTGAAACAATGAAAATGAAATATTCCTTTAAATATCGTGCTTGGGGGGTCCTCTTAGTCTGCCTGTAAAGTAGCGCATCTTTCCCATGTTTATAACAGTACCGCAGCAAAATTACATTTCTAAAGGAAAAAACGTCATTTAAAAATGCTCATGGCTGTAATGTATTCGATCCCGGCAATATACATAAAAAAATCATTGATGGAAATCCATCGTCAATCACGGCGTCCGACAGTCCTGGAAAAAAAAAACAAAACAGAGAAACTCCGTCCCGATGGGAGGCGTCCCGCCGACTGCTGTCTCTTGGCTGTGACAGCTGTTATATAGGCAAGGGCAGGGCTACCCGGTGATGTAAATGGATGACCCCGCCCCCCTCCGACATCACATGATATTAGAAGGGGGCGGGTCACTCTGTAACATTACTGGGTGGCCCCGTCCTTGACTATATAACAGCTGTCAAAGCGAAAAGACTGCGGTCACAGGGGAGCCTCCCATGGAGGTGGAGTTTTTCCGGGTTTTTTTTCTGGACCGTCGGACGCCGTGATGATGAATTTACATCATGGGAATATTCTTTTTTTTAAATAAAGGAATTGTCAAAAACTATCTCCTGTCATTTTTACCACATACCCATTCACGTAGGGGGGCCTCCTTGTTAAAGGGAGCTTCCAGATTCTGATAAGCCTCCCGCCCGCAGACCCCCACAACCACCGGGCAAGAGTTGTGGGGATGAGGTCCTTGTCCCCATCAACATGGGGACAAGGTGCTCTGGGGGGGACCCCAAAGCACCCTCCCATGTTGAGGGCATGTGAACTGGTACGGTTCAGGAGGGGGGGCACTCTCTCGCCCCCCTTTTCCTGCAGCCTGCCAGGTTGCATGCTTGGATAAGGGTCTGGTGTGGATTTTGGGGGGACCCCCACGCCATTTTCTTTATAAATTTTGGCGCGGGGTTTCCCTTAAAATCCATACCAGACCTGAAGGGCCTGGTATGGATTTGGGGGAGACCCCCATGCCATTTTTTTCTTTTTTACATTTTGGTGCAGGGTTCCCCTTCAACACACTGCATTATATATACTGCACTGTCCATGCTCCCGGGCACGCTCAAATGCATTAAAAAAGATGTATTACGCCATTTCTTGGCTGCTGCTAGAATGGTGATCCCAAGATATTGGAAGTCAAGAACTGTACCTTCCCTGGGGGAGTGGGCTATTGAGGTGGACCGCATCAGGGACCTTGAACGCCTGTTGGCTGAGGAATCTAATAAAGACAACCAGTTCTCTCTTACGTGGACTTCGTGGTCCATGTTCCGATACTCATCGGACTTCATCCCCTGGGCAGAGGGCAACCTGGACGGTACCGCCCCATGACCATGCTGGAGCGACTCCTGTTCCTAACCTTTCTGTTTCTCTACTTTCCCCCTAATCCTTCTCCTTTTCATATCAATGTACTCCTTAAAATCCAGATGCAGAATACGACCCGCACAAGCTAATCCTATACAACATAACAGGTTCCTGGAATAAGTTGATTGTAAAAACACACAAAGTTTACATGTAATCCCCTCCCGTATATGGTGAGGGCTCTTTTGGTTATCCTTGTTATATCTCATTATGCTAATTAAAACAATGTTTTTTCCTTGTGATCTGCACACATAACGTACTACAATATGTATCCTGCGAATACACTGGATCTATTGTTATCAACACTACTACTACTAATGATGTATATGTGAAGTACATTTTCTTGTATGCTTTTTTCAATAAAATAAGATTGAATTATATGTACTGCACTGACTGAATATAGAGTCTACACTGAATATCTAGTATACGAAAAAATAAGCAGAGTGTACGTGTATACAGTATATCTACAATATATATATATATATATATCAATATCTATCTCTATCCCCCTGAGCCAAGATTGGCCAAAGGCACCCTGCTCTCTCAGCAGAGCGCGCTGTGATTGGCCAAAGCATGCAGGTCAGGTGGATGCAATGCACTACGATCTCGCAGTGCTTTATGGGGCGTTCCATATGTTCAGTTCATTTTACACCCTGTTCCAAATTATTATGCAAATTCTATTTCAGTGTCACAAAGATGAAATATTTTGATTTTCAGTTTAACTCATGGATGGCATTGTGTCTCAGGGCTCTTTTGATCACTGAAAACAATCTCGGACACCTGTGATAATTAGATTGCCAGGTGAGCCCAAGTCGGATCTCCATCTATATTGAAGCGACTTTACAGGAAAAGAAATTAGTTTACCCAGGCAAACCATTCCCTCCCAGAGAGCTGATTATTCTGTGATTGGCCACACTGTAAATTACTTAAAGTCGCTCTGAAGTCGCGTTGAAGCCGCCTTGCAAAGTCGAGCTGAAGTCGTGTTGCCCCTGTGTGGATGGTTGGTGAACGGCCACCCTGTTCCAACAAGGCTGCGACGTCAGCAAGGCGGTGGTGGAGTCATGTTTTGGGAATCATGGGAAGAGAGCTGGTCGGCCCCTTTAGGGTCCCAGAAGGTGTAAAGATGAGCTCTGCAAAGTATGTGGAGTTCCTGACTGACCACTTCCTTCCCTGGTACAGAAGGAAGAACTATGCTTTACATAATAAAATCATCTTCATGCATGACAACGTACCATCTCATGCTGCATCAATAGCTGCTATGGGGATAAAAGGAGAGAAAGTCATGGTGTGGCCTCCATCCCCCCCCTGACCTCAATCCTATTGAGAACTTTTGGAGCATCCTCAAGCAAAAGATCTATGAGGGTGGGAGGCAGTTTACATCCAAACAGCAGCTTTGGGAGGCTATTCTGACATCTTGCAAACAAATTCAACAGCAACTGTCTAAAAACTTACAAGTTCAATGGATGCAAGACTTGTGAAGCTGCTATCAAATAGGAGGTCCTATGTTAAAATATAATGTGACCTGTTAAAATGTTTAAAACGTTAAAAAGTTTGATTGGAATAGCTTTTGATTTCAGTAAATATGCTGCAAACACAACAAATGACAATTTTCAGCCTATAAAATGTTTTGAAACTTACTGTGCGTAGTAATTTGGAACAGTGCATTGTAAGTTTTTCTATTTTGAAAAAAAAAAAACAGTTCATTAGGAGGTTTGTTCAATAAAATTTGAATTGTACTCTTAATAGTTGATAACATGAGAATTATGCTGACTGTTTACATCAATTATTTAGGTAAATGAGAAAAATATCATTGGCATAATAATTTGGAACAGGGTGTAGAACAAATGAACTGGGAAGTTACCTTTTATAGTGTAGGGGTGGGACTATGAGCACTGAGCTGTGATTGGAGAAAGTCATCATCACTTTGTCCAATCAGGGCTCTGACAGTGCTCTGGTGCCCAAATTGGCAAAGAATTGCAAGGCTTCATCCAATTAAGGCCCTAGAATGCACTGTGAAGCACACAGTACATTGTGGTGCACTTGGTGGACGAACATCCAGCCAAGCTACCCGCAAATTCGGGTGTTTTTCACCGAACGGGCGGACAGGCGATATTTGGGCTGTGCTTTAGCTCAGCTCGAACTGTTCGCCCAACACTAACCACCAACACAAGGAAGCTCTTCTCCCTTCCTTTTATGTTGGGTCTGTGTAAGGAACAACTCGGCTTCCCGTATAAGTCACATTTTCCAGGTGGGTAAACCCCAGGAGTTAGAATGATAGAATAGTTGCTACCGACATTCAGCTCGCTATGAAAATGTTACCCAGTAGAGGACTTTTCAAGTTTGCCTCTTTTCCTTCCTTTTTATTCAAGGACTTGTAAGAGACAGATGAAAAGGGGAAATAAAGTCAGAGATAATCGGGAGAGGTTCCCTGAGAGAAGGGAGTAGGGGAAAGTAGGGGTATTAGTACGTTGTCATTGAAGAAGATTGTGTTCAGGATAGAGCGGTACTTTGACGTATTTAGCCCATGGTTCCCAGGTTGCCTCAAAAATTGTGACTTTATCTAGAAGTTTGGCTACTATTTGTTCCTGGGACATAATCCAGGAAATCTTATTTTTTGCTGCCCGAAGTGATACTGCGGGTTTCTTCCAGGCGCTAGCCACGGTAATTTTCGCGCCTAGGAGTATGAAGAAGATTAGAGTCTGGTCTCTTTTAGGGGCTTTGTCTACCCTGTGGTTAAGAAGTGCAATTGTCGGGTCCTGCGGGACTTCGACTCCCGTATCTTTGCGGTCCAAGTGAAATCAGGATGTAAATTTGATGGTATATTAATCAAAATATTTTAATTTTAATACATTCTTTATTGGTTGCCTGAAAAGTCCTATTTGGAGAGATATAATTGTTGGGCATTATAAGACATATTCCAATTCACCTTCCCGGCCAGGCAAAGGGGAGTTTAGTCTTGTCTTGTCAACTTGCTAACCCTGCTCTTCTTCCACAACAACAGATGACTGAGATAGTGAGATTTTTTTGAAAGGTTTAAATTGTTTTATAACTGCCTGGTTCTAGTTCCTCTCAGCTACCGGAGATTAGAAGAATGTCTCTTCATTGTTTTCATACCATTTATCCTCGGGGACTGAAAAATGAAGAATGTTCAGGTGTGTTTACAGGTACTCAACAGATTGATTCATTTTCTGTTTTGATAACAGAAGGCGTTAATGTGCCAACTGCCTTTATGCCTGCAGGGGGGGTAATATGAAAACTGTACCAGGCCCATTAAAAAAAAACGTCACTGCTACTAAATCTACATTCCTGCATTGTGGGTTAATGTCATACGATTATGTTCCTCTGTTCTCATAACTATCATTTACTTCCTAAAAATTCCAGAGAAGCCGTGTCTACTGAACACTGACTCATCAGCCTGAAGACTTTGTGTTTCTTTCCTGCTGTCCCAGTTATCAATAGTTACATAGTTATGTAGTTACATAGTAGGTGAGGTTGAAAAAAGACACAAGTCCATCAAGTCCAACCTATGTGTGTGATTATGTGTCAGTATTACATTATATATCCCTGTATGTTGCGGTCATTCAGTTGATCAATGTTCCTGAAAAAACGTTTTATGTTGGACAATGGCGCCCGGTGGTAATTTTTTTTTGGGGGGGGGGGGCAGTACCAACAAACAGTACCAACCCCCTCATCGGTCGGTCGGCAGGTCGGTCTGGTACACTTAACCCATCTATGCAGTGCTTCACCGTTGGCTTCCCTAGCTCGGCGGCGGCAGCCTTCCCTTCCTGTGCTCTCCACGGGTATTGGTGGCTTCAGTTTCCTCCCTCCTCTGCGGCCAATCGGGAGTCTTCTCTTTTCAGCCAATTGGAAAACAGGTCTCAGACCTGCTTCTGATTGGCTGTATTGAGGATCAGCGTTACACCAGCAAATATTCATTCACTGTTGTAACACCTGGGTGGGCTCATGGCGCATTGCTCTGTGCTCCGAGCCCACCTTATTTTGAAGCCTATTATAGCCTATGGCTCTAATCAGGTGCTTAAAAAAAACTCCCCAGAGCGCTGTAATTCAGGCGCCCCATGTCCTAAAAGGGGCCGTGTGCCTGAATAAGTGGGTGGCCTTGGCGGTCGTGGATAGATTCATGCTATGCATGAATCTATCCATTATACATATAGGGGGTGGCGCGGATAATAGGGGCGACGCCCGAGCACCCCTAGTGGACGGGCCACCACTGATGCTGGACACAAAACCAGTGACATGGGTTGCAAATCTAGCAGTAACTTGTGGTTCCATGGAGGGACCAACTCTTTTCATTTTATTGCATTATCCTGGTAGGATTGTCAGTAAGGCAAGTCAAGGAGGAGAAAATGTTTCCTGAAAGCAGAACTTAGTGTTACTAAACCCAGGACCCTGCATTCACTATATCTGGTCTCCCACCGTACACAGAACATGGAAATGCAATTATTTTAGTAAATACAAACTGCTAAATACTTTTTCTCATCAGCAGTATATAGCAGTCTTGTGACTTCTATCAGTGTCTGGTTAAAGCTTGTAGGAGTTTCATTCTGCTCTGACTGTCCTATGAGGCTGCAGGACCCCTGACCCTCTGTCTGGACAGTGCTGATTGGCCTTGTGCCGATCACATGCACCCTCCCCAAAAAAATAAAAATTAGAGCAATACACACCAAACTGAGCATGTGCAGAGCAGTGGCATAACAACTGGGGGACGGTCCGCCCGGGTGCTGCACACTGGGGGGGATGCCTGGCTGGTGCCCCCCTGTTCCCCCCGTGAGTGAATCGGTGACAGTGGGGCGGGCTCAGGCAGTGCAGCAGTGCTGTGACTGGGCAGAGAGAGGCAAGCTGTGACAGGGTGTGGGGGTGCCCGGGCCAGATGCAGACTATACCACTACCCGGGTGACACCCAGGGCCGGCCACCAGATTGACTCTGCCGCTCACAGCAGAGCGGAGCAGGAGAAAGAAAGCACTGTCTGTCTCTCCTCTGCTGTACAGGAGACAGAGGGGCAGCGCTGAATAGAGAACGGGAACCGCTGGAGGTAACTTTCTAAGTTAACCAGCAGGTGATTGGTTGCTAGATGGTCCTAGCAACCAATTATTAGCTTGCTAATATGAAAAATTAACTCCAACAGTTCCCACCCTCTGTTCAGCGCTGCTGTGTCTCCCCCTCTGCATGAGTAAGGTAGGAAGGGGCAGAGCTGGGGCGGGGTGGTCTGTGTAAATTGCAGGGGTGCAGAGCTGGGGGAGTCTGTGTAATGTGCAGGGGTCCAGAGCTGCGGGGGGCTGTGTAATGTAAAGGGGTTCAGAGGTGCAGTTGTGGAGAGGGGGTACACTGTTTTGACAGAGAGATATTGGTGTGTAGCGCTACCCCCGCCACTTAAGTATATTTGGTTCCGTACTCTGCCTCTCAATCCCAAGAACAGTCCCAACACCTCTGGCACACCTAATATGCAGTATTAGTGAAAAACACAGCAGTAGAAAAGAAACATAACTCTGGTAAACCAGCAGGTATGTTTACTGATAAGTTACAGTAAGGGAATTTAAAGGCGAGTAACATGAACTTACAGAAAAACTCCAGGTGAAATGTGAATAAAAGCAGTGAATAATGTCAGATAATCAAATACAAGGAACAATTCGGTATTAGCAGCCCTTATGTAAACATATGCGGCCTATGTGAACAGGCAGAAGAAAGGTAGGGGACTGACACTTTTGTTGACTATGTCAGACCACTCCTTTCTGTGTCCTCAGCCCACAGGCACATAACATCAAAAGGACTGACAAAACATTCAACAAACTGTTGTGTTTAAATAAGCTGGCTCCTTTAAAGGATATCTAGGTAAAGGTAAATTAAAAAACAAAGTCATACTTACCTCCTCTGTGCAGTTGGTTTTGCACAGAGTGGCCCCGATCCTCCTCTTCTGGGGTCCCTCAGTGGCGCTCCTGGCTGCTCCTCCTCCTCTCGAGTGCCCCATCGGAGAAGCGCACCCATGCGGGCGCGCTCCCGTGTCCTGCTGTTGCGTCTATTGACACAGACAGCAGGACTTGGCCCTGCCCCCCGCGGATTTGATTGACAGCAGCGGGAGCCAATGGCTGCGCTGCTATCAATCTATCCAATCAGGACACGAGACACTGGCTGGAGCTGGTGTGCTCGTTCCTGGCGTGGGAAATACAGGGTTCAGGTGAGTAAAAGGGGGGGGGGGGCTGCTACACTAAAGGAGGTTTTTCACCTTAATGCATAGAATGCATTAAGGTGAAAAACCTTGAGGGTTTACAATCCCTTTAAGCAGAGTTCCAGATAAATGAGAGCAGACCCCTTATGGTAACAACAATAGTCACTTGTGAAAATTGGAAAGGGGTAAAAGGGGTTAAAAGGTAACTTCATGGAATCCGGCAGATCTTCAGCTAGCACTCAAAGAATGGTAGGTGAAACAATCCTGGATGGTAGAGCAGAGCAAACTTAGCTGGTGTGTGGTTAACCAATAGAGGATGCAGACTTTTCCTGTATAATCTAAGCATAAGTGGTCACTGTGTTTGCTTGTTTACTGGTGTTGTATCCTGTAGGACTATAGATGTTAAAGATGTGAGCGAAAGCACAGGTGACTGTATACAGTGTCAATGGATTTACAGTGCCTTGCAAAAGTATTCACCCCCCTTGGCTTTTTACCTATTTTGTTACATTACAGCATTTAGTTAGTTTAGTTACTCCACGTGATGGATCAGAACACAATAGTCTAAGTTGGTGAAGTAAAATTAGAAAAATATATACATAAAACTATTTTTCAGAAATAAAAACACTGTTAATTGGCAGGTGCGTATGTATTCACCCCCTTTTGTTATGAAGCCCATAAACAGCTTTGGTGCAACCAATTACCTTTAGAAGTCACATAATTTAGTGAAATGATGTCCTAAGTGTCACATGATCTGTCATTACATATACACACCTTTTTGAAAGGCCCCAGAGGCTGCAACACCTAAGAAAGAGGCACCACTAACCAAACACTGCCATGAAGACCAAGGAACTCTCCAAACAAGTGACAAAGGACAATGAGAAGTACAAGTCAGGGTTAGGTTATAAAAAATATCTAAATCTTTGATGATCCCTAGGAGCACTATCAAATCTATCATAACCAAATGGAAAGAACATGGCACGACAGCAAACCTGCCAAGAGACGGCCGCACACCAAAACTCATGGACCGGGCAAGGAGGGCATTAATCAGAGAGGCAGCACAGAGACCTAAGGTAACCCTGGAGGAGCTGCGGAGTTCCACAGCAGAGACTGGAGCATCTGTACATAGGACGACAATAAGCTGTACGCTCCATAGAGTTCTGCTTTATGGCAGAGTGGCCAGAAGAAAGCCAAACAAAAAGACACGTTTTGAGTTTGCGAAAAGGCATGTGGGAGACTCCCAAAATGTATGGAGGAAGGTGCTCTGGGCCAGGAGCCAGGATCCAGAGGGAGTGCCTGAAGGAGTCATCCTTATCATCTGCACTATTACCAGCAATCTCTGTGACGCCGGTGGTGAGCGGGCATTTGCCGATTTAGTTCTTTAAGATACTGCATATAGACATCACTTACAAAGCCCAACTTTCTGGTACTTGTAGTACTACTGAAACCAGTTTATTCTCTTCACTGAACACTGTATGCAGACAGCTGTGCCCTGTTTACGTTTTTACCACCTGTAATATTATTGGATACAATAATAATAAGCCACATAGGAAGAGTTTGCAGTAAAACCAGGATAAACGACAGATCCACTTATGTTGGAACTGGGATTAGAGGTTACTGGCCCCACCCTCCCAAGGGGGTCAGTCTGTGCAAGGGAGGAGTTAGGAGAGCGTTACTCCGTACTGTCCATGCTGGGACAGTGAAAGGCCGAGCCCGTAAGGATGTACAGTTGTTGCAGGGAGCTGCAGGAAAAACCATCAGAGCTGAGAAAGGTTCAGCGTTTAGTGCATGAGCACTGGGACTCTGTGTTTGATAGTCTGGAGGACCGAGGCAGGAGGCCTAAGCAGAGATACTGCAAAGAAGAGCCACTAGGGGGAGTACTGTCTGTTTTGACACATTGATGGTGAGAACCCCTGCGAGGGAAATTTTTCTGATGTGAGCTTTTACTTTCTTTTCAATAAAAGTGGGCAGAAAAAGCCTTAAAACAGACTTAGTAGAGTGGACTCACTGTTTAGCACTGCCAATGAGCTAAAATACCCCAAACCATCACACATAAGAGACTAAATCATAAACTCCTTTTGATGTTCCCAATGGGGCAGAATCCCATTGGTTACTTTACCAGACAGAAAGATCTTTTTTTATATTTCATATATGAGGCCCATGCTTTAGGCTGGGTTCACACCGCAGCATGGAGCGGCTCACAGCAGGAGTCCGGTGTGTCCCTGTTCACTGTTTCATGTCTGATTTCAGCCCCAATTTTCGGCTGAAACGAACCAAAAGACGCACAGGACTCCTGTGCAAATTCGCACCAGAGCCGCTCCGGAGATATGTGAACCAGCTCCATAGAGAACCGATCACAATCTCCTGACATGCGAATTGAATGCTGAGAAACCCACATCCAATTCGCAATAGTGTGAACCCAGCCTTAAAGTGGACCAGTCATCAATTGAGCATATGGGCTACAGTTGCCAGCCTCTCCCTTGAAAATGCCAATTTCTGTCCCTGGTAAAATATGCATGTTCACATCCTTCAAGATGCATGGTACTGTAGTACCATGCATTTTGGTCCAGTTTGACTTTAAAAATCATGCGAACAGGGGTTTGGTCGGCTAATTATCTGCAAATTGTGCCACATCCTGGATTAAGAATTTAAACAGAGATAATTCCCCTAGTGAACTTTAAGGGCACATATGAAAGAATGTGTAGGAGAGTATATTAAGTAGACAACAATTTATTAATTACAAAAAGATCTCATAAAGACATCGAACAAATGACATAAATAAAAAAGGAATGCAATTTCATATATTTATAGCTATTAATACCAATACGCTTGCACCCGACGCGTTTCGGAGTTGTTTTAGCCTCCTTTATTCAGGGGTGGTTGTAAGCTTTAACAAAGATTTCTATATAAGAAATAGTATATACAACATAGACATAGTAAATATATGTATATATCAAGCCATAAACATATAGGTGCAATATTATATTCATTTTGTTTACACTTACATTGGTATATATAAATATTGGCTGCGCATTCCAGAAAGGTTTAATAACAACGGTGCTGACACATACTGCCCATCAAGCGCGTCTTCCAATCGTGGTGTGTAAGACTTTGTTTAGTGTGCCCAAAGTATTCATATAACCTCTATCGAGGTGGAAGTAGCTGGGTATGGATATATAGGGTGGTTTTACTTCCTTATGATAGGAAGAAAGGCCCATCAATCAAGGGCATACAAATATTTTGGATCTGGAATCACACTGAGGCCAAATGCGGGTCCTGTAAGTTGCGAAAATGTATAAATAAATGTATAGTGACCAAAAATATGAGTATATTCAGTGGTAGGTAAGAAGTTTTTAGATGTATCCTACCTCATAGGCCTACTGTACAGAGTTCGAAAAAGAACACCAACTGATAATAGGTGTAGACCAGTTGGATCTCGGATAACTGGAAAATGAACATGGAGGAGAAGGGATATATAAGTCTCATTCTGGTACTTCTGTCATTTGTCTTGACAGTTTAAGGTGTATATATAGGTATGTGTTTAAGGATTTTATATATGAAAAAACAGGGGTTCAACAACTTTGTCCCTGGTTAACAGTGTTAAATTTGATCAAGTGCTCTTTAAATAGGAAAAAGAGAGGGGAAAAGGGGGGGGGGGGGAAGAAAAGAGGGGGGGGAAGGGAGAGGGGGGGAAAAAGAGAAAGAGGGGGGGAGAAAGATAAGATAAGGGAAGGAGGGGAGGGGGGGGAGGGAGAGGAAGAGGAAAGGGGGAGGAAAGGGAAAAGGGGGGGGGGGAGGGGGGAAAGGAACAGGGGAAAGGAAAAAAGGGGGGAGGGGGAAGGGGAAACGAAGGAAGGAGGGAGGGGGGGTAGGTAAGAGGACGAAAGGGAATCAAGGCGGGGGGAAGCGGAAAGTAGGGGGGGGAAGAGAAAGGGGGGAAAAGGGGAAAGGGGGGGAAAAGGAAGGCCGGGGGGGAAGAGAGGGGAGGAAGAGGGAAAAAGGTCGCAGAGAAGAGGGGCGGGGAGGGAAAAGAGAGGGGGGAAAAAAAAGAAAAGGGGGGGGAGAGGGGGAAAGGGGGGAAAAAGGAAAGGAGGGAGAGACATAAGAAGCACAGATGTGATATAAGATTTGTGGCTTGTAGTTACAGTGATGCAGATCTAAGTAGATGAGTGTGCATGGGTTCAGTATGGTATCAAAGTTACTCACAGTATGTAGCGGCAGCTCACACCGACAGCGTCCTGCCCACAGCAGATGACGCTCGGTGTGAGCATTGCCAGAGTATTTCAAGCCCTCCCCACCAATCAGCTGTTGATGAAAATAGCCAACAGCTGATTGTGGATGGTGGAGGAGGGACGGACGCGCTAGAACTGGCCCCCTGGGTGGAGCGAGCGCCGCCAGGTCCCCACAGCGCATGCGCTCGCAGACGCGGTGAGGCGTGGCCACGCCCACTACACCCGCCGGCACGTCTGGCTTCCCCGGCGGACTGCGCATGTCCGCCGGGTCGCAAGATGGAGGACAGTGTCAGCAACACTGTACCTCACACAGCGCCGCCATGAGCCACGATCGCTCAGGCGGCTTTGTGTGCCGGGCGGATGACAGATCACAAGGTGGAAAAGGTGCAAATAAAAGATGAAGAAGCACTAATATTGTGCATAATGTAAAAAGAATATGTACATATATAGTAAATTGGTCACCATTATACAGGAAAAGACGCTGGTGGGCAGTGTATACAGGTTAGAATGGTTCATAATGGAGGGGCATACATTGTAAAACAGTGACTTAAATTAACAAGCATATAAAATGTATAACTCAGATTGAATTCCTGGATCCTACCCATACAATGTCTAATTAGTTATATATACACAGTCCGGATTATTGGGACCCAAAGTGTCTTAATATAGGGTACGCATATGCATAACAGTAGTTTGATCAGAATATCCAAGACATATCATTATAGTACATTATAAAACATTCTATAAGTCCCACTTCTATGTAAACATAAATCTAGATAGTAGACAACAACCAGGCTAGGCATATATACATATTGCTCAATTCAGAACGCCTCTTCTAAGTTTTTATTTATGATGTTTTGTAGCCAGAGAGGTATATAGTCGATAACACAGAATCTGCTAGGCATATAGATACAGCCAGTCCATACTTGAGAAATGTGTCTTTACATATATGTATATATGCCTCTAGTTGTGTGTAGGCAAGAGGAGGGGGGACAAAGTAGTATGTAGATTGATCTATAGAGGAGCAGGCAGTAGTACCATAGGGGTAGGGGGTGTTAAAGGGCGAAATATTAGTATATTCGAGAACTAGGTGTATGGTCTAAGTATAGATACATATTGTATACATAATTATCTTATTCATTGCTCTCTACCACCTGATGAAAAACCTTCGAGAAAGGGCTTGAACCAGATGGTTTCGTTCAAGCCTGGGGGTTGGGTAGCTCTTAGATTATATATCCAGCGGGATTCTAACTGTAAGAGTGTCTTATTCCAGTCACCTCCCCTAGATTCCGGATGTACCCGGTCCAGAATAAGAAATTCAATCTTGGGACATTTACCCTTATGTACTGTTAAAGTGTGTCTCCCGAGTGGGAGATCAGGGTCACATGTTTCCATGCTCACTATGTGTCTATATGCCCTCTTCCAAAATTCTGTTTTGGTTTTCCCTATATAGAAACATGTACATTCGCACAGAAGTAGGTATATCACCCCGTAAGTCTTACAATTACCCCCCCTCCCTCCTTCCTTCGTTTCCCCTTCCCCCTCCCCCCCCCTTTTTCCTTTCCCCTGTTCCTTTCCCCCCCTTTCCCCCCCCCCCTTTTCCCTTTCCTCCCCCTTTCCTCTTCCTCTCCCTCCCCCCCCTCCCCTCCTTCCCTTATCTTATCTTTCTCCCCCCCTCTTTCTCTTTTTCCCCCCCTCTCCCTTCCCCCCCCTCTTTTCTTCCCCCCCCCCCCTTTTCCCCTCTCTTTTTCCTATTTAAAGAGCACTTGATCAAATTTAACACTGTTAACCAGGGACAAAGTTGTTGAACCCCTGTTTTTTCATATATAAAATCCTTAAACACATACCTATATATACACCTTAAACTGTCAAGACAAATGACAGAAGTACCAGAATGAGACTTATATATCCCTTCTCCTCCATGTTCATTTTCCAGTTATCCGAGATCCAACTGGTCTACACCTATTATCAGTTGGTGTTCTTTTTCGAACTCTGTACAGTAGGCCTATGAGGTAGGATACATCTAAAAACTTCTTACCTACCACTGAATATACTCATATTTTTGGTCACTATACATTTATTTATACATTTTCGCAACTTACAGGACCCGCATTTGGCCTCAGTGTGATTCCAGATCCAAAATATTTGTATGCCCTTGATTGATGGGCCTTTCTTCCTATCATAAGGAAGTAAAACCACCCTATATATCCATACCCAGCTACTTCCACCTCGATAGAGGTTATATGAATACTTTGGGCACACTAAACAAAGTCTTACACACCACGATTGGAAGACGCGCTTGATGGGCAGTATGTGTCAGCACCGTTGTTATTAAACCTTTCTGGAATGCGCAGCCAATATTTATATATTATATATACTTGATATATACATATATTTACTATGTCTATATTGTATATACTATTTCTTATATAGAAATCTTTGTTAAAGCTTACAACCACCCCTGAAGAAGGAGGCTAAAACAACTCCGAAACGCGTCGGGTGCAAGCGTATTGGTATTAATAGCTATAAATATATGAAATCGCATTCCTTTTTTATTTATGTCATTTGTTCGATGTCTTTATGAGATCTTTTTGTAATTAATAAATTGTTGTCTACTTAATATACTCTCCTACACATTCTTTCATATGTGCCCTTAAAGTCCACTAGGGGAATTATCTCTGTTTAAAAATTTAAAAATCATGCCAGCACCTTTTCTGCACGTTTTAGGTGCATAAATAATACAAAAAAACAAGAGTCGCCCTGAGACTTTAAATGGGGTGGTCACAGTTAGTCACTGAGTAACAAGAGTAATAGCAGTATAAATGTTTATTAAAATGTACATACATGGATAATATAGCATATTAGCCCAGCCAATGGATTTGCACATAATGAAGAGAATAAATAAAGTTGATACAAACGTTATACAATGCAGTATATACAAATGCACGCATCAGAAAACCCGACGCGCATTTCGCGAGATCATTGCTCGCTCATCAGGGGTGGATGCGGATGAGATGTATCTAAATAGACAAAAAGATGTGTCACAGTGTTGAATGTAAGAACAATGGCAGAATGGGCCAGAACAAAACGGCCCAATACTTACCAACGAACGAAACCAGAGTTTCCATCGCTGAACCCCCAAATGGACGGCAGCAGCCAGAGTATGGTACGGGAGCTGAGGGGGAGAAGACGGACACAGGTACCCCCAGGGGGGATGCAAGGTGGCAGACATGGCATAAGTGAAGGTCAATGGTCCTAATTGTCTCAGTATGTAACTTGATAGATATCAGCTGTAAACATAGATGTATATGTCTCAATGATTTGCCAAATTTAGTAAAATGAACATCAAGTTGTATAATGTAATAATATTTTTATATGAGAGCATGTGTACTCTAGCATAGGTATATATGTCAAGCCTTACTAAATAAGCAGAGTAGACACAGTTGTACAATTATTTGTATAGAAACATATGTGGACTAACCTGATCCAATAATGCAGCAGACATAGAGACCATGGGTAAGAAAGTAAATCCTGAAAAAATGTGTTTGCCTGAGAAAGAAAAGAAGAAAAGGTTGTGTGAAAAGCCGTGTTATATATGAAACAAAAAAGTGCAGGGAATGCAGATGAAGCACCAGGTGAGTGCTAGGGTGGGGAGAGTGTATTTACCTTGATATGCAAACAGCTATGGAAATCTCTGTGGTGTGCATAGTATTGGTGAGTGAAGGAAGTGATCTCAGCCATGTCTCACCCTTGACTTTTATCACTGAAGGGGTCCGGTCCACTCCGCCCCCAACGCCATGCGAGGATGGAGTGGTGCGCCGGGGGCATCAGCTGCCAATGGGCGCACGCATGCACAGTGGACTCCCGTCCATGCAAGATGACAAACTGCAGTGCCACTGGGTGACAGCGCAACTGCGGAAGCCACCCAATGGGTGTAGGAGCATAGCGCCAATATGCCTGTGGCCCCTCCACAAAATCCATAGGACGAAGGGGGGGGGGGGGAAGCAGGAGACAAAAATTTCCCTTAGCATATCGCAGCTCCCATGCCAGACAAAAAATACGCTAACCGCCAGAGGAGACAGCAAGGGACACAAAGGCCACAGAACACCACCACTGTTGGAGGCAAGGCCAGAGGCTAAAACATGTATATGAAATATATTTGTGAAACATAGTGGCTGGTGGTGACAGCAGGCCAGTTTTTGGGCTAAATGGGTGTCTTCCACCCAGGTTCAATAGAAGCAAAATAAAATATAAGGTCTGCAGTCACCAGTGACACACCTCCATCCCTATATACAGTCAGGTCCATAAATATTGGGACATCGACACAATTCTAATCTGTTTGGCTCTATACACCACCACAATGGATTTGAAATGAAACGAACAAGATGTGCTTTAACTGCAGACTTTCAGCTTTAATTTGAGGGTATTTACATCTAAATCAGGTGTAGGAATTACAACAGTTTGTATATGTGCCTCCCACTTTTTAAGGGACCAAAAGTAATGGGATAATTGGCTGCTCAGCTGTTCCATGGCCAGGTGTGTGTTATTCCTTCATTATCCCATTTACAAGGAGCAGATAAAAGGTCCACAGTTCATTTTAAGTGTGCTTTTTGCATTTGGAATCTGTTGCTGTCAACTCTCAATATGAGATCCAAAGAGCTGTCACTATCAGTGAAGCAAGCCATCATTAGGCTGAAAAAACAAACCCATCAATATAAAGGAATAGTAGTAGTAAAAAAAGCACTGGATTTAATTAACTTTTTTTTTTTTTGGTTAATTCTCCTTTAAGGGGGTGTGGCAGGGTGCGTGTCCTATGCCTACATACGTTTGCTAGTAGGTGTCCCTCATTCCCATCTCAAAATGTTGGGAGGTATGCAATGTGCTTTGGTACAGCCACTACTAGTTTCCATTGGGAGAGTCTGTCACCCTAAAACAGGAAGTTCCTCAGTTTGTCAATCCAAGGTAAAAACGTACTGGCCTGGATCTACTACATATATACTACATTAAAAATGATGTCTTTCATATATGTCGTTTTTATAAGGCTTTATATTCAAAACATACACCCGCACAGCATATCCAGCATTGTTCCACTGTGATCTGCTGTTTGGGTGACACAAACTGGGTTGTGTGCCGCTATCTTGGCCCTTTTTTGGGAGCAGTAGCGATGCCCCTGGCTGCTTTGTGTGCTCGATCCTGCAGCCTCCTGGGTGATGTGATGCAAGCATTACAGGGGGCTGCAGGACCAAGGACATATCATTCTGGAATGGCAGTGAGGGGCAGTGCCAAAAAAAAAATAAAAATTTGATGAACAGAAAAATAATGCAATTCTGCTTGGGTGGGATACAGTAATTAAATGGAACTAACATTTTTTTGGGAGTTAAGTTTTGCTTTACCCACTTTTTTCTTTAAGAATCCATGCACGCTTAAAAAAAAAGCTGCTTCTGCAGGCGTTATGCAGCTAAACATACTAATGTGCTTGGACACATAGGATAACATTGGGCTGCTTCTACCGGCAAATTTTAAGCTCAGTGTTTAAAGGCCAAAAAACCCTCTTAGTTTGCATTTTTGGGAGTTTTCTGGCAGAGAAACGCTAAACACTAGTACGAAAACGCTCTATATGAGCGTTTTTTCTGCCAAGGGAACTTGTGTTTTTTTAAGCCCAGTGTTTATGGGACCCTAGGCAGTGTAGTATATACTAACACAGTGTATTGAAGTGGTTAAAAATGGCATGGGGTCCCCCCAAAATCCATACCAGGCCCTTCATGTCTGGTATGGATTTTAAGGGGAACCCCTTTCCAAAATGTTAAAAAAAATGTTGTGGGGGTCCCCCCCAAAATCTATGCCAGACCCTTATCTGAGCATGCAACCTTTCAGGCCAGTAAAGGGGGGGACAAACGAGCACCCTCTCCTGAACCGTACCAGGCCACATGCCCTCAACGTTTACATTACCAGTTGCCCCGCCCTAGCCTATATAAATAGCTGTCACAGCCAAGAGACAGCAGTTGGCAGGAGGCCTCCCATCGAGGCGGAGCTTTTTTTTTTTGTTGCTATTTTTCGGGTCTGTCGGAGTCATGATTGAAGATGGATATTGCAGGACACTTTTTTTTTAAAATAAAGGAATTGTCAAAAACTCCTGTCGTTGCTACTCTTTTTACACTTTTTTGGTGAATGGGTAGGGGTACAATATACCCGATACCCATTCACATAGGGGGCCAGGATGTGGGAGCCCCCTTGTTAAATGGGGCTTCCAGATTCTAATAAGCCCCCCGCCCGCAGACCCCCACAACCACCGGGCAAGGGTTGTAGGGATGAGGCCCTTGTCCTCATCAACATGGAGACAAGGTGCTTTGGGGGGACCCCAAAGCACCCTCCCCATGTTGAGGGCATGTGGCCTGGTACAGTTCAGGAGGGGGGGCGCTCGCTCGTCCCCCCTATCCTGCCTTCCAGGCTGCATACTCATGTAAGGGTCTGGTATGTATTTTAGGGGGGACCCATGCCATTTTTTTTAATTTTGGCACAGGGTTCCCCTTAAAATCCTTACCAGACCTGAAGGGCCTGGTATGGATTTTGGGGGGACCCCCATGCCATTTTTTTGTTTAATTTTGGCGTGGAGTTCCCCTTAATATCCATACAAGACCTGAAGGGCCTGGTATGGACTGGGCGGGGGGGGGGGACGCACGCCGTTTTTTTCAAAGTTTTTTTAACCACTAGGCATCCGCGCTATAGCAGAAAGACGGCTACAGCGCGGACGCCAATTGCCGGGGGGCATCCCTGGACATCCTCCTGTTTACGCCCGCGGGCGCACATCGGGGAAATTCAGTGCTGGCCGTGTCCCTTGGACACAGCCAGTCACAGATCGCTGTAAATGGCCAATCACAGCGGCCGTTTACAGCACGGTCGGAGCTTCCAATGAGAGATGATCTCATATGTAAACATATGAGATCATCTTTCATCGCCGGCTCTCCCTCCTCACACAGGGAGAGCTAACAGCTGCAGCGGTGAGTGTCAGCAAAACAAAAAATAAAGTGACCACAGTACCTGTCAGTGCCATCTGTCCCCAGTGCCACATATAAGTGCCATCTGTCAGTGCCACATATTAGTGCCATCTGTCATCAGTGTCACGTGTCATTAGTGCCATCTGTCATTAGTGCCACCTGTCATTAGTGCCACCTGTCATCAGTGCCACGCACCATCTGTTATCAGTGTCACGTGCCATCAGTGCCACATATTAGTGCCATCTGTCATCAGTGTCATGTGTCATCAGTGCCACGTATTAGTGCCACATGTCATCAGTGCCATGTATTAGTGCCATCTGTCATCAGTGTCACGTGTCATCAGTGCCACATATTAGTGCCATCTGTCATCAGTGCCACGTTAGTGTCACGTGTCACTGTCCTAGTGCTCCAGGGCCTTCAAAAGTGTAATAGGTAGTCAACAAGTTAGATGTGTAATGTATGCTTCTAGAACACCTGTTGGCGCTCCCTGCATGTTGGGCCTCTCTATGTGGCCAGGCTGTGAAAAAGTCCCACACATGTGGTATCATAATACTCAAGAGGAGTAGCAGAATGTATTTTGGGGTGTTATTTGTGGTATACACATGTCATTGTAATAGGTTATTTCTCTCACATGGCAATTCTGTGGAAAAATAAAAAATAAACAAATCTTCATTTTGCAAAGAATTGTGGGAAAAAATGACAACCTCAAAAAGCTCACCATGCACCTTATTAAATACCTTGGAATGTCTACTTTCAAAAAAAGGGGTCATTTGGGGGGTATTTGTACTTTCCTGACTTGTTTAGGGTCGCAAGAAATAAGATAGGCCACCAGTGCATCAGGTGTGATCAATTTTTTATGATTTGCGCCACAGCTTGTAGACTCTCTAACTTTCACACAGACCAAATAATATCCACTAATTTGGGTTATTTTTAACAAAGATATGTAGCAGTATAAACTGTGGCCAAAATTTATGAAGAAAAATTAATAAATTTGCAAAATTTTATCACAGAAACTAATAAAAATGCGTTTGTTTTTTTTCCAAATTTTCAGTCTTTTCATTTATAGCGCAAAAAATAAATAACCCAGAGGTGATCAAATACCACTAAAAGAAAGCTCTATTTGTATGAAAAAAGGACAAAAAATTCCTACAGTATTACATGACTGAGTAATCGTCATTCAAAGTGTGAGAGCACCGAAAGCTGAAAATTGGTCTGGTCACGAGGGGGGTTTAAGTGCCCAGTTGTCAAGTGGTTAATCTATATTGCCGGGATCCGACAATACATTACAGCCACAAGCAATTTAAAATTACATTTTTTCCTTTAGAAATGTCATTTGTGCTGCGGGACTGTAATAAACACCAGAAAGATGCGCTACTTTACAGGCAGACTAAGGGACCCCAGGCACGATATTTAAAGGAATATTACATTTTTATTGTTTCACGTTAATTTTTTTTTGCATTGATACATGTTCCCTGGCGCAGTACCCGGATCCCCATACACTTTTTTATGGCAATAACTTGCATATAATATAGGCCTTTAAAATGAACACTTTTAATTTTTCATGTTCGTGTCCCATAGACTTTAACGGTGTTCACAGAAATGTTTTGCCTGTTCTCATGTTCTGGTGCGAACCGAACCGGGGGGTGTTCGGCTCATCCCTATTAATCATTAACTGTGGTAGATTGATCCCCTGCCTACACTGATCACCATCACGTAAAGGGACACTACATTTTCAGTGTGCTTCTTTTCTGGCCAAAACTGTTATATATTTTATGATGAATAATTTATTAATTTAAATATTTGGATAATCTATTGATCATGCAAATTTTCCATGACCTATAGGTCCAATCATTTTAGTAGGGGTTTCCTGAGACCTGAAAACTATTTGAAGGGTTCCTCTATGCTAAAAAAAAAAGTAGAGAGAGTCTACTCTAAAGAAACGTCTTTTCAGCCTCACAATAGATTGTCTAGCTCTGTTCGCAAGCCTTAATCACCACCTTGTGGTACAACATTGAACTTCTAAGTTACTGTAGTATTGTATAAAAGCCTAGAAAAGCTGCATCAGACAGATCATAGGTTCACATGGGAGCCATATAGTTTTGTGCTCCCAGATCAATAAGAAATTGACTTGAGGGCATCCTAAACTTGGGTTGTGAAAAGGAGCAGCAAATCTGCTCCCAAGTACATATAAATTGAAGCAGAACTATATTTGCCTCTCCTCCAGCAATGCAATGCTACATCCTCAAGCTCCTTCACCTACGAATATATCTTCTCGGGCTTGGGATCTTCCACCATCTTGATTGGCCAGCATGACAAAATTTCTGATGCATGCTCAAGCAAGTTCTTAACGCCACCTGGTTTGTACACTGAACAGCTCAGTTTACATATGTAAAGAGTTTCTGAGGGAGGAAGATAAGAATAATTTTTTGTAGATGAGTAGATGTGTATTTCTGCTTGCAAATTTTAAATATTTTTTGCCTAAGGTCTTTACCAATCTTTATTTAGAAAAAAGGAATTTAAAACATTATAAAAAAGAAAACAATGTTTCCATATGCTTTAGGCAACAAAATAGACATTTCACACAATTCAGTTAGACTACCTTCACACTGAGGCGGTTTTCAGGCATTTTAGTGCTAGAAATAAGCTCTAAATAACGACTGCAAACCCCCTCCCATTTTAGTGACTTTTCACACTGGGGCGGTGGGCATGCGGGACGTTAGGAAAAGTCCTGCAAGCAGCATCTTTGGGGTGGTTTGGGAGCACTGCATATAGTGCTCCCAAAATGCCCTGCCTATTAAAATGAATGGGCAGCGCTTCCAAAGCGCTTGAAAAGCGCAACAAGGGCGCTTTTAACCCCATCAGCCGCTAGCAAAGGTTAAAAGCGCCTCGCTAATGGCCCAAAAACGAGCAGGGCACTGCATTGTGAAAGTAGCCTTATACACAGCAGCTCTTCTTTCTTTGAAAGCATCCCAACAAGTATAACTGCGTGCTGGGCTTGTTAAAGAGAAAAAAAGAGATATATCATTTGACCTGAGCCTCAATGGCCAGTAAAGAACCCACAGGGCCCATGTCTTCTAAAAGTAATTTAGAGTATTATGAAGAGTACGTGTAAGTTTATTATTAACCATCACCTATATCAGTTTGCCTCACACAGTTTGTGGAAATAGTAGTGTTTCCAATTTTTTGTGATGCTATCCCACCAACCCCAAACTTTTGGTAAACTTAGGAATTTCTGGTCAAACTTAAGAAATAGAGCACTCTCTGGTAACTTGTTTATGTTAACATGGGTTACTGAATATATTATGTTGTAAATTTTTATTGACAGCACAGAGGAGTGCAGGAGCATGTACGTCCGAGGATGAGACCCAAGAGCTCTTCCTCCAGACCGTAGCCCCTCCAATGAACAAGGTACTGAATGCGCCCATGAAACCTATGGGAATCAATGATAGATTGAATCTCATACTCCTCATGGTTGTCAACCTGGATGTGGCACTTAGGTGGTATAGCAGTTGCACACCAAATCTTTTAATAAAGAAACAGGAAATACATTAGAAATATGCAGGTTGAAAGGAAGAGCTAATGCGCAGGCCATTGGGTCGATCTTACGGAGAATGCGGAAAGGCCCAATATATCGCAGCGCCAGTTTTAGTGAGGGAACACAAAGTATGAGATTACAAGAAGACAGCCAGACCCTCTCCCCAACTTGGTAGGGCGCAGGTAGGCGTCGGCGGTCATCATGGAGTCTGTACCTCTCGCTGGCGTGTTATAGGGATTCTTGGACCTGCACCTAAGTGGAATGGAGTTGACGAAGATGTTCCTCTAATGCAGGAATTCCTTGTGGAACAAGTGTGCAGGGCAACATAAATGACTGGAACCCATAATTCTCCATAAACTGAGACAATTCGGAAGCGTCATTGATGGCGCTATTATGAGCAAACTCCACCCAAGGTAATAGGTCAGACCAGTTGTTATGGCGATCAGAAATACAGCAACGTGGAACTGCTCCAAGGCTTGGTTAGCCTGTTCTGCTGCCCCATTGGACTGCTGGTGATATGCCGAGGAGAAGGAAAGCTGAATTCCCAACTGTGCACAAAAGGCTCGCCAAGGTCAGATGATCGAGGTTCTTTTCACCCAGGCTGCAGCCAGAGTGGGTGTGCGTGGAGCAGCAACAAAAGTGTAGGCCTGAAGCCTCGGCCTTGCCACGTGTGTCAGGGGCTCTATCGGAGAGAGCCTCGTCATTGCTGGGAGGCATGGGAGAAGAAGTTACCAGAGGGTCAACCACTCTTGTTGCTGGAGGCATATGTAGAGGGATGGAGTTTTGAAAGAGTACCAGTGAAGACTCTTCATCAGGTAGGGACTGTGAAGTGGCTGGGATAGCTTCAAGAGGAATCCAGTGGGTAGCTGTGAGCTGAGTTTGTTGCTTTAGGAGACAGCAGTTGCTACGAAATACAGGTTGCTGAATTCAGCTTAAAGGCCCTTTTTCTGTATAGCTGTCTGCCTAGTTATATTTTTGTCTAGGAAGTCTCCCAATTTGCTATTGCATTGTTCTATGGGTGTCCTTTGCCCTATCCCTCTCTCCCACATTTTCCTATTAAGGGAAATTAAACTATTTTTCTTTTAAAAAAGTGACTGGCGTCCATCTTTTTCCACATTTCACAACACCCACTATGCCTAGTAACCTGCACCCTGAGGAGGAATGTCAGCCCTCCCTGGCTCTGGGAGTCACCACAGGGCCTCTGGAGGTTGGGGAGAGCGCTACATTATGGTCAGTCAAAATGAGGACCAGCACAGTGGTACCCTCAAGGAGATGCTTCGATTCTTTAAGAGCCAAAATGATGGCTAACGATTCTCTGTCTCCAATCTCATAATTGCATTCTGCAGGAGACAATTCCCTTAAAAAAAGTAGCCACAGGGATGCATAGAGCTTTCAGAGGTAGGACGTTGAGACAGGAGGGCACCTACTCCAGTCTCTGATGCATCAACCTCAAGAATGAAGGGTAATGTAGGATCAGGATGTGCCAGCACAGGAGCTGTAGCAAAAGCGGTCTTGAGCGACTCAAAGGCTTTAATGGAATCCGGGGGACCAATTTTGTGGGTTGCTGTCCTTCCTGGTCATATCAGTCAGGGGTTTGACCAGAGAAAATAAATAACAAATAAATTTCCGATAATTGGCAAAGCCAAAAAAAACCTTGTAGAGGACGTAGACCTACAGGTCGAGGCCACTGTAAGACTGTAGATAGTTTTTCTGGGTCCATCGAAAATCCCACAGTGGAAATGACATAACCCAAAAATGTAACCTGTTCACGATGGATATGTAAAAACCTTGTGAGCTGCTATGGTTATCCAAATAAGCTTCTAGTACTACCCACACTTCCTAAACAAGTGACTAAACAAGATATATCAAAATAATAAGTGCAGCGCTGCACTTATTTTGATATATCATGTTTATGATGGAACTCTCACTTTTCCAACTTTGCAATACAGGTTATTTTCTCTCAACCCCTGTAACACACAGGAGATGTCTGTGTGGTGGTTCTCTAGAGATTTTGAATATATGAGAAGTTAATCGAGGTAAACCAGAATACATTGCTGCAGCATATCTCGGAGGACATTGTTAATGAATTCTTAGAGAACTAGGAGTAGTGTTGCAGAGACCAAGGGCATTACAAGGTATTCGTAGCATCCGGTCCAAGTATTAAAACACAGTTTTTTCATTTGTCGCCTGCCTTAATCCTCACAAGATTATATGCCACTCTCAAATCGAGCTTAGTGAAAATAGTTGTTCCCTTGAGGCAGTCAAATAATTCCGTAATCAATGGAATCGGATAAGCATTCTTTACTGTAATGCGATTGAGACACCTATATAATCGATACAAGGTCTCAGTTCACAAAGGAAAAAGAGAGCACCGGCAGGAAACGAGGATTTGCGGATGACCCTAATTCATAGGTCCCAACTGTCCCTGATTTGGAGGTACTGTCCCTGATTTGGAACAATGTCCCCCTGTCCCACTTTCCCTCTCATTTGCTCATTTGTCACGATCTATATAGTTGTATACAAAATGCACTTTCTATTTATCAATAAAAGTGTTTTCCAGTGCAAAACCTTTCATCCAATTTCTAAATTACTGCATTTGTAAATTTTAAAAGCCAATATAAATGAATAGTTGTGGTAAAAAAAAAGCCCTTGTGGATTTCATTAACCTTTTTTTGGTTAATTCTCCATTTAAGGGGGTGTGGCAGGGGGCATGTCCTATGCCTACATACGTTTGTTAGTAGGTGTCCCTCATTCCCATCTCAAAATGTTGGGAGGTATGCCCTAATCGCTTTCTGAAAACATCTATTACTGCATTGTGGCAACAAGAGAGAACCTCAGCATGATGCAAATCAAAAGAAGGACTGTGCCTCTGTAACCAAGGATCAATGATCAAACAATGATCACCGCACCAGGTTAAGAGACAAGGAAATTACTTGAATTTGGATTAGCTCACAGTGAAGACCCCCTAGCCCCTACAGCCATGGTCAATGGAGCAGTTTAATGAGTCACATGGGCAAGCAGTAAAGGTCTCCCATCAATAGCTTTACTGGAAAGTGGGTGACACGAAAGCCCTATCTATGAACGAGCCTGCAGCCCCAGAATCGTTTAGAGCCTGGATATTGAGGGAAAACTCATACCAGGGAAGGGTAACCAGAACTAGAGGCTTATCCTTCAGGATAGCTGGGGACACAAAAATTCCACATAAGGTCTGTCCCCTACAGGACCTTAGGTGTGGGCGTTTCCCAGACAGGTACGACAAGACTAAAATAAGTAACCTGCCTGGCCACAGTAAAGGCACAATCTTTCCCTCCTCCTAAAGGCCCTCTCTTTAGCAGAGAGACGTGTGAAGCCCAGCTGCATGGGCTCTACTTCACTGGAGAACTCGGATCCAGGAGGTGTGAGAGGTGAGGGAGGCATGGGAGGGTATGCAAAGTTCTGAGCCAAACACACAGGAGACTTCCACAACCCCCCTAAAGGAAGGTTTCTCTTGGATTCTGGTATCAATGAGAATGGCAAACAGGATAAACTCCTCAAGACTCCTAAGTATGTCTCATGCTGCAATCTCATCTTTAATGTTATCCGAGAGACCATGAGAAAAAGCAGCCACGAGGGTCTCATTGTTCCAACCAACCTCTGCTGCCAGAATACGAAATTCCATGACGTAGTCAGCAACAGTTCTCGTACTCAGTTTGATGGACATGAGGCTTTTGCAGCAGAAGTGGAGCAAGCCGGAAAATCAAAATACCCTTTTGAAGGAGGCCACAAACTCAGGGTAATTCTGGACAACAGATTTTTGTATCTCACATAGAGGGTTTGCCCAAGTGAAGGCTCTATCAGAAAGCAAAGAAATAATGAAGCCTACTTTGCTTCTGTCCGTGGGGAACGCCTGGGGCAGTATCTCAAAATATATTCCAACCTGGTTGAGAAACCCTCTGCAGTGAGCTGGATTGCTGCCAAAATGCTGGGGAACTGGAGCGGAACCAGTCAAACTTCTTACAGAGTTAGTATTAGAGGCGGGTGCCTGCACAGAGACCGAAGCAGCAGCAGGGATGGCTTGCAACACTGGTTGTACGGGAGCAGCCGGACTGCGAGGATTCAGGTGAGCAGTCCTGATCATCCAATCTGGAAAAAATATTACAACTAGGTGGATTGCCTGCATCTTCTGAATTCATGGCCTTTGTCTAATGTCAGGGACCATGAATAAGGTAAGTCACTACGGAAACAATATATGGCTGGTAATTAACTGACAGCTGAGCAGCCTTGAGCACTGAGAAGAGAGCTGCTAGAAGCCCAGCCCTGGCAGAATCTGAGCCTCAACTCGGCTCTCTTCTCTTCTCAATCTGTTTGGAACCAAGGAATGTTGTGACCATTGGGATGACTTAAAGGGTGTACAAATGTAAAACATCTAGTTCGGTAAATAGTTAAAAGGCTTCTGTTGTATGGACTCTTCCTTCTCCTAACCTCAAGATCGGAATGTCTTCTGGAAATTAAAATTGTACTGGGTGAGGCTGCTTTTGGGATTTGTTACTGTAAGGTCTGGGGAAGGTATGGAATGTTCTACTGTTGTGCTGCGAAGGTCAGGCCAGGGGCCTCTGGAATGGTTCTCAGGGGAGGATTCTGCACCCATAGCACCTCAGCATGTCTAAGGGGACCAACCAATGGCAGGCAGGAATGGGTTAAACAAGTCTTCCACATGGCTGTGCACATGGAGGACTTGCTCCCCAGCACATGGCTAGGCCATGACACAACGTATGGCAGCACCAGACTCCACAACAATGTAAAATAATGGTAATAAATAATGCATTTTTTAATTAGTTCTGAAGTCCATAGTCCATCTTCATCCCCCCCTTTCTGCCTGCTGAAGTAAATACAAAAATTCCCATGTAAGCTTCAAGTCATTCTTGGTTGCAGCATCATGACCACGGTGTGTGTACAGTCCTGTGTGGCTGCTTGTAACGGTTCAGGCAGGCAGTTGTGGTCTGGTAAAACCACGGCTAAAGAACCTGGTTTTACCTCTCCCTAGAAGCACATGTGGACAAAGTCTTAAACTTACATTGAAGAGTCACATGCTTCTCCATACTCTGATGTACTGGGTATTTTACAATGAATGGAACAGTGAGAGTGCAAAGGTGCTGGCTGTGTTAAAGTGATTGTAAAGGGTTTTTTTCTGTTTCTTTTTTAAATAACAAACATGTCATACTTACCTCCTCTGTGCAAGGTTTTTGCACAGAGTAGCTCCGATCCTCCTTTTCTGGGGTGGCCCGGCAGCACTCCTCTTCATCAGGTGCCCCCACAGAAATCCGCTTTCCATGGGGGGCACCCGTGTGGGTGCAATAACGAGTCCTGCTGCACCGTCCATTGACACAGACAGCAGGACTAAGCCCTGCTCCCGTCTCCCGTGTCACTGGATTTGATTGACAACAGCGGGAGCCAATGGGGAGACAACGGCTGGAGTTGCTGGGCTTGTGCACGTCGCTGGAATGGATGGGCTCAGGTAAGAAAAAGGAAGGGGCTCTGGGGGCAGCTGCAGCGCAGAAGGTTTTTCACCTTAATGCATAGAATGCATTAAGATGAAAAACCATGAGACTTTACAACCTCTTTAAGCTGTAATACAGAGCAGGCGTGCGCACATAGAGGGGGAGGGGGGGTGCTCGTACAGGATTCCATAGGTTCGGGTGGTGCAGGGGGAACATACAGAATGAGAAATGTGTCAGTGTGGCTGGTGGACACTTTTTTTAAAAGGAAGATTTTTTTTTTAAGCTATAAAGTGTAACTAAAGTGTAACTTATATTATTATTATTATTACCTTTTTATGAAAAAAGACATTAATGACACTAACTTCATCTCAATAATAAAGAAGAACTTCAGCCAACTATAATAAAATAAAATAACGTATTAAAAAGATACAATAGCAAAATCAGTGTTTGCTGCAATATTCAGTGGATTACATGCTCTTATACATCTTGTGAGTTGCCGCTTGTGATTTTTATAGTCTTTTTCCTATATTCTGCATTGAGGTGATTGTAGCCGTATTAGTGCTATTGCGACAGAGAAAATTGAGTACTGTCCGTGATACTTTTTTTATTTGCACTAACATATACAATTTTTCAGGACAAGCTTTACTGTACTGCTTGGACCTTGAAGAAGGGGACATACCCTGAAAGCTTGTCCTGAAAAATTGTATGTTAGTGCAAATAAAAAAAGTATCATGGACAGTACTCAATTTTCCCTATATTCTGCATTAAGCCGGCTCCCTCTGCTGTTTCCTTTATATATTGCAGTGATTACTTCAGTCTCATTGAAGAGTTGCCACAGATATCTTTGGACTTATGCCGTGTACACACGAGCGGACTTTGGACGGACTGAACTCCGAAGGACTTTTCAACTGACTATTGACGAAACGGACTTGCCTACACACGATCACACCAAAGTCCGACGGATTCGAACGTGATGAAGTACGACCGGACTAGAATAAGGAAGTTCATAGCCAGTAGCCAATAGCTGCCCTTGCGTCCCTTTTTGTCCGTCGGACTAGCACACAGACGAATGGATTTTTCTACCGGACTCGAGTCCGTCGAAAAGATTTGAAACATGTTCTATTTCTAAAGTCCGTCTGATTTTTCGACAGCAAAGGTCCGATGAAGCCCACACACGATCGGATTGTCCGCCGGATTCGTTCCGTCTGACCTTTGCTGTCGAAAAGTCTGCTTGTGTGTACACGGCATTATAGATTTTTTAGTATAATCCTACACCCCCATAGCACATTCACCTGTATGATTACGTTGTAGCTTAGCTGTATCCCTACCTACGCCATTCTGGATAATTCTCTATTTTACTGCAATCCACAGATTTCCTCTTCAGTATTTTTTTTCTGCCACTAGTTATCCTCAAACTGATGGATGGAATCGTTCAACCCCACATCCTCTGAGCCCGGGTTGTTGTGGACCTGTTCCAACCTGTGACTGGACAGAAAAAAGAACTGCAAGAGGCTAATACCAGGTCAACTTTTGGACGTACACTGCTTGTATTTACATGCAATGCCAAATCAATGATTATAGGGCTGCATTAATTAGGTTTATTATATCTGTCTAGAGTTCAGCTTTCATTCAACATATACCCTATAGCTATACAAAAGATAATGAGCAAAGCTATAAATGTAAAAGAAGAAGGTAAATATTTTTCTTTCCAGCAGCAGGATGTGAACTTGTCCCCCGAAGTCTGCTAGGAAACGTTTTGGGGTGTTGATCTCATGGGTCACCTACAACTCTTACTGCTTTCTACCTGTAGCACACCCCTTAGGGAGCTGGGATCCCCCACCCTGCACAGCCAGGCACACCGAATTTCCACAGGCACTCAGAGACAGAGAACAATCCGTGACTTTGTTTTTGTTATTTCTTGAGGGATAATAACTTGGATAGGGATGGGAAGTTATGAGATGCCCATTTGACTTCACAATAAAACTTCAGGGACAACTTTTCCTATATACAGTCTCTATATACAACTCCTCTTCTTCCTCCAACACTCACTTACAAAACCAAGCTGGAACACTGTAAATTATCCAGCAGTCACTCAGTCAGCTGAAGCAATAACCCATTACATGCAGGAACCCAAGGCCCCTTAGATGTGTAGCAAAAGTTCAGTGTCCAACTTACATTTCTCCTGTAGCTACTGATCCCAGCACCACCTCACCAGGCACTGCCAACCCACCTGGCTGCAGCTGCCCTTTTACTAGCCCTCCTGGCCAACTACCCGCCACAGTCCTATAGACTGCACACTTATCAGCCCACCCGGCTAACTCTCAGGAGATCTTCCAGACGTGCTGACCTGCTCCCGCTGTCCTCTCTCCCGTGCTTCCAGGAAAGGCTTCCTCTGTGTGTTTTGGGGGCCCTTCCAGCACCTGAGCCCTGGCCCGAGATCACCCCCCCTCCCAGACTAGGGGGCACTCTCAAGGGCCACCGACACCCTCCTCAGCACTTCATCTCCATCTTCCCCCCAACTGTCCCTGCTGGTCTGCTCCCTTCCAGACCCTTTTTGCTAGGGATTGGTTGAGGTCCTCATAAATATGCATGACAGCCCTTCCTAGCTTCTACCCACTACATCTAGAACATTCTTCAATGTTCCAGAAAACAGGGGGAGGCACCAGAAGAGCTGTCAGATGAGTCATCCAGCCCCCTGAGTCACTAAACCCTGACCCAGATTCACAACCCAAGCCTGGCTCTCAGCCAAGCTAAATTTCCTACACTGACAACTACTTCTAGCACACACTAGAGGGTGCTACAGACCTGCACTTATTGTAGGATAAAGTAGTGATATGGAGGTCATCAGAAGGGACCAGTGAGAGTTGGGGTGGGGGGGCCCAGGAGATCAACACTCCTGGAATTGTCAGTTTCCCAGTGGACTTTGAGGGACAATCAGAGAAAGCAGTACAGGCTGTGGGAAAGGTATTTACCGTCTTCTATACTACTTTTGGTCCGACTTCAATACAACTTGCATTGACTTCTGTTAAAGAAGTCATATGCAAGCCACCATGAAGTTGCACCGGCACGTCGGATTCAAAGTTGAGGCAATGTCAACCGAGCCTAAAGCTAAACTCCATTTTTCCTCTCTGTCTTGCAACGTTGTACAGTCTCCTCTCCTGTGCTGAAATGTCTTCCTCTGATTTCACTGCACACTCTCAGCTTCTCACAGCATGCATTAGAAGCTGCAACAACTAAGATGACCAACTCAGACCATCTCATTTTGCTGTCTGGAGGACATAAAGCATCATCTAGCTCCTTCCTCCCCAGCCAAAATGTCAGTGGCCCACCCCTTTTATGCATTGGATTTCTGATTTTTTTCAATCACAGGGTCTCAGCATCACATGTGGACATGCAAATGCAGCCTGCCTACGTACTCCCACTCCTATAGCCTGAGTCTGACATCCACTCCTTAAAAGCATTTTTTAATTTGTATAACTTCTCCCAAGAACCAGCCCACTGTCTCAATCATGACTGAGGGCTCTGATATAATGAATACTGATTTAGGCTGCTGAGAAGCTTTTCAGAAAGCTACCAAACTCTTTTGGCCTTTTCGACCAGACATATTCTGCCTGGATTGCATAGAAAAGCAGAGACCCAGTGAAAAAATAGCATGTTGATAAAAGTGGAAAGGAGGAACCAGGGAGGGCAAAATAAATATATACCTTTAGGCCACTTTAACACGGGGCGGATCCGTTTTGACAGACTCTGCTTGCTGAAAGGGGATCTCCCCGCTGAGCAGGCAAGTGACAGGTCGTGTGAAAGGGGCCTTATACATATAATTACATATTACAATTATTGTTATTGAGCCAGCATACTTCAGAACCACCACTAGGTGTCAGTGTAAAGCCTTTACAGAAACAAAAATTCTTCTTAAAACCTTTTTTATGAGATTTTAATGAACAGAGTATTGGTATAGGCCTATTGAAGGAGCAGTGGCTCCGAGCGCGTAGCCTTCTCCCAACCTCCCTGCTAGCCCTCCTCCCTGGACGATCCCACCCCTGGATACCGAACCCGGAAGCCGACGGACGACCTGTGACGTCATGCAAGCTCCACATGCGCTCCACGCCGGCCCCTAGCCTCTTCCTGATGGCCACAGAAGGAGCTCCCGGCTGGTAATCCACCTTCTGAAGCCCAGCATCCCTGCAGCGTCACCACCACAGGATCAGAGGGAACACCGAGGACCACATAGCTATACAGATGAGCCTTTTATATGTTTTTATCCTGTAAGTGTGTTTTTACCTGGTGTCATTAAACATCATTTGTTAATACTACACTCAGGTGGCGCTTCCTTCTCTACCCCTCTCTCATGTGATTTTAATGAGATTTGTTGAATAAAATGTGTATAAGTAAAATAGATCTCCTGCAGCTAACATCAATACTGTATATCCCCTGCAACAATAGCATAGTTGCCAACATTGCAAAAAAAAATGTTGGACACTTTTTTGGCTGTAGGCGGAGCCGTACAATAATTAGGGGGCAGGGCATTCGTTTGTAGGTGTGGTTTAGAAAAAATAGAACGCTTTGCGCGCCGCAGCGAGAAATGGGCGTGATTTACGCGAAATTGTGGGCATGGCTTAAATGGGCGTGGCTCAAGAGGGTGTGGTTAGAGTCTGAGATGAATGAGGGATGGAGGGGGAGAGGGGGAAAGGGGGAGAGGGAAAGGGGGAGAGGGGGAAATGGGAGAGGGGAATGACGGGACAGCAACCCCAGATCCTACACAATAAAAATATGTGTATTCTAGAAAGTTTAACAATCAGCAGATAAAGATACTCCAAACACCTGGTGTTAGCACTTCAATCATCCCGGCACCATGGTTGTTATGGTGTCAGGATGATTGAATCGCATTATTTCTATTATTACATTGTAATATAAAATGAAATCATTCAACTCACCATAATGCAGAATCAGTGGGAGCCCTGAGCATGTCACCTGCTACGTCGCCTGCCACCATATGCCATCAGGTTCCCCCAGCAGAGTCTGTCCTTACATCAGGTGCCCCAGCAGAGTGTCTCCTTCCATCAGGCATTCCCAGTACAGTACCTCTTACGTCAAGTGTCCCCAGCGAGTGTGTTGGCTGCAGTCTAGCTACATCTCCTCAAGAGTGGTGACAAGGGGAGAGAGGTGTGTGGGTGGAGGCATGGTGACTTGGGGTGTTACAGGCTGACTTGGGTAAGGGTGGAGACAAGGTGGTGATTTGGGGGTGCAGGCATGGTGGTGACTAGGCCGGAAGGGGTGCAGGCATGGTGGTGACTAGGCTGGAGGGGGTGCAGGCATGGGGGGAGGGGGATGCAGGCATGGTGTTGTCATGGAGGAGGTGGGTGCAGGTATGGTGGTGATATGGAGGGAGGGGGGTCAGGTATGGTGGTGATATGGGGGGAGGGGGGTCAGGTATGGTGGTGATAGGGGGGAGGGGGCCAGGGCTGGACTGGGACAAAAATGTGGCCCTGGACTTCATCCAGACCGGCCCAGGGCACAACACATCAGGGTACGGTACATCAGGCCACAAAAGGGCACAAGGCACATCAGGATACAAGGCACATCAGTGCACAGCATATCAGTGTACAGCACACCAGGCCACATCAGGGTACAGGGCACAGCACATCAGGGTATGGAGCCCAGAACATCAGCGTATAGGGCACATCAGGGCACAACACATCAGGGTACAGAGCCCAGCACATCAGCGTATAGGGCACAGCACATCAGGGCACACAACATTGAGGCACAGGACATCGGGGCATATCAGGGCACAGGGGAACCGGGCCACAAGGCATATCAGGTCACGGGGCACATCAGGGCATAGGAGATCGGGGCACAGCACATCAGGGCACGGAGCACATAGCACATCAGGGCACATAGCACATCAGGGCACATAGCACATCAGGGCACATAGCACATCAGGGCACATGGCACATTATGGGGCACATCAGAGCACATGGCACATCAGGGCACATTATGGAAACATCATGGCACATGGCACATTATGGGGCACATCAGGGCACAGGGCACATTATGGGGCTCATCAGGGCACAGGGCACATTATGGGGCACATCAGGGCACATAGCACATCAGGGCACGGGGAACATCATGGCACAGTATGGAAAAATCAGGGCACATTATGGGGCACAGGGCACATCAGGGCATATAGCATATCGGGGCACATGGCACATTATAGGGCACATTATAGGGCACATTATGGGGCACATAGCACGTCGGGGCACATCAGGGCACGGGGCACATCAGGGCACATAGCACGTCAGGCACATAGCACATCAGGGCATGGGGCACGTCAGGGCATGGGGCACGTCAGGGCACATAGCACGTCAGGGCACGGGGCACGTCAGGGCATATAGCACGTCGGGGCACGTCAGGGCACATAGCACATCAGGGCACATAGCACGTCAGGGCACATAGCACGTCAGGGCACATAGCATGTCAGGGCACATAGCACATCAGGGCATGGGGCACATTAGGGCATATAGCACGTCGGGGCACGTCAGGGAACATGGCACATTATGGGGCACATCAGGGCACATTATGGGGCACATAGCACATCAGGGCATGGGGCACGTCAGGGCACATAGCACATCAGGGCACATTATGGCACATGGCACATTATGGGGCTCATCGGGGCACATGGCACATTAGGGCATGGGGCACCTCAGGGGGCACATTACCAACTAGCCAGTTGCACATAGCACGCCAGGGCACATAGCACACCAGGGCACATAGCACGCCAGGGCACATAGCACGCCAGGGCACGGAGCACGTCAGGGCACATAGCACATCAGGGCACGGGGCACGTCAGGGCACATGGCACATTATGGGGCACATCAGGGCACATTATGGGGCACATAGCACATCAGGGCATGGGGCACATGGCACATTAGGGCATGGGGCACCTCAGGGGGCACATTACCAAATAGCCAGTATGCAGAGTAACGCAGGAAGCGTGTCTGTAGTAAGTTCTCTCATGTCAGTGACTCACGAGCGGCTGCTCCCCGGCGGCCACCCCTCTCTTCTCGTCATAGACACTGAGGATTTCCTTGTGTTCAGTGGAGAGGGGGGAGGGGTCGCCAATCCCTGTAGCCAATAGGCTTCAGTGTACAATAGAATTTTCTATTTGTACACTGAAGAGAGAAGCCGATTGGCTGCCCCTCTACCCTGTACTGAACACAAGGGGAAACAACTGATTGACTCACTCGTGGGGCGACGGCGGCCATTTTTGTGGAGCCGTTGCCGTTTTTTTACAAAAACACTCACGATTTTCTCGGGACAATCCCAAAAATTCGGGAAAACACCTGGGACAAGATTAAATCGGGACGAGGGTCCCAAAATCGGGATTGTCCCGGGAAAATCATGACTGTTGGCAACTATGCAATAGATCCACCCGAAAGAATAGATCCCCCAGCAACCATAGATCTCCCAGCAGCAATAGACCCAAGCCTCAACAGTGGCTCCCCTCCGCAACAATAGGTCCCCCTGCAACAACATACCCCCCACCAGTTACAATAGACCCCCCCCCTGGCAACAATAAACTCCCTTAGCAACAATAGATCCCCCAGCACCCCTTGTTATTACGCAGTGCTGGAGGTGCCAGAGCCATGTAGAATATAAACATACAATTATAAATTGGGGAAATAATTATTTGATCCCCTGCAGATGTTGTAAGTTTGCCCACCTACAAATAAATTAAGGGTGTATAATTGTTATCATTAAATGATAGAGACAGAATATCAACCAAAAATCCAGAAAAAATACATGATACAAATGTTATAAATTGAGTGGCAGTTCAGTGAGTAAAAAAAGTATTTGATCCCCAAGCAAAACATGACTCAATACTTGGTGGAGAAAGCCTTGTTGGCAAGCACAGAGGTAAGACAAATCTTGTAGGTTTGCACACACTTTAGAAGAGATTTTGGTCCATTCTTCTTTACAGATCTTCTCTAAATCCCTAAATGAGTTGTAAAGTCTCAGGTTTTTTTTTCCTTAATGCATTCTATGCATTAAGGTGAAAACCCTTCTGTTCTGCAGCTCCCCCCAGAGCCCCCCTTTTTCTTATGTAAACCTGATCGTTTCAGCGACAAGCACAAGCCCAGTAGCTCCAGCCGCTGTCTCGGGTCCTCGTTGGATAGATTGATTGTCAATCAAATCCAATGACATGGGAGTCGGGGGGCGGGGCTGAGTCCTGCTGTTTGTGTCGAAGGACGCAGCAGCAGGACTCGGGAGCGCGCCCCCATGCAAATCGCCTCTCCGTGGGGGCACTTGCCAAAAAGAGGAGGAGCGCCACCAGGGGACTCCAGAAAAGGTGCATCGGGGCCGCTCTGTGCAAAACGCTTGCACAGAGCAGGTAATTATGACATGTTTGTTTTTTTTTTTTTTAAAAAAAACCTTTACAATCACTTTAAGGTGTCTTGGCTGTCGCTTGGCAACTCAAAGTTTCAGTTCCCTCCATAAATTTTCTATAGGATTAAGGTCTGTAGACTGACTAGGCCACTCCATAACCTTAATGTGCTTCTTCTTGAACCACTTCTTTGTTGCCTTGGTGGTATGTTTTGGGTCATTGTCATGCTGGAAGACCCATCCACAGCCCATCTTCAGTGTTATGGCTGAGGGAAGAAGGTTCTCATCCACGATTTTACAATACATGGCCCCATCTATTGGCCCCTCAATGCGGAAAAGTCAGCTTGTTTACTTAGTAGAGAAACAGTCCCAAAGCATCATGTTTCCACCTCCGTGCTTGACTGTAGGGATGGTGTTCTTAGGGTCATAGACAAGCATTTTTCTTCCTCCAAACACAGCGAGTCGAGTTAATGCCAAAGAGCAAAATTTTGGTCTCATCTGACCACAGCACTTTCTCCCAATCCTTCTCCGAATCATTTAGATGTTCATTGGCATTACTGTACATGTGCCTTCTTGAGAAGGGGGACTTCCCGTGTTTGGAGGAAGAAAAATGCTGACTATGACCCTAAGAACACCATCCCTACAGTCCTACAGCCAAGCACGGAGGTGGAAACATAATGCTTTGGGGCTGTTTCTCTGCTAAAGATACGGGCCAACTTTGCCGCATTGAGGGGCCCATGTATTCTAAAAGACCCTCAGCCAGAACATTGAAGGTGGGTCATGGATGGGTCTTTCAGCATGACAATAATCCAAAACATACCACCAAGGCAACAAATGAGTGGCTCAAGAAGAAGCACATTAAGGTCACGGAGTGGCCTCCAGTCTCCAGACATTAATCTTATAGAAAATTTATGGAGGGAGCTGAAACTTCGAGTTGTCAATCAACCGCCAAGACACTTTAAGGATTTAGAGAAGATCTGTAAAGAAGAGTGAACCAAAATCCCTCCTGAGATGTGTGCAAACCTGGTCACCATCTATCATCTATGTCTTACCTCTGTGCTTGCCAACCAGGGTTTCTCCACCAGTCATGTTTTGCTTGGGGATCAAATCTTATTTAACCACTTGCTGACCAACTCACATACATTTACTACTGCAGGTTGGCAGCACTGCCCAAATCACAGTACCTGTACGTTGGCTCCCTTAAGAGCCATAGCAGGCGCGCGCCTGCTTGGTGAGGGACCCGATGCGCGTGGTCGATGGATACGATGTCCGCTGGCTACCCGCGATCATGGGCACAAGAGCCAGAACGGGGATCTGTGTATGTAAACACACAAATCCCCATTCTGACAGGGGAGGAGAGACAGATCTGCTGTTCCTAGTGATTAGGAACAGCGATATGTCTCCTCCTCCAATCAGTCCCATCCCCCCACAGTTAGAAACACACCTGAAGGAACACATTTAACCCCTTAATCGCCCCCTAGTGTTAACCCCTTCCCTACAAGTGACATTTACACAGTAATCAGTGCATTTTTATAGTACTGATCGCAGTATAAATGTCAATGGTCCCTCAAAAGTGTCCAATCTGTCCACCACAATGTCGCAGTCACGCTAAAAATCGCAGCTATTACTAATAAAAAATGCCATAAATCTATATATATATCCAATATTGCGTTTTTTTTTTTTTTTACCAAAAATATGTAGAAGGTATTTGGTTTTTTGCCTATCAACTGATGAAGAAATTTGTTTTTAAAATGTTTAATTTTTGGATTTTTATTATAGCAAAAAATATTGTTTGTTTGTTTTTGTTTTTCAAAATTGTCGCTCTTTTTTCTTTATATCGCGGAAAATAAAAACCGCAGAGGTGATCAAATACCACCAAAAGAAAGCTCCATTTGTGGGAAAAAAAGGACGTCAATTTTGTTTGGGTACAACGTTGCACGACCGCGCAATTGTCAGTTAAAGTGGCGCAGTGCCGTATCGCAAAAAATGGCCTGGACAGGAAGGGGGCAAACCCTTCCGGGTCTGAAGTGGTTAACTTACTGAACTGCAACTCAATTTATAACATTTGCCGAAAATTTACTAGCCCGTAACCCATATTTGTTGGCCGAAAATTGGACAACAATTGTCAAAAGGAGGGTACTAACAGTAAGATTTTAGGACAACAGTCTATCAACAGACAATCCCCTGCCAACAATTGTACCGTGTGTACGAGGCTTTAAGCTGGATACACACTATACAACTTTTGTTGTTCGATTTCATTTAGATTTACCTTCAACTATGTAGTACGAGGGCCTGCCTGATTGCATACAAATTGAATGTGTTTAGGTTTGACCTCATATTATATGGTTTTGGTAAATCTAAAGGAAAAAAATCTATAGAAAATTGTATAGTGTGTATCCAGCGTTTGTAGAATGTTTTTGTGTGTTTTTACAGACATTTTTTATGCATTTGTCATGCTTCATGCGGGGTTTTTTTCGTAGGAGGAGGTGGGATTTTATACTCAAAACATGCATTTTACATATGCTTTCCATACGCTCCCATTGATGTTTATGGGGCCAAAAACATACACCTGCACCTTTTCAAAACTCACACTGCACTGATGTAAACGGGAGTCATAGCGAATAACGTGATTTCCATTGTCGTGCAAGGCACCACGACAGCAAAGGCTAGTGTGCAGGGGCGGCCCGTGCATTTTGGGCGCACGGGCGCCGCCCCCCCATTCATGCACACGGCCCCTTTCAGGACGCCGGAAGCATGGATTCCTATGGCGGGGCAGAAGGGGGTGGTACATTTTGAAACACCCGATTAGAGCCAGAGGCTCTAATAGGCTTAAAAATATGGTGGGCTTGGGGTGCAGAGAGTGCGCCCAGATCCCACCCAATTGTGTGACGATAGCGAATTAATTTTCGCTATTTTTACACTAATGCTCCTCCCCGCCAATCAGGGAGGCAGGTCGTCATGAACGGGGTCGGTGGGCACAGTGGCTGCATGTACTGGGCAGAAGTGGCTGCATTTGATGGGCAGAAGTGAGGCTAGGTTTGATGGGCACAATGGCTGCATTTGATTGGCACAATGGCTGCATTTGATTGGCACAATGGCTGCATATGATGGGCACAAGTGGCTGCATTTGAAGGGGGGTTCAGTATTTTTCAGTTTGTTTGCGCCCCCCCAAAAATGTTGAGCATCAGCTGCCACTGCTAGTGTGAATGGGGAATACTGAATGTCATGGAGATAACAAAACGCTGTGTACCTTAGAGATTTGCATGGTGGGGGAGGGGAGGGCTTTTACCTTTTTTTTTTTTCCTTTCATCCTTTGTTACATCTCATTGATGCTGATCTCCTGCATCTTCTTTACAGCCTCCCCCTGTCCACATGCACTACGTTCCGAATAGGCTGTGTGTTTGCTAATTATTGCTGGCTGCAGGTTTCAGCCCACGTTCACACAGGTCCAAATCGCATGACAAGTCGCACCCTATTGTCAGCAATGGAACTGTTCAAATCGGTGCAACACCGACTTTGTGGTGCCGCACTGATTTGAAAAAAAGGTTTCTGCACTATTTTTTGTAATTTCAGGGGTGACTTGCATAGACGTCTGTGCATGATGTCCCGCAGATGTCATCCAAGTCGCATCCAAGGGCTCCCACATTGGGCGGATCGATATCGCTCAGTCTGTTTACCAGTGAAGGCTCTCACTCTCATTGGTTCCAGTGAAGGTTCTCGCTCTCATTGGTTACAGTTCAAAGGTAACGTTAAATGTAGAATGAGTAGGTAAGCTTATTGTGGACACATTAAAAGAGGCCCTTCAGTCTGTTCAACCACTACTGGCAGAAAGTTTGTTGTTTCTTCATTTATCAACTGCAATACCAGGTTTCTGGTTTATGTTGTCACCTATGAGTTATGCAATACACATTATGTGGGTCACACGACGCGCAGACTGAAGGATCCAAACTTCGAATGGGACGCCTCACATTATTACGATTAAGTGTTTACTGTAGTAAAGTTTTTACAACACTAGTGTCAAAATCGACGTTCCCGTCTTTCCCTAGTGTCTATCCTTTGTCCTCATATGTATATATGTGTGTATATATATATATATATATATATATATATATATGTTAGCTTGCTTAATTTTTATTTTATTTTTATTTATTTTTTAGTGATTCCATAGAATGAGTGGCTTACGGCAATTAGTACAGTTTATTTAGCTACCCCACTCTGTTACCTCCTACAAGTGTCAACATCATTGACCGACAGGTAATGCATTTTGGTTCTGTTCAGCGATTCTATAGAACGCTGTTACATGAGTGTTTTGAAACAATCGACATAGCTTTTAAGCTGTTACTCTCTGTTCTTTTCGTTCTTTTCTTTTTTTCTTTTTGTTGTTATTGACGTCTCTCTCTCTCTCTAGGTCTCTCTGTCTCTTAAGCCTTGTACACACGATGCGATTGTTGGCCAAGCGAGTGTCTGATTTTTCTCGAAAGGGCGTGTGCCTGGATCTTGTCTTGCATACTAACGGTACACAATTTCAACTCTTGAGCGCCGCCCTTTGGGCTTCTTCTGCTAATTTCATGTTTGGTGAGCATTGATTCCGAGCATGCGTCTTTGTACTTTCGACTTTTGTGTGACAGACTTGTGTACTGACCATCAGAAAATCTGACAACCAACCGTTGTCCACCGAAAATTTACTAGCCTGCCATCCAACATTTGTTGACGGAAAGTTGGACAATAATTGTCAAAAGGAACGTACTAATGGTAAGATTTTAGGACAACAGTCTGTCAACAGACAATCCCCGCCAACAATCAAATCGTGTGTACGAGGCTTAAGTCTCCAGTTTTGATGTTCTCCGATATTTGTAAGGGTTCTACTACTTTTGTCCATTCATATGGCTAAAAGCGGTGGGTCTATTGTAGTTACTATTAATTAATTAGGGTTTTTCTTTATTTATGTTTATTTGTTTAATTATATATTAGACCCTAAAAAAATCACTATTTTGCATTTGTGCCCTGTTCGATCGACACTCCATGAACCGACATTGCTTCATATAAATACTGTATGTTTTTACATGTCCTGGTATACGTTTTAGAGATTTATATATACACATTTTTTTCTATTATGAAAGGTTGCTTTGTAACCATATACACACATTGTTTATAAATGAAGCTAGATGTTTTATTCTTACTGCTTCATGTTTTCATACGCTCCCCTTGGAATATACATGTTGATGCTTTTACTCCATTGAACACTTCAAGGTTATCTGATTTTTATATATACACTACCGTTCAAAAGTTTGGGGTCACCCAAACAATTTTGTGTTTTCCATGAAAAGTCACACTTATTCACCACCATACGTTGTGAAATGAATAGAAAATAGAGTCAAGACATTGACAAGGTTAGAAATAATGATTTGTATTTGAAATAACATTGTTTTTACATCAAACTTTGCTTTCATCAAAGAATCCTCCTTTTGCAGCAATTACAGCATTGCACACCTTTGGCATTCTAGCTGTTAATTTATTGAGGTAAGCTGGAGAAATTGCACCCCACGCTTCTAGAAGCAGCTCCCACAAGTTGGATTGGTTGGATGGGCACTTCTGGCGTACCATACGGTCAAGCTGCTCCCACAACAGCTCAATGGGGTTCAGATCTGGTGACTGTGCTGGCCACTCCATTACCGATAGAATACCAGCTGCCTGCTTCTGCTGTAAATAGTTCTTGCACAATTTGGAGGTGTGTTTAGGGTCATTGTCCTGTTGTAGGATGAAATTGGCTCCAATCAAGCGCTGTCCACTGGGTATGGCATGGCGTTGCAAAATGGAGTGATAGCCTTCCTTATTCAGAATCCCTTTTACCCTGTACAAAGCTCCCACCTTACCAGCACCAAAGCAACCCCAGACCATCACATTACCTCCACCATGCTTAACAGATGGCGTCAGGCATTCTTCCAGCATCTTTTCATTTGTTCTGCGTCTCACAAACGTACTTCTTTGTGATCCAAACACCTCAAACTTGGATTCATCCGTCCACAACACTTTTTTCCAGTCTTCCTCTGTCCAATGTCTGTGTTCTTTTGCCCATCTTAATCTTTTTCTTTTATTGGCCAGTCTCAGATATGGCTTTTTCTTTGCCACTCTGCCCTGAAGCCCAAAATCCCGCAGCCGCCTCTTCACTGTAGATGTTGACACTGGTGTTTTGCGGGTACTATTTAATGAAGATGCCAGTTGGGGTCCTGTGAGGCGTCTGTTTCTCAAACTAGAGACTCTAATGTGCTTATCTTCTTGCTTAGTTGTGCAACGCGGCCTCCCACTTCTTTTTCTACTCTGGTTAGAGCCTGTTTGTGCTGTCCTCTGAAGGGAGTAGTACACACCGTTGTAGGAAATCTTCAATTTCTTTGCAATTTCTCGCATGGAATAGCCTTCATTTCTAAGAACAAGAATAGACTGTCGAGTTTCAGATGAAAGTTCTCTTTTTCTGGCCATTTTGAGCGTTTAATTGACCCCACAAATGTGATGCTCCAGAAACTCAATCTGCTCACAGGAAGGTCAGTTTTGTAGCTTCTGGAAGGAGCTAGACTGTTTTTAGATGTGTGAACATGATTGCACAAGGGTTTGCTAATCATCAATTAGCCTTCTGAGCCAATGAGCAAACACATTGTACCATTAGAACACTGGAGTGATAGTTGCTGGAAATGGGCCTCTATACACCTATGTAGATATTGCACCAAAAACTAGACATTTGCAGTTAGAATAGTCATTTACCACATTAGCAATGTATAGAGTATATTTGTTTAAAGTTAGGACTAGTTTAAAGTTAGCTTCATTTAAAAGTACAGTGCTTTTCCTTCAAAAATAAGGACATTTCAATGTGACCCCAAACTTTTGAACGGTAGTGTATATATATATATATATATATATGATACTTTTTGCAGTATGTATGCATTTTTGTCGGTTTATAGTATTGATTACTTTATTTAATTTCTATATTAGTTTTTCTTTATTATTTATTACTTCGCTTGTGTGGTCCATCACCGTGTTTTCCAAAGCCTTTGTATGTTTGTCCTGTTTTTTCTTTGGCCACATGTGTTTGCAATTGACTATCATTACATGCATCATGTGATATATTTTGACTAATGCTGGCCATACACTATACGAAAAATCGGCCGAAAAATCGTTCGAATGGACACTTCGTTCGTTTTTCGGCAAGTTAGTGGGTACAAATCGATAATCGTTTGTGACGTTTTTGTGGAAAAAAAACGAACGGCATGTTTGGAAAATTTCTGCCGAACGTACGATAAATTGCAAGGTTAATGTGTTTCCCGTCCGAACTTTCTGCACTAGGTATATGTAAAAAAACGAACACAAAATTATTTATTCATGTCCACTGAACAGATTATCGGTCATTATATGATGGCACGATCGTTTGCGGTCACGGTCGAACGTTCGTTTTTCGAAAATGGGTTCGGCCGATTTTCTGTATAGTGTATGGCCAGCATTAGTATATATTTGCTTAACTAACATATGGTCATTTAGCTACGATTAACCACCTCCTGTCCACGCTATAGCCGAAAGACAACTGCAGCGAGGACCTAATTTCTGTGAGAGAGAGGGACATTAGTCCAGATCGTGGAGAGTCACCTATATCAGTGCCCATCTGTGCCACCTACCAGTGCCCACAGTACCACCTATCAGTGTCATCTATAAATGTCACCAATCAGTACCTCATAACCAGTGCTGCCTACCAGTGCCCATCAGTGCCACCCATCAGGGCCCATCAGTGTCGCCTTATCTGTGCCTATCAGTGTCACCTTATCTTTGCCTATCAGTGCAGCTTCATTAGCGAATATTAATGAAGGAGAAAAATTACCTGTTTGCTAAATTTTATAACAAATTATGAAACTTTTTTTTTTTTTTTGTTTTGTTTTTTATTTCTGTCTTTTTTTGTTTGTTTAGCAAAAAATAAAAACCCAAGTGGTGAATAACCACTTACCGGGCCATAGTCAAATGACGGCCACAGATGGGATCTCCCATCCTGGATGGCCGTCATATGACGTCCTGGGATTCCTGGCCATCTAGGGGGCGCCCGCGGCATTGCTCGGGACCCGGTGCGTGTGCCCGGCGGCCGCGATTGCTGCCGGGCACCCGCGATTGCCCGTTAACCGAGCAGGACCGTGGATCTGTGTGTGTAAACACACAGATCCACGTCCTGTCAGTTGAGAGGAGACCGATCTGTGTTCCCAGTACAGAGGAGCACTGATCGGTCTCCTCCCCTTGTGTGTCCCCTCCCCCTACAGTTAGAATCACTCCCTTAGGAAACATAATTAACCCCTCTCTCCCCCTAGTGTGTAACCCCTTCCCTGCCTGTCACATTTATACAGTAATACAGCACTGATCGCTGTATAAGTGTGAATGGTCCCAAAAATGTGTCAAAAGTGTCCGATGTGTCCGCCATAATGTCGCAGTCACGGAAAAAAAATTGCAGATCGCCGCTATTACTAGTAAAAAAAGTAAATAAATAATTTTTTTTTAAAAATGCCATAAATCTATCCCGTATTTTGTAGACGCTATAACTTTTGCGCAAACCAATCAATATACGCTTATTGCAATTTTTTTTACTAAATATATGTAGAAGAATACGTATCGGCCTAAACTGAGGAAAATTTTTTACAAAAAAAAAAAAAATTGGGATATTTATTATAGCAAAAAGTAAAAAATATTGTGCTTTTTTCAAAATTGTCGCTCTTCTTTTGTTTATAGCACAAAAAATAAAAACCACAGAGGTGATCAAATACCACCAAAAGAAAGCTCTATTTGTGGGGAAAAAAGGACATCAATTTTTTTATGGGTACAACATCGCACGACCGCGCAATTGTCATTTAAAGTGCGACAGCGCTGAAAACTAAAAATTGGTCTGGGAAGGAAGGGGGTGAAAATGCCCTGTATTGAACTGGTTAAATACCACCAAAAGAAAGCTCTATTTGTGTGAAAAAAATGATAAAAATTTCATTTGAATACAGTGTAGCATGACCGCGCAATTGTCATTCAAAGTGTGACAGCGCTGAAAGCTAAAAATTGGTCTGGGCAGGAGGGGGGTTTAAGTGCCCAGTAAGCAAGTGGTTAAGCAACAATGATGTTGTGAAACGCGTCAGCTGTCATACCCTACTTCTGCTGTTACATGAACTATCTGCTGTTATTTCCACGTCGGGGAGGGCGTCACTCTCCGTTCAGTACCTGGAGCGGTCAGTGGCGGTGCGTCCATAAAGGGCGCAGGAGCGCTGCCCCCCTCTCCTGTCACTCGCTCTCTCACATAGATTCATGCCTAGCATGAATCTATCTATGGTCGCCGCTGCCACCCCCTATTCATGTGCCCGGCCCCTTGTCGGGCACCGGGCATATGAATTACAGCGGCGGGGTTTCTTTGGAAGCGCCTGATTAGAGCCATAGGCTCTAATAGGCTTCCTGATTAGAGCCATAGGCTCTAATAGGCTTCCAAAAGGGTAAACAGCGAGCGCACTGCTGTGCGTTCGCTGATTACTTATTGGTGTTTTAGGGAACCGAATACATCACTTCCCTAACACTGACCCGCCAACACTGACTCCCCTCAGCCAATCAGGTTGCTCAGGTCTGGTTACCTGTCACCTGATTGGCTGAAACAACAGGCGCTGCTATTGGACGCCTGAGGGGAGAAGAAGTGCAGGAGACGCATGAAGGACCCCGCTCGTTGCCGTCACCCCCTGCCCCACAACACAGGGTAAGTGCCGGGCAGATCGCGAATGGGTGGGGGGCACACTGTCACACTGGCAGCATTGGGCACACTGGCAGAATTTGGCACACTGGCAGCATTTGATGGGCACATTGGCAGTGTTTGATGGCACAGTGGCTTCAATTGATGGCACAGTCGCTGCATTTGATGGGCACAATGGCAGCATTTGATGGCACAGTCGCAGCGTTTGGGCACAGTCGCAGCGTTTGGGCACAGTGGCAGCGTTTGCGCACAGTTGCAGCATTTGATGGCACAGTGGCTGTAATTGATGGCAAAGTGGCTGCGTTTGATGGTTTATTTTTTTAGCACCAGCTGCCACTGGGAGCGGTTCAACCTCTTCTCAAGTCGCAGTGATCTGCAGCTTTGAAGCCGTGCAATTTCAAGTGAAGTAGCCTGATTTCAAATTAGGATTTGGTATGAACAGGGGCTTATTATCCAACCTAATTGAAAAAGCAGAAGTTGGAAGCTGATTGGTTACTATGCACATCTGTATCAGACACTGTGCTCCAGTTTTAGGAAATCTCCCACATAGTGTGAACGGGCCCTTAAGTCCAGGCTCCTTGTGGCCACATCTTACCTACTGTTTGCCTACTGCTGTTCTGAAACACTGACTCAGGCACGCGGACATACTAAAATAAAGCGCTGCGTAAACTGCTGGCGCTATATAAATCCTGTATAATAATAAATAAATAAAACATGTATTTAAATCCAACAGAAGATTTTCTTGCCATAATTATATATAATAATATATAAAATATATTATATATATTTATATATATATAATATATATATATATATATATATATATATATATATATATATATATATATATATATATGTAAATATAATATATTTTATATATTATTATATATAATTATGGCAAGAAAATCTTCTGTTGGATTTAAATACATGTTTTATTTATTTATTATTATACAGGATTTATATAGCGCCAGCAGTTTACGCAGCGCTTTATTTTAGTATGTCCGCGTGCCTGAGTCAGTGTTTCAGAACAGCAGGCATTCCCAGCAGGAACAGCCAGAAATATCAACTTGCCTACTTCTGTACAGGTCTCCAGTGACTCTGCATTTAATGTGTTTAATTAATATAGAACTGATTGGTGAATATTATATCATGGTGTTAAACGTCAGCAACAGCATTTGTCAAACAACAGCAACAAATATAAAACTATAAAAAAAAACTGCATTCCTTCCCCCTTTTCTTTAATAATCATCACTGAATACAGGTGTGTTCATTAATGATCACCTGTGTATACCTCTATCGTCTCATTGTTGCACCACCAGAGGGCGCTCTATTCATTTAAATTCCCATTTACCAACTTGAAGCAAATACACTCCTTTTATTTTATGTGTCTTTTAGGTATAATTTATTTTATGTGTCTTTCAATTCATGTATATTTTCTAAGAAGTAGTTACACTCTAGGGATGAGGTTCGGGTTTACCACTACTATGGGTTCACGGAGAATCCTGCACGTTCGAGTTTTCTTGGACCAGGTGGCTAATTAAAGAATTCACCATCATCACAACAATGCACAGCCTGGTCTTTAAACTTTTAGGTCAGGTGGCTCAGTAGGGCCAATAAGGGGGCTTTGGGCTAAGTCAGCCCACTCATTATAAAAGGGCGAGGTCACAGCAGCCCTACTGACAATGTGCTTTATCTGTGATAGGGAAAGTATAGGGAGTGCTTCTGGCAGACTTCATAGGGAGAGATTAACGCGCAGCCATTCTCAACCAGGGTTCTTCCAGAGGTTGCTAGGGGTTCCTTGAGCTGTGGCTGATGAACCACCTATTTGATGATGCCTACAGATTTTAGGGTTCAGCATCACTTAGCAAAGCCAACAGCATGACACCAAATATCTTTTTAGCTGTCTTTAAGGGTGGCATTCTGAACACCACTTTAAGGGGGACATTCTTCTTATTGACCACCAATATAAGGAGCATTGTTCCTATTAAGCCCTGATGATTTGGTTTTAGTAAGGGTTCCTCAAGACATAAATATTATTTTTGGGGTTCCTCTAGGGTTAAAAGGGTGAGAGCCTGGATTAGCGTATAGTAGGGGGTCTCCAAACCTTCTAAGCAAAGTACCAGTTTATTATCCTTCAGGCTTTAGGGGGCCCCAACATAAGTGCTCCATCATTGGTTATAATGGGAGAAATGGTGCCCTGTTGGTGTCAGTAGAGGAATAGTGCCCTGTTGTTGGTGTCAGTAGAGGAATAGTGCCCTGTTGATGGTGTCAGTAGAGGAATAGTGCCCTGTTGTTGGTGTCAGTAGAGGAATAGTGCCCTGTTGATGGTGTCAGTAGAGGAATAGTGCGCTGTTGTTGGTGTCAGAGGAATAGTGCCCTGTTGTTGGTGTCAGTAGAGGAATAGTGCCCTGTTGTTGGTGTCAGTAGAGGAATAGTGCCCTGTTGTTGGTGTCAGTAGAGGAATAGTGCCCTGTTGATGGTGTCAGTAGAGGAATAGTGCCCTGTTGTTGGTGTCAGTAGAGGAATAGTGCCCTGTTGTTGGTGTCAGTAGAGGAATAGTGCCCTGTTGTTGGTGTCAGTAGAGGAATAGTGCCCTGTTGTTGGTGTCAGTAGAGGAATAGTGCCCTGTTGTTGGTGTCAGTAGAGGAATAGTGCCCTGTTGGTGGTGTCAGTAGAGGAATAGTGCCCTGTTGGTGGTGTCAGTAGAGGAATAGTGCCCTGTTGGTGGTGTCAGTAGAGGAATAGTGCCCTGTTGGTGGTGTCAGTAGAGGAATAGTGCCCTGTTGGTGGTGTCAGTAGAGGAATAGTGCCCTGTTGGTGGTGTCAGTAGAGGAATAGTGCCCTGTTGGTGGTGTCAGTAGAGGAATAGTGCCCTGTTGGTGGTGTCAGTTAGTAAAATAATGCTCCAAGCCCCAAATAAATGCAAGCAAGTGGGCCAGAGTTTGGAGACCACTGGTGTAGAGCTTGTAGGCCCTGGTAGGTCTGTTATTGTAGATACACTTCCAAGCCTAAAGCTTTTTATTACAAGCTTTTTACAGCTTCAGGTGTTTTTTGTATAACCAATAGAAAGCACTAGGGAGAGGAGAGGGGGAGCAAACTAGGGATGGAGAGCTGGTGTTTCCACAGAAAGTGTGAGCCAAAACCCTCGTCAAACACACAAGTCACGCCTATTCACATGTTTCTGTTGAAGTCTATGGGGCCAAAACTGCTTATAATCTGCCAAAAAGAAGCTCATGTACTTTTTTGCATGACGGGCATTTTGCTTCAGCTAGCAGAACGCTCATATGGGAACAGGGGCCATTGAAATGAATTGGATTTGGTTTGTTGAGCTATTTAAAGCTTCAAGTAGAAAATCGCTCAGGTGTGAACGGGGCCTTATGGACGCTTCTGTGTTGCAGGTGTTTGACATATTTTATTTATTTTTCTGCCTCTAAATGCCCATCTATGCTAGCGTATGTGTCCATGCACACACAGGTGTTTAGAGGCAGGAAAAAAAATTGCTTGCATGCTCAGTGTGGAGCTTTTGGGCCGGAACCAAAAAAAAAAAAAGTCACTGTGCAATATAATAATCTGGCCAATAAAAAGCATTAATGTCAAATGTGTGTGAATGCTTGTGAGGTTATTTTAAACCTGCTTTTCACAGTAATATGGTGTGTACCTTTAGAGAATTGGGTGGTGGAGGGGAGGGCTCCCCCCCTTTATTTATATATAATATAATATAATAAATATATATATATATATATATATATATATATATATATATATATATATATATAATGTGTCAGTGCTGCCAATGTCTTCCAGCCCAGTGTTTCTCAACTCCAGTCCTCAAGGTGCCCCAACAGGTCATGTTTTCAGGCTTGCCATTAATTTGCACAGCTGATTTGATCAGTTTCACTGCCTTAGTAATTACCACAGCCGTTTCATCTGAGGGATATCCTGAAAACATGACCTGTTGAGGCGCCTTGAGGACTGGAGTTGAGAAACACTTCTCCAGCCTATTTATGATCTCTCACTGTCTGCATTCACTACAGTGCTAATAGGCTGCATATGGATTGTTGCTGGATGCAGATATTTATTTTTATCATGGGCCTTTGTTTTTTTTTTTTCTTGAAAATTGAAGGACTGCTTATAGAAAACCCCTAACTTTCAAAAAAAGCTATTTAAAAAACACTAATTACAAAAAAAAAATAAAAATAAATCCCTTGGCCCAACTTCCAATAGTTCCAGCAGGTGGGGTTGATGTCTTGGTACATCACTGCTGCCTCCTGGGTAAGTTAAACCTTCAAAATTGTGGGAGAATGCACTACAGCCCAATGCAGGATTTGGGGCATAGTAACTATTCTTTATTTAAAAAAAAAAAAAAAAAAATTAGCCTTTTTTTAAATCACCAAGGCAGGTCTGCTTTTTAGTAGTGACAATATTAGTGGAAAATCCCTGAGCAATGTGCATCAGCAAAGAAGCTTAAGGGGGAGATTTACTACAACTGGACAGTGCATAATCTGGTGCAGCTGTGCATAGAAGCCAATCGGCTTCCTGGTTTTTATTGCTAAAGCTTAAGACCTCTTTTTCACACTGAGGCGGTTTTCAGGTTTTTTTTTAACGCTAGAAATAGTCTCTAAATAGCGCCCGAAAACTGCCTCCTATTCATTTCAGTGTGTCTTTTTACACTGGGGCGGTGCGCTTGTGGGACTTTTGGGAAAGTCCTGCAAGCAGCATCTTTGGGGCCCTGCCCATTGAAATGAATGGGCAGCGCTTCCAAAGCACCTGAAAAGCGATTTGGAAGTGCTGCAATACTGGCGTTTTAACCCCTTCTTTGGTGTTAATAGCGATTCGCTTGCGTCCAAAAACATCCGTAAAGCGCCGCTAAAACCAGCGGCACATTGCCGTTTACGCCCGCCACTTTCAGTGTGAAAGCAGCTTAACTGAACAAACTCAAGTTAGAATCTGGTGCAGCTGTGCACGGTAGCCAATCAGCTTCTGAGTGCTGCAATTTAATGCATGGTACACACAATGAGATTATTGGATGAATGATTGTCCCTTCTTTTTTTTTTTGGTGTTATGTTGGTCTCATATCGAAATATAAAGAGGTTTACGAAATTCTCATAACAGAATAAAAAAGTGCTGTAATGTGTTGTAGTGTATTTCTATTGTATTTTTGGAAGACAACTATACAGAATAAAAGGAAATCGTACAAGAGAATTTTCCGTGCTTGTCCCATTTGGATAATTTTGCATGAATTGTCGTGATCTGCTCTAGAAAGCTTGATACTAACAATCAGATTACCGAACGATCGATTCGAAAGCAGCATTTTTCGTACAATTTTCTGATTGTGTGTAGGGCCTTTACTACCCCCCCCCCCCCCTTTTAGTTTCCTTGTGATGGCGAGATTTACAAGCAGGAGATTGTGGGAGATGTGAACAGATCATTGTCATCCCATAACAAAAATATCCCAAATGTGGATCTCTGTCAGTATCACCATTAAAAAAGATTTTCCTGGTGAGATTTTAGTGGTTGGGTTTACATTTACTTTAACAAACTTTGCTTGAGTTCTTTGAATTGCAGTGTTGGGGTACGCATTCTTGTATACCCCATCTGTATGCACACCCAAAAATCCTCATATCTATCTTTTTTTTTTTGTCTGTTTGTTTTAGTTTGGGGTAATTAAAGAACATCAGATGGTTATTAACCGCTTGCCGACCATCCGCCGTTATTCTACTGCGGCAAGGTGGCGCGATCCCGCGAATCGTTGTAGCTGTACGTCGGCTCAGGAACTTGCTTTTGCGGGTGTGCGCTCCCATTGGCCAGCGGGGGAGCCAATCAGTGGTTCCAGGGGACTCTACGTCCATCGGCCACCCACGATCGTTCCCCGCAGTGACAGAACGGGGATCTGCCTGTGTTAACAAGGCAAATCTTCGTTCTGACAGGGAAGATCACACAGATCATGTCTTTGTGCTATGCAGGAAGACTGATCTGTGTTGTCGCTGTGAGCCCATCCCCCATACAGTTAGAACACACAGTGAGGGAACACATTTAACTCCTTGATTGCCCCCTAGTGTTAACCCCTTCCCTGCCAGTGTCATCAGTACAATAACAGCGCATATTTTTAGCACGGATTACTGTAATAATGTCACAGGTTCCCAAAAAAGTGTCAAATGTCCGATCTGTCAACCACAATCCCGCTAAAAACACTGATCGTCGCCATTACTAGTAAAAAAAAAAAAAAATTTAAAAGCCATAAATCTATCCCCTATTTTGTAGGCGCGATAACTTTTGCACAGACCAAACAATATACGCTTATTGTGATATTGTTTGAAAAAAAAAAAAAAAAAGTAGTAGAGCACATAGTGGCCTAAACTGATTAAGTTTTTTTTTTTTTTTGTTTTTTTTCTTTACTTTTCCAAAAAAACAAAGTTTTATAGCAGAAAGTAAAAAATGTTTGTTTGTTTTTTTCAAAATTGTCACTCTATTTTTGTTTATAGTGTAAAAAATAAAAAACGCAGAGGTGATCAAATAGCACCAAAAGAAAGCTCTATTTGGGGGGAAAAAAATGACACGAATTTTGTTTGGGTGCAGCGTCGCGCGACTGCCCAATTGTCAGTTAAATCGACTCAGTGCTGTATCGCAAAAAATGGCCCGGGCAGGAAGGGGGAAATTACTTCCGGGGCTGAAGTGGTTAAGCGGTAATCACACACCCTCACCTCCCTGCCAATATCCCAAATAAGAGTTTGATAGTTACTTTTTTTTACTTTAAATGCCTTTTTAACTAAGAAAAAAGTTTTACTAGAAACCTCTGCAGTGCTTGGTCATCCTCTGTGATCGATGTCTGATTTTGCTTTTTTAAGGCCCCGTCTGTCTAAATGATGCCCCTGTGATGTTGCCACAAAATGCGTTAAAAAAAAAAACAAAAAACATTTATTTGAATTGGCCTGCCCTCTACTCCAAAAACAAAGTAGCTCCCTCCTATAGGAACCAGCTTTGGCATGTTTTTCAGGCATTTTGTCAGCGCATTTGGGGTGCCATTAACAACGAATGGCACCCAAATGCACATTTTGAAGGTGTTCCAGAATTATTTATCTATTCCAGGTACTTGGGATACATTGTATACAGGGATATACAATGTAATACTGACACGTAATCACACACATAGGTTGGACTTGATGGACTTGTGTCTTTTTTCAACCTCACCTACTATGTAACTATGTAACTTCTATAGCACTGTCCATTTACACAGCACTTTACACATGGATTGTACATTCGCATCAGTACCTGCTCTCAAGGAGCTTACAATCTAAGGTCCCTAACCCACATTCATACATACACATATTAGGGCCAATTCAGACAGGAGACAATTAACCTACCAGCATGTTTTTTTAGATTTGTGCAGTTCTGCTATACCCAGATATGAATGCGCTGTTTCACATTTGAGGAGGACTGTGGTGCTGTCTGAAGAGTGATCCGTGCTTCGATTGCTTTTTTTGGATTTAACCCTGTAATGCAGAACTACTGTACTGCAATGCACATGGTTGTGGTGAGGTTCAGATGAGCTTGGTGCTGCCTATGAAACTGAATCAAAAACCCCCTCCAGTGTACTGAAAGCCCTCTCTGACATGATACATGCAGAAGAGCAGGTTAAGGCAACGTAACGTTGCCGAAAATCCGATCGTGTGTACGAGGCTTAAGTCTGGGTAATGGTGGACAGCCTATGCCTGTAAGATTCTAGACTTTTATCCTGCAGCTATGACTCAAGTGGCCTGATTCTGATTCTGATTCTAAATGAAATAAAAAAGAAACCTCGCTGCTGAGTGCCTAAGTGAAGGAAGATTATGCTGTCAACACAGGAGAATTACAGATATGCCTGGCCTCTGCTGCATGCAGCCTGACCACAGCATCAATAGTAATTAATAATTAATAATAACTATTTAATATAAAAATAGGTTTTTTTTTAAACTTAGTGGCAGGAAATCATCCACTCTGGGGCAACCCAGGACAGGGACTTGACACTGTAGGGGTTTAAGCCCAGTCTCCTACTATTTTACCTTACCCCACATTACCCTCCCTCCAAAAACATCATAAACGACTCAAACTCGTTTTTGGAGTAAATGGCCTCACGGCCTTAAATTTCTTTATTAAAATATAAATTACCATAAATATATAACATAAATAACCGTAACTTTTAATAATACATGTAACTTGAGAAATCCTATTCAAGGAAACCAAAAAACTGCCAAAAAACTCAGGGCGGGTGGGTGGGAATCTTCTTCCTCCGCCGCTCTTCGGATTACATCACTTCCTCCCCTCCTGTTCTACTTCCCCTCACTGCTCCCTCAGCCCCTCCCTTATTCTTAAAGGGCCAGAATCTCTCTTCCAAAAGCAACTGTGCCATCCCCAGCACTGTCATGCCGGCCCTGCACCGATCGTTTCACTTAGCTCCGGGCCTCTCTTTCTGCTAGATTATATGGAAGGGTTTGCAACTCAAAGCTTGGCCAAGTATAAATATGAAAAATCGTTCCACTGGGTTATATGTGAGGGGTTACAGTGCAAAGAGCTTGTACAAAGTGGGGCTCAGGCTGCCAGATTATATTTGCAGCTCCAGATGAGCCCTTTCAGACAGCATACTGGGCAGAATCTTTAGTGTATACTCAACTGTGCAAGCTTCAGCCTGGACATCCAATAGTCAATGGGGTCCTCACTTCTGAGAGTTTCAGCATAAGTTCTGGGCCCCATGCAGCCAGCAATTATGTGGTTTGGGAACTACTTGTGAGATTGCCTGCAGCTGGACCTGGCCACTTAGGTTTAAACTCTTGAGATCAGAGGATCGGAGACGCATTGGTTATCAAAGTTTGATCTTGCCATCATCAGGAAATGCAGCAAGCAGGTTCTACCCAGGACCTCACAAAATTACCTTTTTTGCTCCCTTTGGGATGGTGGCAGTAAATTGCCCATTTTACCCATATATTGGGGATCTAATATGGTGGCCACCCATGAATGGTCTTTCTTTTTGATGACCCATCCTTGTGCAGACATCTGAGCATAAAGGACCCCATTTGCCACAAACTGCTTGCAGCAGAGCACCCCAAGTCCCCTCCAGTCTCACTCCACTCACATACAGTACACATACTTAGGCTTGGCAGAGGTGAAATGCCTCCTTTGAAGCCTGATGCATTTTCCTATTCATCACAAGCACCCCAACCCTTCTCCTCCCTATATTCCTCCTATGCCTCTTTAAATTCCTTATGCTTATGGAGGGCAAAATATTGGTGGCTGGATACCTGCCACTGTGGTGTTGCACAGGCTATAAACTGGCAAAAAAGAGGTGATTCCACGAGCTGGAAGGGGAGCAGCTTGCAAAGCCAGCAGTTTTGCTAAGCTGGCATTAGGACTCTGGGCATGGGGGATGATAAGGGGATTTTTTTTTTCTTCTGCTTTCGTGACTATGAATGAGATTCTTGCCTTGTGAATGATACTGCTGAAGTTGGCAGGGAGGATATAGGAGATTTCTGCAGAAGTTCAAGCCTTCACTCAGCATGGCCCATGACCTTCTTCCCCACTTAATGTGGCCTATCCTATGTGCTGCCCCCACTGAGCTCTGTTGTGCAGGATTATGTGTTTCCTCATACATGTGGTACCTAAATTCAGGACTGCTGTTAGAATTCATGGGGCCCCATGCAGCCTAGCTGACAGGAACAGTGAACCAAGCCTAATAGGCAGCTCCAGCCGCTTGCACAAACCACCCATTCATGCAACCAGAATACCTGTGAGAACCTTTAATTATCTTTTTTTTTTTTTTTTAACAGCCCTGTAGAGGTTGGTGAAATATCAGGGGTCTAAACAGACACCCAACATCTCACTTTTGAGACACAAATTCCTCAATCCCTTCTCTGCAGCTACTGCTGCAGAATGAATGAACAGGAGGCATTCTATATAGAGGCTCCCTGAAGGATTTGTAAACACAGCGAGGTCCACAGGGGGATTTGTTCCAGTAATTGCGCCCACTCCTGCTGCTCTGCCCCCCCCCCCCCTGCTGTTAAACATCTGGGGCCTGGGCCCCGTACAAGAGGGCAGGTGCTATGCCCTTGTCGGCAGCCCTGCTGTTAAATCCAGTTAGGGAGTCTTCAAACAAGACCTTGAGATGAGGTAGTGAGTCCAAATGAAAGAAAGGTGCATTTATTTCAAACTCTGTAGTGGAAAGATACAACACACAGACACCCAGCTCCTGTGAGCCAAGTGAAAGAGGAAGTATCTCTGTCTTACAAGCATCAAGTTAAACAATTTATAGTCATGAATATGCATAAGATCTAGGCATGTCCTAGGCTGTAATCTAGGTGTGATCATATAGTTAGTCCAATCAGAGACCATTTCTTGTTAATAGCATGCGAACAGTTAAATGGGTGTTAACATCATGTGACTGACAGAAAGTGAAACTCTAGATGTAAGTCGCCATGCCAGTTGCTGGCTCAAACTGGTTGGATAAGAAAGTCTATTCTTGAAGTTTTTTCAGCAATGCATGTCCTCACAGGCTCAGAAGTTTCGTTTCCTGTGTAAAGGAAAAAAAGAAGTGCAGATATAAGCTCTTATAGTGACATAGGTTTTATATAGGATATATATACATACATACATACATACATACATACATACATGTAGCACTAACTCTCGGTGGAGCTGCTGGTTTAAAGCGGGCTGTTACCTTCACTCTCGATACCTCTGTTTCATCGGCACCGGGTCTAGGGTCCCGTTGAGTTTACCTCTGGACGATGTAGACACCAACACTTGAGTAGATTTTCCAATGCTTTAATGAACAAATAATAAAGGAAGTAGCAGGAAAGAGGCAGAAGGAAAGTTGCAGGGAAGCTCAAATACCTTTCCTTAGTATTCTTTAGAACATTCTCTGGAATTGAACACTTGTGGTTGAATGCACTCCCCTTGTGGGACTCAATCTTTGCCCGCCCGGATAGGCCTCTCTCACTTGCCTAGCAGCCAGTACGCAGCATGAACAAAAGTCTCTGCCACAGACTTGTTTGGAATAAAACCCGTACGATCCTCTGCCACAGGATGTATTGGTTTGCAATGAATGTCAGACACAGTACTCGAACCTTTAAGCCAACCCGGCAGTACTATGCAGTAAGACTACTTCAGGATACGTCCTCCAACCGAGTCACCAGGCCCCTCTCCAGACCAGCACTCTGCACGATCCTTCCATGACGGGTCCTCCCCTGGGATCTTCTTGGTTGTCCAGCTTCTTCACTCAGGATAGACAGCTCAGGACCGTTGCTCTGCTGCTGTGGTAGGCCCCAGACAGGCTTTTGGGCCCACCCACACGCCACAGCGACGTGGGCCTCCGGAACGGTGGACCACGAGGTGGTACTCTTAACGCATACCTGTTGGCCAGGAGGGCCAGCAGGTGGCTGAAAACGAACCCCTAAACATGGCGTCTGTCCCATAAATACCCTCTCCCAGAATGCAACTCGGAGGACCACCTCCACCAAGTTATCTCCGGAACAGAGGAGCACTCATACGCTTCAACACGTTGCTTTTCCAACACCAGCCCATGGTGACAACGACACCCACCGGCACAATGTGGAACTACATGCAACTCAGCCAAGCTGGAACAGAGGCAAATCTAACTTCCTCTAACAAGTAATCCACAAGATTTACCTATCAGCAGTAGATTGAGTAATCAACTAGAGAGCAATAACTGAGATTTAAGAGCAATATAGCTCTCAATCCTATATTCAAGCTGCTTTCAGGGGATTCCAAACACTAGAATGTCCCCAAGAGCAGAGGCACACTTAAATGGCAAACTATGGTCTTTAATAATGTTAATTAAAACCAAGATGCAGGCTTCAAAATAGCACAGTGTCAGGGCTGGGCTCAGCCCTTCCTTCTCTGAGCTGGCCGCTTAGCTGTCAGCTAATTTCCGGCTCCTTTCTCTCCACAGTGACTCACCTGTTGATGATCCTGCTCGTCAGTCCTGCCTACTTAAGCCGTCAAGTCCAGATGATCTTTGCCTTCGTCACATCTCTAGAGACGCTCTCCTGTGTTCCTGTTAGACTTGCTTGGCTGACATTCTTTCTGGCTCCCTGATGTTTTGGCTTGTCTGACTATCCATTCCACTTCCTGAACTCTGGCTATGTTTTGACTACGTTTACTCTGTTTACCTTTTTCTTCTTTTTATTATTATTAATAAACAAGTGTGATTTAACTGTACTTCTGTCTCAGTCTGATTCTTCATGGTTTCTGACACACAGTCAAACAACTTAAATAGATCTCAAGTGGCCTATGCATTCAGGCATAAAGGGGAACTGATCTGACTTAACAACGGTCAATCTGTTTCCCTCAAATCCTGAAATCGCAGACCCAGGTAATTAAATGTGAGGCAATCGGCCACAAATTTAATTTATCACTTTAACAATGTGAGAGTTCTCTTTTAAAGGTAATCACTGAAATCACTAAATTACTGATACTGAAGAGTAACAGAAAGGGTCCTCACAATGGAGATATCCAGGATCTTCGGCTACTTGAAAGTATCCTGGTAGGCAGGGTGAAATGCAGTGACTATTCAGCAGGCTACAAGTGTTCCTACAAATGTGGGCACTGGTGAGGCAAGGTTGCCTGAGTATGGTGTCTTTAAAGATGGGCAAACGCCCGCTCACCCGTCCTGCGTCCAAAGGATCAAGCGACAAGTTCCCCGAAAGGCCAGACTGGCCACCTTTTTGTAACCGGATCGGCCCATGCCCTCAGGAATGCCTGGAGATGTAGCCGGGGTCGCTCTCAGGTGGAATGTCCATCACCGTCCAACTCCTGGAACCGTGGTAGGATCAGCACACCAACCTCTGGAACTGTGGCTGGATGGATCCCATCTGTGGGTAACAGCAGCCCCTCAGATCCCGCCTGTCTCTTTCTTTGCCTCATCAAGAACCTGAGAAATCTCCTCAGAACACAAAATGAACTCTTTAGCCAGCCCTCTGTTCTGCAAACTCCTCTGGAATCTGTAGTTTCTCCCTGTATACCAGTCTATGAGGCCGTTTTGTGAGGGAACTGCATGTTCCAGAATCCATTGCAGCTCTTCCTGCAGTTCAGTACAGTCTATCTCATTGGCTGCAGTAACTGTGCCTTCAATTGTCTTTCTTTCTGCCAATAGGGGCACAAGAGAGGCTACTGAATGCACAGCTGTTTGTGCGTCAGCTCACATTGCATTAAACTCAGTCAGTGAAAACAGGAAGGGGGGTGAAAAAGCCCATGCAGATATGACAGCCAGCTCTCTCCCTCTATATATATATATATATATATATATATATATATATATATATATATATATATATATATATATATATATATATATATATATATATATATATATATATATATATATATATAGATATAGATATAGATATAGATATAGATATATAGATATATATAGATATATATCATTTGCATGAGTACTCATACTCCCACAAATGCTCCCGATGCTTAATCCGATACCTGGGATTGGAGCGAGAGGCGGCGTGCAACAGGAAGTCAGCAGAGAGCGAGTTCTCAAGCAGGTAAGCTGGCAGAGGTGCAGGGCGCAGCCGCATCATCCATCGGGAATGGTGACCAGAGCCATCACATTCGGTAACTGAACATCCCGATGCACATCTTGGTACACCCTGCACTCGGCCACATTAAGCCAGCAGCGGACATCTTGTTACACCCAGCCTGAACTAAATGGGCTGGGTGTACCAAGATGTCCGCTGCTGCTTTTATGCGGCCGAGTGCAGGGTGTACCAAGATGGGCATTGCAGGCAGCATAGCAAAATAGTTTAGTTTCCTTTCTTTTTCCTTTCATGTCTCATTTTAGTGCCTGCCCATCAGTGCCATCCACCTGTCAGTGCCCATCCATCAGTCAGTGCCAGTCATTAGTGCGTGCCACCTATCAGTGCTCATCAGTCAGTGCCAGCCATCAGTACGTGCCACCTATCAGTGCCCATCCATCAGTGCCACTGCCAGCCATCAGTCAGTGCCACCACCTTTTAGTGCCCATCATTGCCATCTATCGGTGCGTCACCGTCACATGCCATTAAAAAAAACATATAGTAATCGGTATTGGCGAGTACTTGAAAAAAAGTATTGGTACTTGTACCCGGTCTTAAAAAAGTGGTTTTGGGCCAACCCTAATATTAATGTATGTATGGGTGTGTGTATATGTGTGTATATGTATGTGTATATATGTATGTATATATATATATATATATATAGACACACACACACACCTCCCTCTGCATTATTAGACACCTGTAATTTTACTCACTGCTTAAATGGCTGATATGCAGGACAAGGAGAAATAAAGAGATGGGGGGGGGGGTGGAACTAAGGGCTCTAATGTTAACCACTTTTCGACCAGCCGCCGCAGTTATACTGCGGCAGGTTGGCTCCCCTGGGCGGAGCGTGTCCCCGGAGCTGATGCGAGTGCCCGGCGGGCATGGTGACCACCGGGCACCCACGATCGCTCGTGACAGAGCGAGTACCGGGATCTGTGTGTGTAAAGATGTAAACACACAAATCCCGGTTCTCTCAGGGGAGGGAGAGGAGACCGATCGGTGTTCATACTAAGTATGAACACCGATCGGTCTCCTCCCCTAGTCAGTCCCATCCCCCCCACAGTTAGAACACACCTAGGGAACACAGTTAACCCTTTGATTACCCCCTAGTGTTAACCCCGTCCCTGCCAGTGAAATTCATACACTAATCGATGGCTATTTTTAGCTCTGATCGCTGTATAAATGTCACCGGTCCCAAAAATGTTTCAAAATTGTCCCATTTGTCTGCTGCAATATCGCAGTCCCGATAAAAATCGCTGATCGCCGCTATTACAAGTAAAAATTTTTTAAAAAATGCCATAAATAATCCCCTATTTTGTAGACGCTATAACTTTTGCGCAATCCCATGAAAATACGCTTATTGCGTTTTTGTTTTTTTTTTTACCAAAAATATGTAGAAGAATACATATCGGCCTAAACTGAGGATAAAATGTGATTTTTAAATTTGGGATATTTATTATAGCAAAAAGTAAAAGATATTGTGGTTTATAGCGCAAATAATAAAAACCGCAGAGGTGATCAAATACCACCAAAAGAAAGCTCTATGTGAAAAAAAGGACGTAAATTTTGTTTGGGTACAGCGTCGCACAACCTCTCAATTGCCAGTTAAAGCGGCGAAGTGCCGTATCGCAAAACTGGCTTGGTCAGGAAGGGGGTAAATTCTTCCGGGGCTGAAGTGGTTAAAGGGAAGGGGGAACTGAGGACCCTGATGTAAAAGCAACGGGGGAAGACTGAGGACTCGGATATGAAAGATAAAGGGGGGGGGATGAGGACTCTGACGTGAAAGGGGAGATTCTGATGTGACGAGACACCCAATTTTAGACTGGAGTGCATTGAGATTTTGCGTACTTTTCAAAGGGGGCCATGACTGAGAAAATAGTTTGAAAAGCACAGATATAAGTAACTTATTTGTTTTAGTGTTTGAGAAGTTTTGAATGTCAAAAATGGATGAAGCTCAATGCTAGTCGTGTGATCCATTGTTTCGTAGTATCAAACCAATTTAATAATTGTGTTAGGTACTGAGGAGTATAGACAAAGATTTAAATAGTGTTAAATATTTAATTCATGTAAAAAGCAAACCTAATGGAGTGTGTTGATAAGCAATATGTCATTAAACTGTATTATTCATTTATATGAAGCTTTTAAGTCAATTATCTGGTTTTCATTCCCTCTAAATACAATTTTTGTTAGCCAGAGTTTCCTCAACAATCAATCAATAAATAATAAAAAACAAACAGTAAAACAGTGAGTTTATTGTTATTGTAGCCATCTTAGAGTGACATAAATCTGCTAGTGGGAGAATCGAGGGAGCATGTACCATAAATTCTGACCCAATCATCTGTATGTGGCAGCAAAAATAGGAAAGGGTCAGGTAATGTATCATTCAGCTACCCAGAGTTAGTGATATTACGCCCTTTGTAGCCTATGTTTCCTGTGCCCAGCTGACAACAGTGATGGCCTTTTGCCACTGTAGCGCTACCCCCGCAGGAGCCGCTTGAATATTGTCGGTTCCTCACGCTGCCTCTTCAACCCCAAGAACAGCCTCACCCCACTGGCACACCTGACAGCAATGTTAGTGTAATACCACAGTAAATGGACACGGGTTATAGTGAACAGAAATGATCATTACTTTGAACTTGCTTATAGTAGAGAAAAAAAATGACAACAGCAATAGTATCAAATATTAAGTAAATATGTACAGATGAGACAGAGAATAAAGGTTATTGCAGGAACCCTCAAGGATCAAATCCAACTGCTGTCGGGGGACAAGTGAGTAACCCCGAGAGCAGAAATAAACACACAAGAAAAAGAAATTATAGTCCATACACTACTTCAGTGAATTAATTGCCAACTTTACATAAATTTGGCTATATGAGCCCAGGCAGGAGGAGGGCAGAGGAATGACCTTGTTCTCTCCCTTCTTCACCCCAGCACCACAGTCCCAACAGGCCCATTCAAGCACAATACCTGACCCAGTGCATTGAATTACCCCACCACCCAAATCCACTAGTATAGTGACTAGATTCCTGAGTATAGATGGAGCTCTTAAGACTCTGGATGTCTTTAGGGTGGTGCACTTGTTGACTTTCTTCAGTGGAGTGAAACAAAGTACATCCAAAGAGGCTTGGTAAACAGAAAAGACTCAAATGGTATTGGTCTTCAGTTAAATCAGGCAGGTACTATCACTGCCAAGCAGGGTGTAAAAGCATCACAGATTCTCCTAATTAAGGCAGAGCAACACAGCTGTTTAATGTTCTGGCTTAGGAAAGACTGGGCAAGCCCTCTCACCAATCCTGTGTCGAGAGGCCCAAAAGGGAAATATCCTGAGACCTATCCTTCAGGTTGCCCCACTGGCCACCTCCTCATGTAAACACTACACCCTGTCAGACGCCTGCATATGCACCCAGGGTCTTCTCTTTAGCATTGGATGTCCGCAGCCGACCTCCGAGCTGTAACAAGAACAATCACACAGACCCAGGCCTGAAGCACTCTTCTCCAGTGTCCAGTCTAACTCACACCACGTGGTAACTCTCTCTTCTCCAAGGGAGCCTCTAGGGGTAAGAATCCTCCTATTTCGCCAGGCTTGCTGGGATGTGTATTTCTCTCTATATGGATTTCAATGAGGCAGCTGGTACTGAGAACTCCATGTACCAGAGTTCCTTGCTGCTTCTCCAGTCTTCACTTGATTGGCCAGCTTCCCTCTGCCAATGAAGAAACAGGAGAAAGAGCAGAGTGGGTTATCCTGTCTCTGACTCATCCACAGCGAGAAGAAAAAGGGAGGGGGGAATTCCTCCCAGTTGCAGACACTCTGAACTTGGCCTATTTTGAGCTGTTGTAAACTTCCAGTTTGCTTCAACAATTTTGTCAATTTTCCTCAGTCTGGAGTTGTCTTCACAAGATAGGCTGGTATTTTGTAGTGTGGAACTGTTAGCTGCATCTGCAATGCATGCCTTGAGTGCTGGGATGAATTAATACCCAATTTTGGGAACTTTGAAAAGAAAATGTATACAGCCTCACTGCAAGGGTTTATTAAGACTAGGGGAGGGTACTTTACCTGATCCACCACTACCCGGCAGTTGGCACTCTCCCATGCTCTGGTGGTGTACTGTCCCTCAGTGTCCTCACATCCAGTGCAAGTCTAGTGTCTAAAACAAGTCTAGCCTAAAACTCCATTTCCAGATTGCACTCGAACAACTCCTCCCCAGCTGGGCTGACCCTGGGAATTTAAGGAGGCCCGTCCCCTGCCAATCCAGACTGGGGATTGGTCAGGGCTCCTCATAACACCACCAACAAAGGCCACCTCCCCTCTCCACCTCTCTTTTCAGAAAACACCAGAATATTCTAAAAAAAAAGTGGGAGATCTTGGTGATGCTGCCTCTGAGTCATCCAGCTCTACTCTGAGTCACTCCCAACCCAGATCAAAACACACTGCCAGCCAAGCCTGGAAATGCACCTACTGTCACAAAAACTTGCACTATCCTTCTAGTACACTAAAGGGTGCTAAACAAGGTTTTAGACCCTCATCAGTCTTGATGATGACAGAAGCTTATGCCGCATACACGCGGTCAGACTTTTTATCTACAAAAGTCCGACGGACGCAGACAGACAAAATACGGCTGACAATCCGATCGATCGTGTGTGGGCTTCCCCGGACTTTCAGCGGACTTTTCCAGTCGCAAATCTGACGGACTTTAGATTTGAAACATGCTTCAAATCTTTACGTCGTAACTATGCCGGACCCAGAAATCCGCTCGTCTGTGTGCTAGTCCGACGGACAAAAACCCACGCTAGGGCAGATATTGGCTACTGGCTATCAACTTCCTTATTTTAGTCCGGTGTACGTCATCACGTACGAATCCGTCGGACTTTTGTGTGATTGTATGTAGGCAAGTCCGTTCATTAGAAAGTCTGCCGCAAGTCCACCAAAAGTCCTTCGAAAGTCTGTCGGACTTTTGTAGCCGAAAAGTCCGACCGTGTGTATGCGGCATTAGACTGCTGGAGCATGGGTGAGAATTTACTGCAAGGACCATCTAACAGTGTGGAGGATTGGGTAAATCTACTTTTCTATACCCTCTAGACCTAAATGTGGATTCCTAAAGTGGAGACTAGCGTGGTTCCTCCCCTTATGTATTGCAGCTAAAATCTAGCACCACCTACAGGGTGCAGTACAGACTGCACGTCCTGCAACTGCTTTACCGAACTAGAGAGTTTTCCAGTTTTCTGGAGTTCAGCTTTAACTCTTGTGCACATTCCAAACCCAAAAAAAGACCAGAGCAAAGATGACAGTGCTAGCCATGGACCAAGGAGGGATATAACAGATGTTGTATTTGTGGCTGGGGTGCTTAGGGAGGAATGTGTGCCATAATGTGTAAGTATGCTGTTTATACTTGCGCATTGTGGAAAAAGTCCAGCATAGTGGCATAGAGATTAGGCCTTCTGCCTTGCAGCATTGGGGTCCCCGGTTTGATTGCTGGTCAGGAATTTCTGCTTGGAGTTCGCATGTTCTATCCATGCTTGCATGAGTTTCCTTCCACACTCCAAACACTTGCTGGTAGGTTAATTGGCTCCTTTACAAAATGGCCCAGTGTGTGGATAAATTAATGTGAGATAGGGGCCTTAGATTGTAAGTTTTTTAACCACGTGCTGACCAGCTGCCATCATTATACTGCGACAGGTCTGCACGATCCCGCGAACCGTTGTAGCTGTACGTCGGCTCCTTTAAGTGGGATAGCAGGTGCGCTCACTGCTCTGTGGGGGTGCCAATGCCCGTGACCGGCGGTCGCGATGAAGGGCACGAGAGGCAGAACAGGGACATATATATATGTGTGTGTGTGTGTGTGTGTGTGTAAACACACACATCCCTGTTCTGTGAGGAGAGGAGATGCAGATTGTGAGTTCCTAATAGCTAGGAACCACGATCTGTCATCTCTTATAGTCTGTCCCCTCCCCCTACAGTTAGAACACACACTAGGGAACAGTTCACACCCCCTAGTGTTAACCCCGTCCCTGCCAGTAACATGTGTACAGTAATCAGTGCATTTTTATAGCACTGATCGCTGTATAATTGTCAATCTTCACAAAAATGTATCAAAAGTGTCCGATGTGTCTGCCATAATGTCGCAGTCTCGATAAAAATCACAGATTCCCGCCATTACTAGTAAAAATAATAAAAAATAAAAATGCCATAAATCTATCCCCTATTTTGTAGACGCTATAACTTTTGTGCAAATCAATCAATATATGCTTATTGCGATTTTTATTACCAAAAATATGTAGAAGAATACACATTGGCCTAAACTGAGGAAAAAAATTTGCTTTTTTTTTTAAAAAAAAATGGGGATTATTATTATAACAAAAAGTACAAAATATTGTTTTTTTTTTCAAAATTGTCGGTCTTTTTTTGTTTATAGCGCAAAAAATAACCGCAGGGATGTTTAAATACCACCAAAAGAAAGCTCTATTTGTGGGGAAAAAAGGACGTCAATTTTGTTTGGGTACAGCGCCGCACGACCGCGCAATTGTCAGTTAAAGCGCCACAGTGCCATATCGCAAAAAATGGCCTGGTCATTGAGCAGCCAAATCTTCCGGGGCTGAAGAGGTTAAGGGCAGGGACTGATGTAAATGTACAATATGTAAAAGAGCTACCTAAATTGTTGGCTATATGTAATAGGTAAATAAGTCCGCCCTTCCCAATGAGTAAATGTATAAATTCTAAGAAACGGGACTTTAAGGGCACAACAGTATTAAACTACGAAAAAGTAAATATTATTTTGGAATTTTTATTAATAAAGTACAAAAAGACAAAGAAACATGTGAGTTTAAAAACAAATCAGGCTAGACATAAAATCTAGTTTTGTACACCATAGGGATCCTATCCTGCGAGCTTGTTTAAGATTGAATGATGTTATAAATACATAATCCAAACACTTATTCCAAATGAAGGAGAATATACTTCCCCAAACATGGAGCGGTGGAAATATATAGAGCTATAATTGGCAAGATGCTGCAGGTCTGGTGATCCGAGGTGAGGTGCTCTCTAATCGCTCAACATGTTTCACGTTGACAAAGAACGCTTCTTCATGCAAAAAGGGGGTATACTTGTTTGGAAATACAACCCCCCCCCCCGTGTAGTGATCTATGGGAAAGACCCTATAAAAGATTATAGTCTCCAAAAGAAGAACAGCACAACCAGGTGGTCAGGGTCAGCCAATTGAAGGGTCATAGAAGGCGCTAATCGTATGAGGTGGGAGGGGTAAGTTCCAAAAAAAAAGACTATAAAGTTGTATGGTCGTATATGAACATCAAATTTTTTAGACCATGTTACGAATATAAGGAAGTCATGAAAAAGAACAAGGGGGGGGGGGGGGGGGGTAGAGGTGGGGGGGGGAGGGGGGGGAGAGGAAAAAAAAGAGGGGAAGGGGGAACAAGGGAAAAGAAGGGAAAGGGAAGCAAGGGAGGAGCAAAAACAAATTGGAATCTATGTACTAACATACAAGAAATATGTACCAAGGATAATTCACTTGCCAATTAGGTATGGTGAAAATAGATGCTACCAATGAAAAAGTAAGCAAAAGATCGCAAAACGATCGAAGGTAATAATATCTGAGTTGAATCAGAAAAGGCATTGGTCGGAGCCAGGATCCTCCCAGGTGCATATAACATCAGGTATTCATGGGTAAGGAAAATGGCTTGTGTAAGCTGTAATTCTGGTATATGAAAGGGGGAAACATAATCACGATCGCATTTTACAAGCATGGCAATCAACATAGATTGCAAAGCTAGTTGTTTGCCAGTAAAAATATCCTTATGGTACATCAAATGGCTGGACTTACCCAGAGACAATTAAAAAGGGAGGGTTCGGGGATACACCGCTCAGTTTGACAAGTGCCTGTTCCAGGATCCTGAAACCGAGCGCCGCCATGTCCTTAAATAGGCGAACCCAGGCCGGAAACAAGCCAGCTCCATAGAGCACGGCGTGTCCCGGCCCCATTGCAGGCTGCCGCGCATGCGCCGCCCCCACGCACAGCAACACACGGACGGAGGGGAAATCCGCGCATGCGCCGAGTGATGACGCGGCGGGAAGAAGCTAGGCCAATGCGCAGACAGCAGAGGCGGAGGCTAGGGGAACCAAACAGGTCCCCATGCCCCCGTCAATCGTCGCGCATCCAGTCAGAGAGTCGAACCGGATGTGCGGTGCTGTGCAACGGAACTCACCAAGGGCAATGGCCAAACATTTCCATGGGAGACCAACACTAAGGGAGCAGTCCCAAGATCACCAACAGGGGGGAGGAAAGAGAAAATACATACAGTATATACGCAATCTTATATACAAATATACATAGTCATGATATCCAAAGGGGATTAGACAATACATATGGGCAATCAAAATATCGATTTAACATTTCAAAAAGGAGGGAACTCAGGAACATATTGATCTGGAAAAAAAGGGGGATCTTTGGGAAGACCGTAACAAAGTATATTAGATCATTCGAATTCAGGTAAAGAATTCAAATAAAAAATTCTTATAGCTATAATGAGACGTGCTGAGGGGATTCCTGATGATAATTATGGAATCAAAGAAAAGGTCTATATGAATGAGATTCATTCAAGCCAGGTGCCCTAGTGGCATTTAGGCGCTCGATCCACAGGGTCTCTTTTTGTAATATGAATTTGTCCCATTCAACGCCTCTGGGATTTTTGGGGACGACGGCCAGAACAGTAAAGGAAATGGAAGACGTGTCGAAACGGTGATATAGATCAAGGTGTCTGCTCACAGGTGTGAGCATCTTCCCATTCCCTGAGTAGTATACATGATCGTTAATTCTTTGCCTTAACTGTCTGGCCGTCTTCCCCACGTAAAAAATCCCACAGGTACAGATCATCAAGTAAACCACCCCTTGTGTACAGCATGTGGCTGAAAATTTCGGATGGTAAATTTCACCATTGGGAAGTTAAATAGGATATTCGGAAGATATCCACGGGCAGAATGAGCAACTACCACAGGGCACTGTGCCCCTTGGTCGCTGGGAAGAGGCAGGATTGTAAGTTTTATATTGGCTAGATACAAGTTTGTCCTTTAAGGGACGTTGCACGTCTATAAACTATTTCTGGATATGTATTAACATATTTCTTTAAAATGGGGTCCTCTATTAGAAAGTGCCAGTGTTTTTTTAGAATGTTATTGATGTCCTGATGGTGGGAAGAAAATTTGGTGATCATTTTGACAGTAGGTTTCTGTGATCGAGTTTTTGTTGTATATAATCATTCCGTGATTTACCCTTGGCCTTATTGAAGGCCTTGCGTAGGAGGGATCGACTGTAACCTCTAACTAATAACCGAGATCTAAGCAAGTTCGCCTGGTGTTGGAAATCTGTCATTTGCGTGCAATTACGGCGAAGACGGAGGTATTGTGCATACGGTATGCTTCTGATGAGGGTAAAAGGGTGTGCACTCGTGGCATGTAGCAGTGTATTTCCTGCTGTTGTTTTCCGAAATACGTTTGTAGATAAAGTGTTATTGGCGTCTTTGTATATCTCGAGATCCAAAAAGCTGACAGTTTTAACATGACATTGGTATGTGAATTTTAAGTTAAAGTGGTTTACATTCAACATCTGTATGAATTGTTGTAAAGTCTTTTTTGTACCTGTCCAAATGATAAAAATGTCATCTATGTAACGTTTCCAGATCAAAATTTGATTTAGATATTCAGTAAGCAGATCTCGAGAGAACAAATAACGTTCCCACCCCCCCAGGTACAGATTGGCGTAGCCAGGGGCACAGCAAGTGCCCCTGGCTACGCCCTGCACCTGGAGGTAGTGGGAACCCATAAATTCGAAGGTGTTGTGGGTCAGAATGAAATTAGGTAGCTTCAGAATAAACTCGTTATAATTCCACTGATGATGGTCCTCCTCATATAGGAAGGTGCGGACAATCCCGATCTGGAGGAGGGACCGGTAACCCTTCAATCTGTTTCAATAGGTCCAAAGTGTCCTTGGTGTATGACGGCAAAGCCATAACATGGGGCATTAGTGTGGCATCTACAAGTTTACTGGCATTATCTGTTAAACTACCAATACCTGAAATTATCGGTCTCCCAGGGGGCGACACGGGGTCCTTATGCACTTTAGGAAGTGCATAGAACGTCGCCACCCTGGGAGACCGAACACTCAGGCATTCATAGGTATCCTTGTTGATTAACCCTCTTAGACAAGCATCTCCAATAATGTCAAGAAATTGATTCCTAAAAGATATAGTGTATGATGGGGGGGATTTTCCGATACCAATCTTTATTAGATAGAATTTTTAAACACATAGTTTCATAACAATATCTAGTCAAAAGGACTATATTACCGCCTTTATCGGCGGGTTTGACGATGACATCTGGGTGGTTGTATATTTTGGAAATGGCTTTGCGTTGTGTTGAGGTTAAGTTGTTCTTTCTAAAAGGTATGTCCATGTGTTTAATATCACTCACAACATTCTGTAAGAACGTCCAAATCTGGGGATTTTGGGATAAATCGGGAAATTGTCGAGATTTAGTTTTAAATCTGTTGACTGTACATGTAGAAGAAGTCAGAGGTGTTGATGTAGAAGTGTCATTGAGGAGGGTATCATCGTTTTCCTTTTAAAAGGGGCATTAGATCCCGAAGTGCTCGGAAATCATCCATCTTAAAATGTTTTATACTCTCTGAGAATTCCCGTTCCTCTTTACTTCTTATTCGATCTTGGTCGAACAGGAATTTGTAGGTGAGGTTGCGAATGAACATATAAACGTCTTTAATAGTCTCATACTTATCGATTTTTTGTGATGGGCAAAAACTTAGCCCGAGTTTTAAAACATTTAAGTCTTTTTCAGAAAAGTGATAAGGAGTGAGATTTAGGACATCTAGTCCTAGGTGTGGGGTGGCGGTATCCCTAACATGGGAAAATTTAGAGTAGGTGTTGCGTTTGAAATTATGAGAGAGTCAAGAGTACTTTGTTTCCTACATGTTTGTGATTGGGTGAGGGATAGTGAATTAGCTAAATTTAAAGGATTGGAAAAGTTGGGTTGAGGTGTCGCGTTAGTGAGTGTACTGTTGAAAGAAGTAGTACTTGAAGTGTCCCCACTGGGACCAGATTGAGTTGTCGTAGGTGTTTGAATAATACGACTTTGTGAATTTAGCAATTGCAGTGCTTTATGAGCATTAGGGCCCATATAATTGGGCTGTGAGTTAGTACCACCACCTTTTACACAAGAAGCCCCCTGACGTAGTGAACCGTCCAAACGTTTAATGTCTTGTTTATCTATTTTCTTTTTGGGATAGGGTGTGTAGTGCCCACCACCATATTGTCGCTTACGTGCACCGGTGTCATTAGATGTGACGTTCAGATCTCTTCCAGTGGGTATCTGTGAGGAAAAGGTAGATAAAGAAGAATCAGAATCAATTTCAGTGTCATCGTCAGTAAACATCATTCCATTATCAGGTTGTTGTTTTTTGGGGTTGGTTTTTCTGAGTCTACGACTATGAGAAGAAGAAGTCTGCCAGTGATAAACATAGCCCTCCATGAAGGCCGATTTATCTTTCATAAATTTATTTTGTTTTTTAAAAATGATATCCTTATTGATTTTAGTGATATAGTCCTTGACCTCTTGCCATTTATGATTGAATTGTGTGTGACTTTTAAGGTTGTCATTTTTGGTTTGGAAAGTAATTATTTCTTCATCAAGATGGACAAGTTCAGCTTGATAATGGGATATTAGAAGTTTGATAAGGTCGGTGCTGCACTGGGTGAGGATTTTTTTCACATGCAGTTTTAAATTCAGTGCCTACATTTTGGAAGGATGGAAATACTTGGACTCTCAGGCCCACAGGGCTTAGATTCTCTCGTGCGTACTGTTGAAGAAAATCCACATGCAAGTGCAGGTTGGATTTTTTCTTCAACAGTTTTTTCATTTTAATTATGTAATGGTTAAGTCCGATCTCTTGTCCCGTGTCAGTTAGACAACTTGCTTGAACATCACTGATATAACCCAACCATGCAGTGCCTACAAAATCCATCACAGATCAATATATTAGTACCTAAATTCCGCTTGGGTTATAATCCTGATAAATGATTACAAAGTAGAAAAAATGAGGGTAACTAGATAAAAAATGTTGGTTCCCTATAACATAAAAATAGAAGTAACAAATGTGTCATCCCAGTCTGGTCTTACTGATTTGTATTTTGGAGACACGTTGATGTAGGACAGAACTCCGGAAAAGTTGTATATTAAACAGTCTGGATGGAAGCCAGATTATATATACCCAGAACAATCAAACTCACACTAGTAGAACATGTAGCTTGCTATTCTGGCCTTTAGGCAATTAGAGAAACTCTGAAAAAATCCAACTCATAATCTAAATATACATTAGATGGTTTGTAAAAGAGTGACACAGTAGAAGAGTGTACACAGAAGTGACTAAGTATTTCACTAGGATATGTCAGCACAGTAGCACAAATGAATAGAGCCTGAAGGATAAACATTTGGAATTCCATGGACCAAGCTAACAGCCCAGTAAACCGAAAGGAAAAAAAATACTCCATGTGAAAAAAAGCACAGAACATGTCACATCTTAGAGACCTTAAAGTGATTGTAAAGTCTTGCTTTAAAAAAAAAAAAATAACATACATATAATTACCTCCTCTGTGCAGTTATTTTGCACAGAGCAACCCAGATCCTCCTCTTCTCGGGTCCCTCTATCTTGCTCCTGGCCCCTCCCTTTTGACGAGTGCCCCCATAGACCAGCAGCTTGCTATGGGGGCACCCGAGCCAAGTCTGAGCTCCGTGTATACATTCAGACACGGAGCCCCACCCCCCTCTCTCCCCTTATTGGCTAACAGACTTTGACAGCCGTGGAAGCCAGTCGTGGACATCACTGGATAGAGAAGGGGCTCAGGATAAGTATTATGGGGGTGCTGGGGGGCCTGCTACACACAAGGTTTTTTTATCTTAACGCATAGAATGCATTAAGATCAAAAACCTTTTGCCTATACAACTCCTTTAATGCAAACTGTGACCTGATCTCTGTTGGTTGTACTCTAGCCTGTCCCATGCAAAACATGCGAAATGCAGGACAGATATTTGGGATTTGGCTGATAAGGACAGCAAAAGAATTTTAAAGTGGTTTTGAACTCAGTCGAGATTTGCTATGTTATAGGGCAGGGTCTCTCAACTAGGGTTCCTTCAGAGGTTGCTACAGGCTCCTTGAGCAATGCTTAGTTTCTGTCTATCAGATGAAGTTCCCACTGACACCATTGATCATTTTAGCTATCTGTAAGGAGCTAATTCTTCCCAATGACCACAAGTGTAAGGAGCATCCTTCCCACTGACCACCACACTAATATATCATGATTTGTAGATATAGTAACGTATAGCAGGGGTTCCCTGAGACCAGAAAGTTATTTCAAGGGTTCCGTCATGCTAAAAAGGTTGCGAAAGGCTGTTATAGGGGATATCGAAAAATGCTGATTGAAAAAGCAGGGACCATGAAAAACATATCTCTTGTCTTGAATTCCTCTCATAAAATAGCAGTGTGCTTAATGTTCCTTCAGCATTACTACTGCCTATCATTGCTAGTCTCAGGAGACTTTGATGTCACCACTGTGTTTCTCCTTGTTCCTCCTGTTCCTCTAGCGGGAAAAGAAGCTATACCTAAGGACCTGCAGCGCAAGAATCTCCTTGGTACTGCTTCATTAATTCTGTCGATTGTGTGTTTTCTCCACCTTTCTTTCAACTTCCTGCTCAACCCCCCCCCCCCCCCCCCCCCCCCCCCCCCCGCAGTGGTGTGGGAGTCTCCAGCAGCCATATATAGATGGTGCAGGGCAGGAGTCCAGGCTCCAAAAAGAACCTCATATAGATGGGATTTTAAGGGCAAAATTATTAACAAAAGATTAAAAAAAGAATACATTTTTATTTATACAAAAATTTAAAAGGACAGATTTATACAAAAAAACATGTGCACAGACAAGTACAATTGTAATGTGTTACAGAAATGACAAATTATTAAAACAAACGCGTTTCGAAATAATTAACTTTTGTAATCTTCTTCAGGGATACATTTTTGCCATTGTCTGAAAGGCACAAAATGTAATATAAGTATACATATATTTTCCATAGCATACATATAAAATCTATGCTTAAATACAAAAAAACTTACAAAATAGTGGTTGACATAAAGGTTTCCAATGGATCATCAAACATTCACCCGATCTGTATAGGTCTTTAATCATGCAAAAGAACCCCCAGATAATAGAATCCAAAAAGAGGCGCCAAATTGAAAAAAGCGGTGAACCGCTTAACTAGATTGAAAAGGACGGTAATGTAGAATCTAGAAAAAAGACACATAGCATGTGGTAAACATATGGGGAAAAAAAAAAAAAACCTTACATAAAATGTAGGGATTTTTGCGCCGTTCCAAACAGGGGGTATGTGATGAATAATACTTCAAATACAAGGGAACGAAATTTGAACGACTCCAGATGAAAACAGGGAGTCCCAACCCTAAAAAGAATTTTTAGAAAAATAAATTATGGAATGGGGATAAGAAATATATGAACGCAGCTAATTCCAATTAGTCCAATGTGGAGCCATATCCATACGCTCCACATTTCTGACAAAAGATTAATATAAAAAAAAAAAAGTAATGAAAAATAGAGAATACAATAAAAAAAAATAAAAAATAAAAAAAATATTAAATATATTAAATAATGGGGGCTAAACGGAGAGTTGAAAAGGGGGGTCCTTCCCCAGAGTGAGAATCAGAGGTCTAAAGCGGTTCAAAGTATGCAACTCTACACTTATAACCGATTGAGAGAGTGGTTAAAAAATCACATGAAAAAGATCACATGAAAACCCCCAAAAGAAACTTCTCAGAGAACAAAATCTCAAATGGTTAAAGAAACATGAATGGGTCAATGTATAAATCAAAAAATCATGGTTGCAGCTTACCACAAAATTGGTATGTGTCTCTCCTACATTTGAGCATGGAAGCCGCCCAGGATCCACAGAACCAGCTCCAAAGAGGGAGAATAATCCCTCTGTTTAAAAAGATAAAAGCACACTGCTGTCTTGATCCTCAAAGAAAAAGTCGTTCGAATGATGCTGGTGGCTCAGGTGTTCCCGGCGTTCTCCTTATAAGGGCCATGCTTGTGCACTGCCCAGCGAGCGTCGGGAAATTATGCAGCATCGAATGACAGCGGTGACGTCATTTCCTCCGCTCCGCTCGCACAAGGGCAGCGTGTGTCAACGGCAAGACGCAAGGGGAATAAGGCCGTCATCCAGCCACGCCTATCCCCTTATTGTCTATGGCCAGAAAAGAAACACGCATTGCTGACAGCACCACAATACCTCGTCCCACATTAGATCCGAGGGAAGTACAATTGACCTCCTCTCCATCTCTCCACAACACGGGACGTGTCCAAACAGTAAAAAAGTGGTTCCTGCCTAAGTATAGAGCAAAAATTCAATAAATTATGAAATTATCTTTAGATTGTAATGATCTTAAAATGTCAAGACAATCTCAGTGTACAACTGGATGGGTAAGAAGGAAATAACCCATATCCAGTCTAAAGCCGGGACATCAGAGGGAAGACCCAAAAGGGAAATGAACCCTCGAAAGGAGAAGCTAAAAACCCCCGACACAGGAAAATCTACCCACAAACTGATGAGTGGCGCCGTAGGCACCCCAAACAGCAAGGGAGGAGAGATGGCCCCCAACCGAATGGTGGGGGCCCCCACCAGGCTCCAGGACTCCATGTCCATGCTGCTCACAGTAGCCTGGCGGTGTGATGGCGGGCCAGGATCCAGTCTCTGGGTCGGGACTCGGGAGGGGTGCCCACTGCCATGCTGCTGTGCTAACATTTATTCAAACATGGCACCAGGCAGCACCATGATGTCACTGACTCACTGCGCATGTGCCCACCCAGCTGAAAATAGCCGAGTATGTCCAAGCCCAGTTGGCTTTGGAACTGCACATGCGCAGTTCCAAAGTCGTCCCGCAATCATATTTTTTTTACAGATGGTTGGAACCCCTGGTGTTACTTTTCTGGTAGGTGTCACCAGGTATGGCCTGCACCCCCATAGCGGCACCGCTGGTTAAGGATTAGCTCCAGGAAGACCACAGGCAATGCTGGTGACAAGGGATAAGCTTTGAGTTTGGGTCAACCATGAATTCAACCAAACCCCGACCTGTTCACAATTTCCCCAAACAGGTGAATTACTGTAAATGGCCTGATTCGGCTGATTTGCCTGAACCCCCAGCCGCTGCAGCTAGATGTCCTTTATTTTGGTTGGCACAGGTCCAGCTACCATGGCTTTTAGATAAGATAAGATAAGATAAGATAAGATAAGATAGTACTTTTATTGTCATTGTATACACGAAAATGTATCAAGGTACTCTTTACAACAGCAATTTAAAGAAAAACATTTCTCAACACAACCACTCATACATTCTCCTTACACATGGCCACATATCTTAAATATAACAAAATTTTTAAAGCTTTCAAAAAGTAAAAATTTCTCATAAAATTCCTAAAACTTTGTATCTGATGGGTTTATAGACAATATAGCCCTAGAGAACAAAAAACTCTACTTCAAATGGTTAGTGTGTTTTTTGAGTGTCCTATATTATTTTTTTTTTCTAATAGCAATATAGCACTGGGGCAAACACACTGTAACCCGAATGGGTTAGATCACTACTAATAGCTTTTTTACCAAATGTATGTAGATTCCTTTTCCTTGCTGATTGGGATGCTGCGTCTGCTGTTGGAAACTGTTTTCTGCTTTACAGGCTGGAATACAACAGACCAGCCCCTGCGTAATTTCCTTACATAGTATGAGGTCACGTTTGTTGCATGCGTTTATTATTTAGATGTAGAGGGCATACCGTATAATTGTTAGTGAGAAATAAAAGGAGAAAGCCGTCACTTCTCCTTCCTCTTTCTCCCTCCCTGGAACTTGGGGGTCTCTGCTCCAATGCTGCCCTTTTTGCTGCATAGCAGTAAACCCCGCTCAGGAACTTTCTTGGGGTAAGTGTATTGGCCTAAATTAGGGGGATGCCCTCTTAGCATCACATATCTGGGCTTCTTGACCATTGCCCCCCCCCCCATTTTTGTATATATTCAGTGGGCCTAAAAGGTATATACCACCATGTTTTCCAGCAATGGCACATTACACCTGAGGGAGGATCTGTAAAGATGTTTGACCTTCATCAAAACTTCGAATTTGAACTTTTAAAAAGGGCAGAAAAAATTGCTCCTATAGACATCAGTGGGGTTTGAGGGCCATGTTGAGGTTTTTTGGCAAACATCCAGCAAACCGAAGTTTGGTTAGTACGCTCATCACTAATGGTGACTTGTTCTTTGTCCTCTGCTTACCTTTTTCAGTGCAATGCTTCCAGAGTACGTGTCCTACTAAAGTGTTCTGCCACCGAACTGTTGGTGCTGTTTAACTCCTAAAGGTCAAATCTTACCTTGTATAATAAGCCACTTTCAAGAGTCCTTTGTTGTATCCTATGTCTTACTAAAAAACATATTAAAGTGTCTCTATCTCTATCCTGTCTGCACGTCTAATAACAAAGTTGTACTCTATCAGTGGAATTTGTTGGAGGTGACCTTTCCTTCTGTGAAATTCTGTCTTGTGAAATATTTACTTTAGGATTCCATTGGCTTTATCATTTCTTGTTCACAGCCTGTAGTTAGAAGGTTCACAGAAACTACTAAATTAAAGTCAGTGTGTCACCAAGAAAAAAAACACTTGGACTCACAGTAGTTCACACATATATTTTCACTAGAAAATATTTACGTTAAGGGCCAGTTCACACAACATGTAGTCCAGTGCGGTTTTTTTTTTTCTGCATCAAAAACGCATGGAGAGTATGTTATATGGTTTTCAATGGTATAGTTCGCGCCAGTGCTTGCAGTTCCAGTGCGTTCCAGTTCCAGAAAAAAAAAGTAGAACACGCTGCATTTTTCCTGCACTGGACTGTACTGGAATGCTGTAAAACGCATCAAAAGTACACTGGAAAGCCCTGGAGAACATGTCCTTATTTAAGGTTAAGAATATAGGGGGGATGCACTGGACTGCATCAAAAACGCGCATGCAGAAAAGCATCTGGAACGCATCCGGACTGCGTTTCTATGTGTGAACTGGCCCTAAAGGTAGAATTTATTGCACTGAGTGTCTTCTTAGCTTGTCATATCTCCCAGAGCATCCCTGTCATTATGATGTCCAACTTAAACTAAAGCCACATCTGGAATATCAAATGTATACTTACTCTTCTGGTAGTTTGTGTCCTAAAACTCCACCATGTTGAAGATCTCCAAACTCTGCAGGTATGTGACACTTCTGGAGATGTTGAATGCAGTTTTCATAGACTTAATAAAATGTGATCAGAGTTATTAGAAGTCAGTACTTGAAATTCCAAATCTACATTCATATCCAAACAATTTATGCCATCATTCAGAAATACTCAGTTAATGAACACATTTATTGGGATAAAATAAAGAAATATTAGATATGGTGAAGCCACCATAAGAAGTACCCATATCTCTATTTTAGAGATTCCAAAGGGCTTTCATTTTCATCCCACAAAATGAGACATTAATGGTGTCTAGGAAAACCTTCCATCATTGGTAAACCTAACCTAGGTGCCCTGTGTATCCAGAGACTTATCTAAACCCTAAGTTTCCACCCCTCTCTGTGTCTCCAGTGTCCTCTTCGGCACCTCTTCCGTGTAGTACAGCTGTACCCTAGTACCTCAAGAACGCCTCCATGTCCAGAGCACCCTTGTGCCTCCAGCTTTGCCTCTTGGCTTCCTCTGTGTTTCCAGTGCGCCCCTGTGCCTCCAACACTCCTCTGTGTGCTTACATGTCTCCAGTGCACCCCTGTGTCTCCAACACTCCTCTGTGTGCTTACATGTCTGCAGTGCACCCCTGTGTCTCCAGCTCGCCTCTGAGTGCCTCTGTGTCCCCTTGTCGCCAGGACCCCTCCGTGCGCTTTCGTGTCTCCGGTGCACCTTTGTGACTCCAGTTCATCCTGAGCAATCAGTAACCCCCTATGACCTTAGTGCTCCCTGGGTCTTTAAGTATTTACATATTCTTAACAGGCAGTAAAAGCACATTAAAATAAGTCCTTGTCTTCTGTAGCTATAGGTAATGTAGAGGAATTTATCTTCAAATGCCACAACAAAAGCACTGAGATCACAGATCATTTCCCCTTTACTTTCTATGTTAGCAGAATCTTGGCAGCATTGGTAGCAATCCATAAATGTGTTTTTTTTTTTTGTTTTTTTTTTGTTTTTTTTATATAATTATATGTTAATGTTTTAATTATTTTTCTTAACAAGAAGTACAAAGGTTATGCTTGTATGCATGTATGAAAAATCTATGCAGCTTAACAATGGAATGAGACAGAGAACAACATCTGCGAAGAACAGAAAGATGTTGCTCAACACTACCTGCATGTAAAGTCATCAGAACTTGGGGTTCGCCCAAAAGACACCAGCACTGGAAGAATTCCTCTGATGGACTCCTGTATTTTTATGGACACTACCTTTGCTGGTATTCCAGTGCAGCAAACAGCTTGTAGTTAGGTGTAGGGAAATAGGGAAGAAGTATGTTGTTGGAACATTTGACTTTTAATTGCCTTTTTGCACTTTTCAAGTAACATTTTGAAAACTTGTTCCCACCTGGTTTGAAGTCACTCAAAGGGGTGTAATGCAAGTAACCGACACCATCCCATGGTTCAGGTCACTAAGGCAGTTGGGGTATAAATACATCAGTACAAGAGCACTACAGTGTGAAGACGCTAGAGGTTACTTTGGGTAACAGAAGTTTAACAATCAGCTTGTCGGTAGTGTGTACCTGTTATAGATGGATTGGCTGTTGTTGGCACTCCTTTCACCAGCGGTCTGTCTCCCACAGCTTCGGGAGCAGATTCGCACCACAGAGGTTTCTATTCTGTACAGAGGTACGGACGTTTGAGAGCCAAGTTAAGTGCACATGTGGAGCCTACATAAGGTGTACAGTGGGGCCACTCTGCTACTGGGAATGGTAGTGGAAAACGCTGGACAGGTGGATGTGGACAAGGCTCAGTGTGCCCCCCCAAATGCAAATGATAGAAAGCGTGTGCATTGTCACGGTAACCCAAGAGTTACCTAGTGAACAGTTATGGTGCAATTGTATGGTGCATACACAGTGTATGTTCATCTCTAAGAGTAGAGGCCTTAAGGTTAAGTATTCCCCCACGGTGGCCTCAGCCTTGTTCCAGCGCATTGATGAAAACGGCTTAAGAGTAAAGCTACCCCAAGTGTTTAACAGTGACCTTGTACTAAGTGTCTAGTGTAGCCAGAAGAACCCAACCCGGGTTAGGCCTCTCATGTGACCCATGCTTGGTGTCCAACGAGGAGTGAAACATGGAGGACATGACAACCACCCTGTCACTAACCTGCCCCACATGCGCGCTTACCCCATATAGTGCCTGCCCTGAGGTCATGTTTCTTACATGCTTACGTTATGTGCAGTATAGCACATATAAAAGTTGGTGAGAAATAAGAAGAGGAAACCATCACTTCTTCCTTTATCTCCCACACTGGAACTTGGGGGTCTCTGCTCCAATGTTGTCTTTTGCTGCATAGTGATATACTCCTCACTGGAATTTTTTTTGGGAGGGTAAGTGCATTGGCCTATGACCGTTTGTCTTAAGAGGTCTGTGGTATAAATTGGGAGGATACTGCAATGAAGGGACTCCTTCTTAGCACCACATTTGTGAGTTTCCTAAATGCTTTTGCCCTTATTCTGGGCCCTAAAAGGTTTATAGCACCATTAAAATTCCATTTCATTTCTTGAAAGTGCTTTTAAAACTGTAAAATAAAGTAGAAATCCAGTAGAACAAAAGTGAGATCGCTTCACAATGGCTGCAGCAGATGTGCTGTCCTGGGAACTTAAGTGCCTAGATCTCACCAATTGCATCCCCAAGAGATCCAGTATATGGGGCTGTTAGGTGGTTTAACTCTCCAACATGGAACATCTGTTTTGAGTAGCCAGATCTGTTCAGCTCCAGATTGATGATGTTACAATGTACAACAAAGTAATACTAACACAGCTATATTGATTTTTTTTTTTCTTTCTTTTTTTGTACTACCTCATCATAAGTATACAGCGATTCCTACTATAGATTCTCTACAGATGCAAGCTCTGTGCCGTTCTGGTGAGGCAGTGCAATAAAAACTCCTTCCTTTTGAAGCTTCGGTTTTATTATCTATATTGGATTAATATTTACTTATTGACATTTGTTGGATGCCCCACTGCGATACTGACATTATCCCCTCTGTTCAATCAATCTTTTCAGATATGGGTCTGTGAGAAAGTTTTCCTCCAATTGGCTCTTCAATCTGTCCCTCAGGGTGGTTCATAGTATCCCTATTGGAGTATTTCTATCGTAAGTGGAGGGAATTTTTCCCTTTTTTTTTCTTTTCATTCATTTTTTTCTTTTTATTAATTTTTTTCTTTTTATATATATATATATATATATATTTTTTTTTTTTTCTATATTTTATTATTTTTTATTATGGGCTTTTCAGTCCCTTTGACCTACCTCCTTCCCTCTTATCTGTAGGGGTGTATAGGGGGTTTGTCTTCATTGTACAACCTTTTGCCCTATTTTTTTGATTATTTGATTATTTATTTTTGAAAGGTAGTCTTATCATTGGCTCATATTTCTCCTTTTAGATGCTCCCTGTTGCTATCTTGGGTTCTTCCAAACTGCAACTATACATGCAACTATACATTTACTTTGACGCCTTAATTGGATTATAATATCTGGGGGCTCCCTTGCATGTTCAAAGGCTAATACAGACTATATGGATGTCCGATTTTGCACATAAACATTGTTTGGCACGTAAGTTTTCGCATATCCCTTGGAGGGCCATACAAACCTGTCAGCCCTGTAAAGCATTTTTGTTTATAAATAAAATTCTGTATTGATATTATGTTTTTGTGATTCTAGAAATGGCAAATTGTCCCTGATGAAGACTAGAATTTTTATACTCTCGACACGCGTCTGACGGTCATTGCCATAACTGTTTACCACCAATTATGATTCTGTAATTTTTTTGTATGACGTGTTTTCGTTGCGATCTATTTTTTAAAAAAAAGAAATTTTTGTATTCTAAATAAATTCTGCTTTTAAATGTATTTTTCTAATAACATTTTTTCAAATTTATTTTGAATTGCCTTTAAAATCCCATCACTGAGGTTCAGCCTTTTTCTACATATTCAGGGATGTTGGCAATCCTTTTGCGTCTTCATTTGGGAGTTACCCTTTCTCCGTGCAATAAAAACATACCTACACCAAAACACTTAACTGTACCCGATCTTCCAAAATCATCACTGCTGGGCACCAAACAGCCTCTTCTCGAACAGTTTCCAAGCTGGGCTCTGCTTCTTCCAGGCATGCCAAAGGTAGACAACTTTTGCTTGGAGTGAATGAAAATTCTTTTGTGGCTCTAGGCTGATAGACTTTTAGGCTGAGAGGTTCCCATTAAAGTTTCATAAGAGAAGGCAAGTAAGTGTCAGATGGGTGGGAGTTGCTGAGGGACAGCTACATTTAAATGATGGGCAATAGATTTCTACCAGTTGGGATGTAGACAACATGGCAGGCCATCACCTTAAAAAAAAAAAAAAAAAAGCACAGTTTAGCATCCCTTTTAAACCAGGGTTCCTCCAGAGGTTTCTAGGGTTTCCTTGAGCAATGAGCAATTATCTTTGTACGTATCTTTAGGGGGGAGAATTCATTCCACTCACCATCAGTGTAATGAAATCATCTTCCACTGACCATCAGTAGCCCTTCTCTCAATGACCACCAATGAAAGAGTGTCACGTACCTTTTATGAATAGCTCGAGATTACAAGGGTGACCTCAGCAGAAGGGCTCAGGTGCCAGAAAGTTGGAATAGCCAAATTCAGTAGCAGCTTGGTGGAGAGGTACCAAATTGCAAACAGAGTCCAGATAAGAGACAGGCAAGGGTTGGCAGTATGCTGGCAGTGCAGTACAGTTTCGAAAAGTCCAGGCCGAGTTTGGTAGCATGGATGGGCAGCAGACATAACCAGGCTAGGGTAATCCACAGAGGAGTCAGATGTAGCCAGGTCAGGAACACAGATACCAATGGAATAATCCCACGCAGGCCTCAGGTTTAAAAAGTCCACTAGCGGCCAGAATTTGTAGTGGACATGCTTGTGCGTCCAGATGGATTCCGTTTGTGTGTATGTTCCCATCATTTTATATTCTTTATGTGACTGCTGATTCATTTACCTGTATGAAAAAAAGTATTGTTTCTCTTTGTATTGGTTCCTTTATGTGAAATCCCTGATTTTCCTGCTAGTCCCTCTGCTTTCCTTTTAAAAACTGACCACACTAGGCATGAGAGCTCAACATGGTCAGTTTTCTTGCTGTGCTGGAACCTAATCCAATGATCGAGCTTGTGGTGACATGCCCCCGCACATCCA